>OY735210.1:57380541-57928041 GCA_963457665.1 Thysanoteuthis rhombus
AAGGATGGCAGGATGTTCTCTGCAATAAACTTGCCGTTGTAAGTTCATAATTGTTCATTTTTTAGTTCAACTGATATGAATTCTGACTAGGCTATCATGATTTGTGAATTGGCAGTCTTTACCACACACTGGACTACATTTTTTTTCTCCTCAATTATTTCTATGAAAATTTAAAACTGTAATTATTATATAAATGTATATCAGAAGCTTATGATTTCTAAATTTTCATTTTTATTTAATTTTTACTGAAATCCATTTATTGAAATTGGTGAACACTCTAATTTGCCTTCCTTCTCTATCGTTTTCAAGGAAAGAACAATGGGACAAAGGTTGAACATTATTATTGTTGCTGAAGGAGCTATTGACAGAGAAGGTAATCCAATTAGTGGAGAAATGGTGAAACAAGTGAGTATACAATAATTGTTGCTTTTATTTTAAAACTTTTTTTTTTTTTTTCACATTGATATTTATAGAAAGATCTACTTGAAAAATTTAATTTATTGATTTGGAATTTAATTCAGTTAGATTTCCCTATTATAAAACTTATATTGAAGTGTATTGATTTAATCTTATCTATTAAAACATCATAATTTTCTATTATGTATTGTATCTCACTGTTTTGACTACTGTACCGTTTGGCTTTCCTTGGGTGTCTGTTGTATTTGGTAACCATCTAGGAATGTTGAATGGAAACTTCTATTTGATCCATCAGAGTATGTTTGACTCATCCCTATACCTGACAGATCAAATGTCCTTTCTAAAGAACTTTATAATTTATCGATTCATATGTCAAACCGTCTCTCCATTGAACCATTCTATAATTTAGAAATTCAGATGAAAAAAATATCATACATCTAAACTTTTCTTTCATGGTTATGCCATAAGCTTTAGTTTTATTGGAGCATTTGCTCCAAAACTGGGGTCTGCAGCTATCAATAAACTCAATTATTGTACACAGACCTGTACCATATATTGAAGAATATTTCTTTGATAGAAAGGGTCCTTCAGTTTGTCAAGTTCCGAGACCACTGCTTTATAGGTTAGCTATAACTAGTGAAATCAATTCTCATTGCATGCATCATGAATTTGATCAGCTTCGATAACAAAAAAAAAAAAATCTACTCTTGTAGGTTTCAGTATGTCAGAAAAATGTGCTATTTTTGTGCATAATATTTCATATATTTCCAAATGCATGGGATTTAGCTCTATACCATTGGTTTCATGGTATATATTTCTGTGTAATATTAATTACATTTACAGGTTATTTTTTAGTTTTAGTGAGTTAAGCAGTATGAATTTCTAAAATAGCTTTTGAAAGTAAACAATGATAATTTTTTTTAAAGAAATTATGTACTATTTGTATCTTTATTTCTTTTTCATTAAGGTTATTTATTTAAATCTTGTCTTTTTGTTGACAGTTGATCACCGATCGACTCAACTATGATACCAGAGTGACTGTTTTGGGTCACGTACAAAGAGGAGGCAAACCTTCAGCTTTTGATCGTATTTTGGTAAGTTGATTATTCTATCAATTTCTATTTTTTTCAAAGGATTGTTCAAGTCTATTTATTGAGATGTATTGAAAATATTTACTCAAGTTCTCTATTGAAGCCAATTGATCTAAAAAAATATTTGAATAAGACAATTGTTGCTTCAAATAAGTGATTTTTGATAATTTCTGTGTATTGGTATATCTTTAGGCTTCCCGCATGGGTGCTGAAGCTGTTCTTGCTTTAATGGAGGCTACCCCTGATACACCCGCCTGCGTTGTCTCTCTTGATGGTAATCAAACAGTGCGTGTGCCATTGATGGAGTGTGTTGAAAGAGTGAGTAATTTTTCTCTGTTAATGCTTTCTTTAAAATCTCATGAATCAACGTTTGTGCATTGCTTCAAGTATAATATATTTAGAAAGAACTTGAAAACAAATTACATTTTACAAATATTTTGAAGTTCCAAACTGATAGATCTTAGAAATTATCTTATGTATAGCATTAATATTTTAATTGGTAATGTTTGCAAATATATTGTTAAATCATCATTGTTGACCAATTATACAAAAAGTATCCTTAAATAACCCCTGCAATTATACCAAAATATGCTTTAGATGCAGGTATTCTATTGCATGTAAATATCTATTTTTTGTCTCTATACTCCCATACATATATTTTGAATGTGGCTGTAAGGACATTACATTCATTTATAATCTAAAACTTATATGCTTAATTATAGCATGTGTTCATGATGCCTCTCAGCTACATAGATTTTTGAATTTACTGTATATGAAAATGTACACATATTTGATGAAAAGCATTCTGAAACTATGAAATCCCTACAAGCAAAGAATATAAACCCATGTCTAACTTATATTATATGAGTGTATAGAAGCTGATTGAACAAGAACAATATTAATATTTAGGTACTTTTACATTCTTCAAAGTGTGTTCAATATTAAAAAATGAATCAAATGTTCACTTTGACTTTAGTATGATGGATAAACCATCTAACAACATGATGGATTAATCATACTCCATAAAGCTCCTAGCCAACCCATGGTGTGACTTGCTCAGTTTTTCTTTTAATTTATTTTTATAAACTACATCTGTTCACTTACTGTGGTATTTTCCAATACTTTAACAACCTAATCATCTTATTTCATCTTTCTTTGAGTATTAAAATGTTGTACTTCACCTAAATGAAGAAAGCAAGAGAGTTGGCCTACACATGAACTTCAGTAAAACAAAAATCATGTGCAATGATCTCATAGAGATTAAGGAAATAACTGTCAAAATCAAAGATGCAAAACTAGGGAAAGAAGACCACTATATCTACCTAGGACTATAAATCTCTATGAAATCCACGAAAGAGGATGATATCAAGCGAAGAATCACCCTAGGATGGCAAGCTTTTGGCAGAGCAAGTTCAACCGTCAAAAACAAGTTGATCCCAATAATCCTAAAAAGAAGAGTATACAGCCAATGCATCCTCCCAAAGTCACTTATGGAGCTGAAACATGGAACCCAACCAAGAGTCAGACTCACAAACTGAGGAGCATGCAACATGCATCTGAAAAAATCATGCTCAATCTCTCATGGAGAGATCACAAGACAGCACAGTATATCAGGAAGAAAACGGGAGTCAGAGACGTCATAGAATCTATTACAAAAATTGAATGGCAATCGGCAGGCCATGTTGCAAGAATGACAGATAATCGATGGACTTCACGACTCACAACATTGATCCCTAGAGATCACATGCAAAACCGAGGCCAATAGAATACAAGATGGAGAGATGAACTAGACAAATTAAGAAAATATTGGCTCCATGACGCTCACAATAGTGAAGTATGACGAATCCTGGGAAAGATTTATGTCCAACGACGGACGTTAAAAGACAGATGATATGATACCAACTTTCAGATATTTAGTTCAGCCAATTGATTTTTATCAATTTCTGTTTCATTTTTCTCTAAACATTGGAAGTCTAAATTTGATGATGAATAACGTTTGGTTTCAATCTAACAAATTGTACAAATGGTAACCATTCGATTGTGTGAAAAAATATTTATATTGTTTTTGATCTTGACATTTTTTTTTTGCATAAGTCAAAACTTTGAGTTTCTCTATAATCTATGAATTCGTTCATGTAGTTTCATTTTGTTTTTGTTATTTTTAAAGTTTTTTTGCTGTAATTGGATCAATGCTTTTTAGATTTGTTGCAATTTCCATTAATTTTTTGAATTATAAAGGAAACTCTTCAATTTCACTTTTCTAGACTCAAGCTGTGCAGAAATGTATGGATGAGAAGAACTTTGAAGAAGCTGTCAGATTGAGAGGAAGGTAATAATTCAATGACAACCTATTTTAGTAGGAATTAATGAAATTTCTAGGATAGATTTCAACTGTTTCTATTTTTACTTTTTGCCTCCAAGAGAAAATATACAACTACTACTACCAATGCTGACTGCATACATTACCTCCTTAATGCAGAGTCCAAAGGGTATAGTAAAAAGTAGAACTACTTGAGTATAGCAGTAGATGCAACTTTGTGTATTGAGAGTGTCATTCAAGATACGAGATCACATGCAAGATTAGTTGAGGGCCACTTCTCTGTGTAATCAGTTGTACTTGATCTGTATTTGTGCTTTATTTATAACTGAGTCGGACTGTGACATTGTGACTAAGTTAGCATTGAGAATAAGTGGTGAGCTCAACCATTCAGTGTTAGGAAGTCTAACAATTGAGAATACTATTAGAGACCATGAGTTCTAATCTGAAAGTATTTGCTGTAACCTGACCTGAACTACAACAAATCTTAATATCAGATATAACATATTCAGAACATTCAATAAGTACAAATATAAATTGGCTGCAAGGATTTAACTTACTCCCCTAAAATTATTATTCTGGAAACCTATCAAAATTATAACAACTGACCATGGATATAATACTTGGACGTATAATTATTGTCTGTAACATAACAAAATATAAGGCCAATTTGTCCTTTTTGCAAATAACATCCCAAGAGACTTAGTGAAATACTATTTTCAATAATGATCTGATTTATGCGATTGTGCAATCCTGCATAATTTTGTTGTAGTTAGGATTCAGCATAGTTGTAGTTATAAGCAAGACAGTGCAAATTTGTAGAGAAAATTCAATTTCAAATTTGAGTCTTGGAGACCTGTTCTTTGATTTTATTAATGTCCATACATGTGGAAGTCTATTCACAAGTATAGGTTGAAGCAAAGAATACATATTTTTCTGGCAAACTTTTTTAAACTACTCAACTTCTTTTAACTGAGCGATGCATAGAATTTAGTTTCATATTCTTAAAACTCTCAGAGTATTGTCTGCTTGGAAATCAATTAACTCTAAATGGACATCACTTGACTCTGCTGAAATATTAGATGAAAAGAGGCAAATTGAACTTATGTTCCATAAATTAAAAATCAGCAAACGCCTTTTAAAGCAAATATCCTGCTGACTATTTCTCTGAACAGAATTGCGCAACAGTCTGTAATTTCAATGATTCATATGCAAAAACATCCTTAGCTTGTAACTTGATGTTCATTCTGACAAAAATGTCAACTATGAATGCCAATTTGCACAACTAAAAATTCACAACTAATGTTCTTCATTTCAAAACAGAGAAAATCTTTTTCTCTCAGATTCCATAATATTCTCAAAACAGGCTTAAATGCATATATTGCTATGATATACTATATCTCAATATTCACTCTCCAAATCATCCAGAAAACTTCTGAACTCTCTGTGATTTAGCCCCTTGCTTAGTTAAT
Source organism: Thysanoteuthis rhombus (assembly GCA_963457665.1). Lineage (NCBI taxonomy): Eukaryota > Metazoa > Mollusca > Cephalopoda > Oegopsida > Thysanoteuthidae > Thysanoteuthis > Thysanoteuthis major. The sequence goes on from OY735210.1 coordinate 57,385,839, forward strand.
GACATGTACCAAAGGATCAATCACACATTTGAAATCCAGGACTGATTTACACAGGCTTTCTTGGTGAATAATGCAATTGAATGATAACAGTTTGAAGTAGATGTTCATCTTTGACTTGATCATTAAGCACATTGATAAAGCTAACCTGTTTTCCTGTTAATGTAGGTGCACCAGCTGTTGTAATGCTTACTAACTTCTTCCAAGGTAAACCAGATCTATTCAAGCAGTTTTTAACTCGTACAAATCTGAGCCAGTTGTAGTGTTCTTCAATGATTCAACTGATAGCAATTCTTCAGTAATAGCAAAATTATCAATTCCTCTCAGAAAGACACGCAGTTATGCTGCGTCTTGTATGTCAGTACTCTTATCTAGTGCCCTTGAGTACCACTTGATTGATATCTTAGCCTCAAGTAACTGTTCCAACTGATTCTGTTTACAACATGGTCATGAAATGTCATTGCAGGCTTGTTAGGTCTGTTATTCTATCCAAAAATGTCTGGCATCACACAAATTGATATCACCATGCAAGAAGGTTCATGGGCTGTACAAATAAGCCTTGCCAGCCATAGTATGCTCACTTCTGTTCTAAAGCATAAATTTAAATTGTACACCAAAAACCTAATGCTATTAAGATTTTTTTTTTTTTTCTTAGTGTTGTTCTGTTTTTGCTTATGCACTCTTTCTCTTTAATCAAGACTAAATTAGAAGGCCTGCAATAAAAATTAACTTGTTTTATCAATTGATTGTTGCCATTGGAAACATCATCCCAAGAAGAATTTGTTTCCTGAAAGGATCTGTAAAGATTCTTTCCATGAGATGCTGGCATCATGCACCTGAATTGAAGGGATTGCAAGAATGCCTTGAATAGTGATACTTTTACTCAGTATCTAATCATTTAATCAAAATATTGGATGTTCACAAGGAACATACATGCATAAGAAAAAAATCTTGAAATATTTTATTTGTAAAATGCAAGAATTTCTTCATTTTTATTTATTAAAAATGCTTTTTTTCTTTTAAGATTCGTATTGATTCATAAATACTCCCCCCTGTTGTTGTTAATTGAAGCTTAAAGTAAAAAAAAAATAGGATACATAAAGAAAATGACTTTGAAATTGAAATGTTAGCAAAAAACTTAAATTTGCATAACTCCTTGTATAATTAATGTAGATTATTACTTTTAATACAATTGTCATTTTTCTTTTGAAAAAATTAATTTTTAATCATATATTTGAAGTTATCTTTTCTAAAATGATGGTAAATAAATTGTTCCCATACCTTCATGGTATTTATTAATTGTACTGCCTTTTATTATCTTTTAAAAAAACTGAACTTTTATAACTTTTATGTCCTATTTTTCATCTGAATTTTCATTCATTATATACATATCAATTTTTTTTTTCTTTTTAAGGAGCTTCCAAAACAACTTACTGACCTACAGAAAACTTACCAAACTGCGTCCACCTCAAGTATCTGAGAGTGAAAAAAAAGTAAAACCCTTTTTCTTATACTTATATACATTTGATAAACTTTGCCATCAGATTTTTTTTTATCAATGGTGAATGGTGATGCACTTGCCTTTGCTCTTTTCTTTCAGATCTGACTATAAATGAAATGCCAAGCTATTGATTTGTCATTACAATTCAAATAAGTCTGTTGAACTGTTTTGATTTGCATCTATTCCCTTTCATATTTTCTCTTGACACACATTTAATTTTGATTAGATTTCTCTATTATAGCATTTTTTAACTGATGGCCCTATAGAGTTATCTCTTTAACATTACATTAAAGTTAACTCTATAGAGCCATCAGTTAAAATTAGGGACACAGATATACTGGTTTGAAAATTGAAATTGTTTTATCTTATTTCTATAATCTCTATACCATACATAGATTAAAGCAAATTTTTTGCTGTTATAATTGATATGTATTTTCATGTAAAGTATTCAGGGACAGTAAAATTTTAATTTGTCAAAAATACTACAGGCGAATAGTTTACATTTTTCATTTGCATACCTCTGAGGATTAGGTGGACATCCATACTGTGTGAGTGGGCAACACAGATACCATTAGTGATAGCTAGTTAAAGTGATAATACATAGCTGACTACAATTTTCAATATTACTTGGTCATATCCTTTGTGGAAATAGGGAAGACCTGTTGAATCTGACATAGATGATTATGCTTCCCAATATAAAAATGAAGGCTCAACAGCATAGCAATAAAAGACGAGCAACTATCTATGAAAACAAATCACCTTTTATTTCTTTCAAAGGAAAATGCATGTGGCAAATTTTTATAAGCGAGATGCTTCATCAATGTCTGTGTGTAATGCAAGGAGTTTTGAAAATGTATGTAAATATGAAATGTAATATTATTGTAGTGTGTCTATTGAAAAGTTGAAGGTGTATATAGAGAACAAAGTTCAGATAATGTATTTACATAGTCCCTGAAACCATGTCGGGTTACATTGTGTTTTTAGGATTTTAATTGGTTGCACCCTTTTCAGCTAATGAACTGCAAGTATTCTATTTATTTTCATTCACTAATGTCTACTTTGTAAGCAGCGGTGAATGATAAATCTTATTTTATCAATTTGTTTCAATTTTTTTTTTTTTTTTTTTTTCTTATTTATAATTTTACCACATTAAGGGAGGAATATTTAATAATCCTTTGATTAGGACAAACGTACATAACAAGCGTGAAAGAATATTAGTTACAAGCCTAGGGTTTTTTAACATTTTATGAAGTGAAGACTCTTTAAAAACCTGCATAGTTAAGAACAAGCTTAAAGGCTATTGTGTAAGAGAAATAGACTTATAGGAAATGCTAAAAGCGATTTATGACTTGAATTCAAGAAGACATGAGTCCATGGAAAATGTTCATGAGTTGTCTGTAACAACAAAACGATTAAATGACTTGTGAGTAAACTCTCTGGGGGTTTTGATTAAATATTTAAGACAGTTCACTTTTCTTTTTTTTTTCTTCAAGCAGAGAAGTGTGTAGTTGACTAGATAGTCTTTAAGTGACAAGTAAAGCTTGAAATATAGTTGAATGCACACCAAGTGCAAGCTTTTGGATTGTCTGATAAAGTTATTGCATGCAAATTCTTTACTTATAAGTATTTGTATTCTTGAAATATGATGTTGGCCTTGAGAAAATAGAAATTTTCTGTTCACATGATGTGGAAAGTTGGGTCATGGCTCTTTCCAATGTTCATCCTGGTTCAGCTGTGATGAGAAAGACAGTGTTTTGGCAGTTTCTGCTTTTTATAGTGTGCAGCTGCTGCTATGATTTCCTATAGCAAAAAGGGCTTTAGCTCTTTGGGGAAGAGTTACTCATGGGGAGCTAACTTGGTTTTTATATCAACTCTTATATATATATATATATATATATATATATATATATATATTGAGATTGAGAAATTAATCTTCAAAAAATTAATGAGTGATCTTAATTTCACTAAGTTATGCTAATCTAAATCCTGTGTTCACATTTTGAGATACTTATCTTTTAAACTGTTCAATTTTATGTTAAGTTTAAACACTTATAAAAATTGTGGGTGGCATCAATATAATTTTTTTAAAAACTCATTAGGCTAAGAAAAAGATTGCATGGATTTTTTTTAGCAGTAAAATTCTCAAGTTTTATGGTCAAGATATTTTAAAATAGTACAAAATGTGACTTACTCTTCTGTAAAATGGTAAGCCCTATAGGGAGGGGAGTGATTTTTATTTTTTATTGAATTTTTTTTATTAAAAGCTACTTCGAGCTTCTCTAACTAATAGTAGATTTTAAAGTTGCTCATATGCCATCAATATAATTTTGAAATCTGACAGTAGCCAATAGCAGTAATGATGTTGCAAAATTAAAATATTGAAATTCAGTTAGCATAAATATTTATAAATTACTTATTTAACAATGATCAATTTTTATGTACTTACTTTTATCAAATATTGTCAGATGAATGTACTTTTGATAAATCTGATTTCATAGGTACTCCAACTAAAGGAGGTAAAGTATTCAAACTTTCTTATTTGTACTGTCTGTTTGAAATTTTTATCATGAATTATTGAAATATACACCTATTCGGTATTCTAACTGTCAGCCATGTTCTACCCCTCATAAATTTTATTTCCCTCAAATCATTTGTTACAGTTTGTTTTATCTTCTCTAATGGATTCTTGGTATTATTCCAAGTATCTCCTCTTCCTTTTTTTCTAACATCTCTTCTGGTGACAAGATATTATAATTAGAATATATATGTATATATATATTTATATATTTTTATTTGTAATTAATACTTTGTTCTGTTCATTCCAAAACTAAAAACAAAAGGTAAAACTAATTTATTCATTTTTTTTTTTTTTTTTTTTTTTTTTTTTCTTAATAAAACCTTTTACTCTTGAAAAAATAAAGTTTGGTGAAAACTATAATAATTTCTGCAATAACAAATAGTAATTAGTTGAGGAATAATTGTACAAAATTTCATCTATTTTGGGATCGATTTATCTTAATGGAGATTTATTATATGCAATAATTGATCCGTTCTGAGTTTATCAATACCAAACAATTTAGCAATATAGTTAGTAAGGTTTGAGGCTTTTAAAAATGCCAACTTTTAAATTGGATATTGAATCTTATAATTGAATATTTAACAAAAAAAAGGCCAACATGAATGAATTCTGAAAATTTATCAAGTAGCAATTAGATATTTCATATTTTATTTATAAAATCATGTACCAATTTTTCTTTTTTTCTATGATATGAATTGAAGCTCTATTTTTGCATTGTATATTTTAACTTTTGAGGTAATGAATTTGAATCTTACTAATACAGAAATATTTTAATAATTACTGATTTTACTTTTGAAAATAAAATTTGATAATCAGAACTTCAACAAAGGTATCAATGCCGTTTTCAGCTACATAAACCAATCACAATATTTACTACCGAAGCATAGATATGCATGAATTTCTTTCACCTGAAAATTTCTTGTACTTATTCAATGTATTTAATTATGGAATGAGTATTTTTTGCAACAAAAAGCTTGAGCAATATTCCCCTGTCCCAAGTCAATCATCTCCCCTTTGTTTAATTTTATAAAATTTCTATCAAATATCCTGTGAATGATAATATCTATAAAAACTAATGATGAGTCTCTGGAGAATTTAAATCAGATAAAATTATGTTTGAAAGAGTTGTCTGAGATGTAGAAATTATGACCTGCATTGAGGAAAGACAAAATTCAATAATACTAAAACTTGGTGGTGGGGGTTGTATTTTCATAGTAATATATATTTTTTATTCACTAAAATTAGTATTTTCATTGATAGAATATATTGTCGACTTCAAGATTTAAATAGATATTTATTTTTTTTTTTATTTCTATTTTTATTTTTTATTTTTGCACAAAGTATAACTTTTTTTCCCTTGAAATTTTCAAAAGTTTTCATGGATTAATGTTTATAAATATCTTTGTTCATATCATGATGATTTTTAGAAGGTGTTTCTTCCTCTGTGGAAGGTTCTAGGTAAGAAACATGAGGTCAAAAGGGTGTGTGGTGTTGAGAAACCAACTGAGTGAAAGGTTCTATTTTGAGTAAAAAATATACTCCCAAAATAGAATGCATGTGTGCTGTTGAATTGACTTTCTGTGTGTCTTTTATTGAGGAGAGATGGCTCTTGATAATAGTTGATTGAAATATATTCTAGTATTTTTCATTGGTTGAAAAATGCTTAAATGTATTTTGATGCTGATATCAGTATGTTGACAAAATTGGCCATTTTAATCCCTTCCAGGAAACGCAACTCATTTCTCATACAACTTCCAGCCATCATGGCGTAAATATGGGTGCTACAAGTCTTGATTAATTTGATATACAAATACATTTATTATGAAAAAAATAGAACTGATTGAAATTTAGAATTTTATGGTTTATCATTAATGATAAATTTAGTAAAAATTAAACCTGTCATTATAATTTCAAATTTTGTATTAAGCTTATTTTAACTGCTTGCAATATTTTAAGTGTTTTATTGTGTAAACAACTAGATCATGATTATGCTTTCAAGTTCCAAGAAAACTACAGAACATCACCTGTAAAATAATGCAAGTAGCTTTGATGTTAGGTTAGTTTTACAGATATAAATTTTTTGTAAAGGCCACTATGAACAACTAGACATCATACAATGTATTGAAGTACTAACACAAAATAATTGTTTATAAGTAACTAATTTGAATAACTTGTCATGGTTAACTTTTTTCTATTTGTTTTTATGACACAAATCATGTAGCTAATCTTGAAGAATAGCTACAATTATCTCTGATTTACTAATGAATGAATTTTATTTATTAGGCTATTCTAAAGCAAATTGTCTATAAACAATTTAAGATTGTAAAAAATGATAAACATTTCCTTTAGTAAATTAATTGTTAATTGCCATTGCAAGTTGTCTATATTTTGTATGAAACAGGAATACTTCATAAACTGTTAGTTGTATATAAATACAGTAAACTCTTGTGACTGCACTCATTCTGATAACACTATTTAATGACACATGCATCCTAAAGGTATGCTTGTTTTTATATTTTCGTTAGGATAATTACTTTGGCATACTTATTTTATTTGCGGAGCTGTAACCCGTATACGGGGTATTAGACTGAATGGGTAATAGGTCATTTTTGTCTATACATTTTGGTTTCTTATTAATACACTTTGTATGAAATCCACCAATTGTAATGCCAAATCCGTTATAACAGTACTTCAAAATCATGAGGGTGCCGAAATAATGGGAGTCTATTGTAATGAGAATTTTAAAAATTTTCCTACTGAACTTTTTACAATATTGCCAATAAATTGCTAATCTTTGTCACTTTCTTAGCTTAATTTTTATCATCTCTTCATGAAAAGAATTTTTACTCTGAAAATCAACCTTCTAGCTTATATTTTTCTGAAGAAAAACAGTTTAGGTGAGAGAATTTTTATCACAATTGCTTGCAACTGCATACAAACTTTTAACATCTTATAAATTGGTGTACAGGAGAATTATATGTAAACTGTAAATATAGAAAGATCAGTTGTATACATATATTTCACTGAAATCTTGTTGAAAATGTTGGCGATCCCAGTAGACAAAGATAGATAAATAAATTGTATTACTTGACTGCATGTATGTATCTCCGGAATATAAAATATTAACATTGTGATCCTTTTTTTTTTTTTTTTTTTTTCGTTTTCGTTTTCGTTTTCAGAAATATTAATTTTTTTTTCTTATATGGAAAATTAACAAAAATTAGATTTTACCAGCTGTAACCTATTATTTTTTAACCTGTGGCAAGTGTACCATTTTTCATCTAAGACTTATCAAAAGTAACTTTTGAAGTTAAAATCTATATTTGAAATATGTTGACATCTGTTGCTCAGACTTATTTAATTCATATTTGAATTTGACATTAATCATCTTCAGAAGAGCTAATATTTGAAGCACAAAACGACAAAAAACGAATACTAGTATGAATAACTCTTGGAAAAGATTTGATGTTTGTATAAACTTTTACTTTACTAATCAAAATAATGAACTAATTATCTTTCATTCTAATGAAATTAGATTCTGAGATGTAAATGATAAGAGAAGACTTTACAGTATTTCTTTGGTACAAAGATCAAAGACCAACTTAAAGGAAAAAGGCTTGTAAGAATAAAGTATATTAATTCCTTATGTGTGAATTTACAAGTGAACAAAAAAATCCGTTTTTCTCTCATTTTTTAGGCTTATACCATTTGATACTCAGCAGTTATCCCATCACTATTTAAGAGCCTTTGAACATCTTGCATTCTTTTTCTCAATTGGTGCAATAAACTGCACACAAAGTAAAACAAAAGTATTAAATCCTTTTTCATGGTCACTAAGCATTATCTTTCTGTCTTGTTTTAGAAAAACAAGAATTTGGCAATCATGAACATTGGTGCTCCTGCTTGTGGAATGAATGCTGCAATGAGATCATTTGTTCGTTTGGGACTTACTCGAGGTTATAATATCATTGGTATCAATGACAGCTTTGATGGCTTACTAAATGATAATGTAAGTGTGTTTCTCTTTTTATTGGATTTAGTAATTACAATGAATGTTTTGAATGTATCTGTTCCCCTTTGCTATCTACAAGCTTGTAAAAGATAAAGACAGTCTTGCTTGCTGTATAGTTGTTTATGAACATTGTCTGCAGACACTCTTGTTTGAAGACAATAAAAATTAAATACTTTGGGATTATAAATTGATATTGCTCTGAGGTAGGAGGCAATCGTTGGTTTCCATTTTACTTTACATGTATTGTAATTATTTCCTTTTTGATTGTACCCATCAGTATGTAGATTTGTTTTAATGCATCTGGCTTTTAGAATATTCTATAAAAAAAATTATCAGTTGTGAAATATTCAAAAATCAAATTTGTTTTGCACAAAATGTTTCTAAGATTTATTTAGTAATTGCAAAATACTGGACAGTTTCATAATCATCTAAGAGGGGTGATCATTGTGTTTTGGAAAATTATCCTACTTGTACAACTTGATTTCACATCTTAACCTGATGATAATTTTCCATTTAAATTTAAAGAAAAAAAAAAAAAACATGAAAAAACTCTGTCAAAAGTTTATGCACTTCATGTATAACCTAACTGAGGTAGCATATCTACTGTGAGCAAGCAACAAATGAATGTTGTCAGTAAACAGGCAGACAAGTAAACTATAAATTTGTACATTCCTACTGAAGATTTTCAAACCTGAAGTAGCTTGAATAATGGAATAAGCTCTGGATAATTTGACTTACTATTACTAGTCAGCTAGCTGAGAGAGGCATCGTACATTAATTGGAAGTGTCTATGACTGCATAGCTACTCTTGATTCACTTCTTTTTTTACCCAGTTTATAAACCAAATCAAACATTTGTGGCCATTAAAATCCCTTTGTTTTTTAAACTTAGAAATCAATTGCAATCGTGGTTTTTGCTGAAGATTCTTTAAGACCTATATTTTCTGTTTGATATAATTGCTTCTATTTCTGAATATTGCTCCTTTAATAATTGATATGTATAATGTTCACTGCCATTTTATAGCTTGGTAGCCAGACCATTTGATTCTTTATCTGTATTTCTAAACTCATTTTATCAGAAGATTGTAATTCCTGGATATTGTTGATAGTAAGCAAAGAATTATAGTTCTACAGCTATTTGCATATAATTATAATAGTGGATCATTGGTAGACCTTCGTCAGGGTATTCGAAAATATTTACATCAAATGTAAAATTTCTTGAACAGTTATCAAAAGGTAAATTTGAATTTTCTGATAAAATTCTTTGAAATATTTAGTGTATGTGTGTGTGTATATATATATATATATATATATATATATATATATATATAATGAATTGCGTTATATTATATGGAAACTTATCTGAAATGATTTCCCGTTGTTATACGGTTAATATATCATTCTATTTAGACAACATAAATAGAATAAACAATTGAAGAAAATAGGGCTGCTGCAGGAAATGAACCTGTCACCAATAGGTAGCTTCAACGTAGCGTTGCTCTTACAATTGTGCTAAACAGCCCGCCGATAATGCGAAGGCCAAATAACTGCTTTCAACCCATATTCTCATCTCGTTTATTCTCAGTCTTTTTTGTTTCTTGCAACACAACAGTATGTATTTAAGAAATGGATATATTTGGTCCATCAGAATGAATTATAAACTGCGTGATATGGAAACTTATTTACTTTGCTATACTTAGTAGTGAAAATACCAATTATCAACAAGCTAATCTTGCTCCACTGTTGTTTGTGAGTTTGATCTTCATTTGTTCTATCACTATTGATTGCCTGATACTAAAGTGCTATGCTGATCAGGAATATGGAAAAAAAATTAAAATTAAAGGATCAAGACATGTGTTATATAGCAATGACCAGCTAGTTTATCTTGCTGACCTTTGTTAGTGGCTCATCAGATCTCCAGAATGTGGTCTCATACCAATTCATGCTAGTTCAATATACTTGTATAATGAACAGTATGATCTTTTTATATTTCTGTCTAATATTGGACTCTTCCATTCAAAGGTTGATATAAAATACTCCCTACCCACTTTGAAACTGTGGACTCAACTGCAATAAACTGAAATCAATTCACCTTTTTTTTTTCCCCCTTTCTCAACGTTGTTTCATTGAAATTCAAATATATCTGAATTTTTTCATGGGTAATAATTAGTAGCATATATTTTACACCATCCTAAATAAATGATATCAATTGAAGGTAGTAAAACATCTTTGCTGTTTTTTTTTTAATGGTTATTTCCATTTAAAGAAAAGAAAATTCCTACTTTTGTAGGTGACCAGCATGACTTGGGAACAAGTACGTGGTTGGGCTAGCAAAGGTGGATCCTTGTTGGGTACAAAAAAGTAAGTATAGGGGTTGTCTTATATGTTTTATTTTCACTCAGTGTGTCTCAAGTTTTTAATAACCATGTAAATGTCTGTATCTCACATAAATGAATCACCATAGCGAATGCTAAAAAATCATCTGAAAAAAAAAAAAGTTTGATCAAAAAGATGTTTTGTTTATAAAATTCTTAATTTTGCGTTTACTGGACACCTCATTTGACCGAGAATCTTGCAAATTTACATAAGTACACTTTGTAGACACTTAACATGTTCTGCTTGTTTTTTTAATCATTGGAAGGATTGCTTTTTCTTTTTTTTTTCTTTTAAAGAAGGCATATTTGTGGATACAAACATTGCTTTATCAGATTAAATAGTAGTAGTAATAGCAGTAACAGAGATGCTCACACAAGCATTGGCCAGTTTAGGGTAAAAGCCTTCACTCTCTTCCCATTTTCCAGCAAAATCAGGTCAAAAAATTGTAATTTTTTTTTTCCAATCAATTTATTACATGCTTGTCAATTTCATTTGAAAAACAAAGAACTAAATGAGCAAATATCTGCATTAATACTCTATATTTTATGTACCTGTCATAAGATGCCAATTCATGTATGCTTTAGACAACATTGAGTTTAATACTACTTTCTTATATCTACATTGTTACTAAATGTTTCAAAAATTCTATTTATCAATTCTAAAAATTAATCTCTTGGTGTCAAAATTGATATTTTTGAGTATGCTTGGAAAGAACTGCAGACATTATCAATCAGCCTATTGGATACAATGGCTTAATCTATTCAATGAATCTTGATTTTCAGAATGATCGCTGGAAAGTTAGGGTTGGAAAAAATTGCTGCTAAGTTCTGTCAGTATAAAATCCACGCTCTCTGTGTTATTGGTGGTTTTGAGGTAAGTTTGAAAATTTATCATCTAATTCCTCCTTTGTGTTATCTTTAGGATTACTCATCTATATAAAGTGAAACTTGTATAATCCTCCCTACATATTAAAAAAAATCTGTCAAGTGATCTCTGCAGTTCAAGTACATAGCTGATATGTTTTGACAAGAACAAAAAATGAATTATAATCTTTATATACTTATATTAGATTGAATGAAAGTTCTGACATTAGATATATTCTATCAGTGATATCACAACTTGACTGTTGGATTTTATGGAATTCTTTAAATGTACTTATATATAATTGTTTTATATAATTTATAGTTATTACTTGAATTACAATATTCAATTCTGATTTTTTTTTTATATTACTGGCTCTTGAGCTTTATTCTTGTATCACTAATGTTTATATTTCTATTACAGGCATACCATAGCATTGTACAGTTATGTGAGGCTCGCTTCCGTTTTCCAGCATTTTGCGTACCCATGGTGGTTATCCCCTGTACTATTAGTAACAATATCCCGGGCACAGATTTCAGCTTGGGAGCAGATACTGCAATTAATGAAATTACGGATGTAAGTACTTTTAGGTGATTCAACAGTGATGTAGAATGAAAAATTTAATTTCTGCTGGTTATTAGCTCTTATTTTGATTATTCTGTTAATATATATATATATATATATATATATATATATATATATATATATATGTGTGTGTGTTTGTGTGTGTGTATATATATATATATATTTCATGTAAAGTACAGATATAATTTTGCTGCTAAAGATTATTGGTTCAAGAAATGACCATATTGCCTTTGCAATATATGAGTAGTAAAGCTTTTTTCCATTGAGTGGTATAATATATTTGACTTTTTTCTTTTTGTTCTTTTTTTTTTAAATTCCTTATTTGTACATTCATCATAGTTCGGGATTAAAATAGGTATTTGTTATATTTATATATGTTTACAATCAAGTGAGAAAAAATCACTGATCACAAATTGATGAAAAACTTTTGAAAATTATAATAAATGTTTGGTACTCAAGTCTTGAATAAATGCTCTTTAATACTTATTAGAAAAGCTGAATATCAGAATCGACTCAAATGGTTAATGATATAGTTCAACATTTATAAATAGTATTTAATGAAACCACAAAAACTTTAGTAAGCCCAAACCCAGATTATAACTATAAGAGAATGTTAACTCCTAATAATATATCAATATAAAATGATTAATTTTTATTAATAGTTATTAATATAGTGTTAGTATGTTATGCTTGCAGGGATAGCCAGTGTAGCCAGAGTAAAAAGATATATGCAGATATAACAACACAGGAAATAATGTTCATTGATATATTTCTTTCACCATATTGCAAATAATAAAGATTTACTGATGAAAAAGTAACCATTACTGAAAAAATACAAAATGAATGAATGCAGTACCCCAAGGCCTCTGGGTACATATTAGTGCTTCTCTCCTACTTGGTGCATGAAAAGTATTTTTGTCTGAAAACATCTTGTAAGAGTGGCGAAATGTTTAACAAACAAAACAGAAAAATCAAGTTGTTTTTTTTGTTTTTTTTGTTGTTGTTGTTTTTTTTTAGTTGGAAAAAACTATTTTAATCCAAAATTGACCCTTTGTAACCTCCAATGACCCCCTATTCTATCAAGATTGGCTTTATCTACCCTACCATATGTAAGGTAAAATAAGTCTTGTAGCTTATGTTACTAGTGGTGGCCTTATGATATTAGGTCAATGGGCCTTGTAGTTTTGGTGTGATAGCGACATGAACTGTTAGAAATGACCTCTGGTAACCCTTAATGATCTGAGGTTGATCTCATATAGCTTATGTCATAATTGGATGTTTTATGAGTCTTCATGCCAGAAAATTACATCTGTGTGCCTTGTCATTTTTACGTGATAGTGGCAAGGACAAACACACAAACTGGAGCAGCCGATAAATATATATAGATAGATTCCCTTATCTGCATTGTCTTGTATTTATTATGAAAGAATTAATAGAGAAGCCATGATGAGGTAACATGAACAAATCTTATACATATGAGATTTTATTACTTTACTGCTTACTAATTTATTGTTGTATTGTGTAAATATATTTACCAAACACTGTAATTATCAGTTGTTTTACCTGTTATGTATTTTTCTTTTTGTTTTTAACTGTTATCAGCTATTGACTATATTTATAAGACATTGATATTTAGCAATAGCTTAAAATCTCAAAAAAACCCCGGATTTTCATAAATCATTATGTTTGCCTTTATTGCACTTGGTGAAAGCATACAAGAACATGAAAAATTAAAATTTAAAGGTATCATTAAAGTTAGCTTTTGTGTTCTCATTCTTGTAGTATTTTACAATTTCAGTTGACTGGTTAGCATTTCTATTTATGTGATCAAAGTAATAGACAAATCAATTCACTCACATAGCTATTTATAAAACACCTGTTCACAAGTGAAAAGAAAATGTAAAATAATTATAGCTGCTTAACCTGGTGAGCAGCTGACTAAAAATTATTGATCAGTTCAAATACAAGCAACAGAACATAAAAAATGAATTAAGATCAAAAATGATTTTTTTTAAATCAAACTTTTGTAGAAAAATCATACAAATATATTGAAATGAAATTTAAAATTTGATCTCCAATATATTCTAAACTACTGATTAGAGATATGATACAAGGTATGAGATAAAGAAACTTCTACTTAATTTGTTTTTAATGTGAATACATAATAATGCTTAGTGAAGATTAATTTCAATTTTTGTAACTATTAAATGTAAAAAAAAAAATACTGTTCTTGATTTTTACATGATTTTCACAAGTGTGTATAAATCCCTGTTTTTAAATTTTTACTCGATCTAAAATATTAAGAAAAAATAAGTTTAAAACCAGTTACTAAAATTTTGTTTTTAATAAATTTTTCAGATTTGTGACCGTATCAAGCAGTCTGCACTTGGGACTAAAAGAAGAGTATTTGTTGTGGAAACAATGGGTGGTTATTGTGGTTATCTTGCAACAATGGCTGGATTAGCTGGGGGTGCTGATGCTGCCTACATCTTTGAAGAAAACTTTACTATCACTGACCTGAGAGTGAGTGTTTCAAATATTTTTGCACCTGTTCGTAACCAGTTTTGCTGTCATGTGTTAGAGCAGCCTTCTTTTCAATATATTCATTTTTGTCTAGCAAAGTGTTTGACTACAAGGAACTATTTTTGCCAGAATTGCATAAAATATGATAAATGTGTATTTTAGAGAAATCTTGAGTGGTATCTTCTCAATTCAAAATTTTTGTCAACTTTTTACTAACATCTATAATGTACATAATGAGTTGAGAATTTGGAAATTAGTGAAGTGGTTGTATTTTTAATGCATCTGAATTTATTTTAATTTTGTTTTTAGAATGATGTTCTCCACTTGAAGAACAAGATTAAAGATATTGGTGTCCAAAGAGGTTTGATTTTGAGGTAAGGATTTAAAGTCAGCTACTTTTTTACCTTCCACTCATGGCAAACATTGAAAAATGAGTGTCTCCTTTGATGTTAATTTCTATGTTTATCTGAAAGTTTCATAACAATATAGTAATGTTGACGTATGAATGTTCACATATTATTGTTGGTTTTTCACATAATAATGTTATGTACCATCATTTGTGGTCTGTTATACCCAGATTATATAGTTTGTATAAATGAAATACAGTAAAGTTGACTCTGTGAATACAATGGATTTTACAAGCAAGTGAAATCTTCATTGCATATTTTAACTTCCAGGTATCATTTGTTATTAAAAGCATTTTAATGGTCTAGATTTTACAAGCAAGTAAAATCTACTTTATATCGATGAAGAGTTGGCATGGAAGCCTGAAAAGCATTTTTATTTTTCCTTGGAAGATGAAAACTTTTAGATTCAAAAAGAAAATATGAACTCAATTTGAAACCCGAGTTGTTTTGATAAACATGTCAGCCAAAACTGCACACAGGAAAATGTTCCTGACAGATGATTGATTTGGGGCTGTTATCTATTTTTCCCAGAACTTACATGGCCCAGGGTCAAGAATTTTCTCTATTGATACAAGTAGCTCTTTGGAAGATATCAAAGTGTTTTCAAAATTTTACCTAACCAAAACCTTAATTTCTGAGCTATCATTTGGCCTAAACCAGAAATATCTAAAGCATCTGGATCTTACCTTACTACAAAGACCCTTTGTATCAAGTGATGGATTAACAAATATCACTGCAAAATTTTCAATTCTGCCTACGAAAAAAGAATTTTGGAAAATAACATGAGATAATTTTGCCAAAACATTTTAATTGGCCAGAGGTGGATTGAGATGACTTGAGAAGTGTGGTCTAGCTTTGATTGTGGTAATAAGAGGAACCTGTGGTATGTGTTTTGGAAGATGAATATCTTGAAAACGGAGTGTTTAATTAGTAAGTGTTCAGTTGACATCATCTCTTTGGTAATATAACAATAAAGCCTACCCACAAGTGCAAATATTTATATCTTAGTTAAGATGATACAGGACCTGGACCAATGAATTTACTGAAATTGCACTGAAAAGGGTGGCCCTATGTAGGAAATGTCATAATGAACCAAATTTGGAATACAACGGAATAATGTGAGGAGTCATTTATGAGAATTTATAAATTATACTCTGTAGGAAGTCCACCATAGTTAGCTGTCACATTGTCTTTGGGAAAGTCTTGTAAGTACTGTGGAATAAAAGCAGTTTTATAGAATTTCATCTTTTGCAATTTGCATTACCAAAATTTTCTTTATGACATGGCACACATCTCGCTGGATTCTACTACCAACACCACCCAAAATTTTCCTCAAGTCTTAAAATTACACAACATGGGTGGAGAGGGCAGATGCTATTTTGTCACAAAATGTGTAATAATTGTTTGTTTCCGTACAGAAGAGTTCTGGTCCTTATACTGTCTAATTGAAAGTTATGCATGTTTCCATGTAGAAAATATACCATTATTTCAAGTATTCCAAATGAACTGAGTCAGTTCATGGGGAAACTTTTCATTCACCACACTGATCCATATCTATTGATTATTTCTCTGATTTAAAACAGTATTATTAATTTTTTTTTTTTTTACTAACTTTTCTTTAATCACATCTTTGTTGCTTTTGATCACAATGCTCGGGTCATTTTTGAATTCTATGATGATTAAGCAAGTAGCATGGAATAAACTTTCAACATGTTTTGAACTGTCATTTCCTATTCTTTGGAGCCTATCTGCCTGGGACTGTACGTTACTGATTTGGATGCAAAAGCCAACCAACAGACATTCAAATTAAGTCAGATAGATATATTTTTCATTTGATTTTACTCCATTCTAAATTGTTTGTTTATACCGATTAGTTTCAAGTTGTCCATATTTCTTAGATGAAGCATTTTTTGACTTGCTTCTTTCATCCCAAAAGCTGTCAAGCATAGGGACTAAGCTGACAACTTTGTCACAACAATGTGTGTTTGTGAACTTTCATACAATTGCTCAATATAAGATACTTTTTAATGTTTTTTACCTGTTCTATTTTTCAAAATGCAGTGCTTAAAAAATTTCATTCTTTTGATTTTAAAATTTTACAAATAAATATTCTTGCATTTAATCAGCATTGTTCACTGATTTTTCAATTAAAGTATTAAATTAAATTGTTAGTATTAGTTCTTTTTTTCTTTTCTTATATATCTAAAATTTTCAGACTAAAAATGATTTGCAGTTACTCAGGTGTCTCATACTGTTTTATTTTGTTTTTCAGAAATGAAAATGCAAATCAAAACTATACAACAGATTTTATCCATCAACTGTTTTCTGAGGAAGGAAGGGGTGTATTCACCACTCGTAAAAATGTTTTGGGTCACATGCAACAAGGTGGTGTTCCTACTCCATTCGATAGAAATTTTGGTACAAAAATGGCTGCTAAAGCACTTGATCATTTGATTTCTCAAGTTGAAGAGTCTTTTCGTTCTGATGGTAAGTTATATCATAAGTTTTATGTGAATTAGATTTAACAGCAGTCTATTGTACATATTTTTATTTTGGTTATGTTTTTTGTTTCATGCCTACACTCCAGTTACTTATTTGTATAGTTCCCATTATCTGAAGACTAAATATTCATCACAGATATTTAAATAAGATTTTTTTTTTTATGCATACTTACAACTGACGTTTTGTAATAAATTCATTTTATTTGCAGGTACTGTACACGCTTCTCAGCCAGAATCTGCTACTTTGCTGGGTATGCAGAAAAGGCATTTGTGTTTCACACCTGTTGAGGAACTGAGCCAATACGCTAACTTTGAGTGAGTGTTTCTCTTTATACTCTTACATTTCACCAATTGTAACACTTTAAAAATATCTGTACACTTGTTCATTAGCTGTATTTATCAAGTATCTTTTGTATTCTAATTCGATATCGGAAATGTAATGTCTGACTACTATATATGATTAGGTTGATGCAAAAGTTCCTATGCAATTTTTATGCATAATTTTAAGGAAATCTTAGAAGTGCCTTTTAAGAATCATTGGCAGGCAAGTGATTATTTTATTTGGTAAAAAAATCATGGCTGAATATGAAATGCACTGTTTACTCTTCATGTTTAATTTTGGGGAAAGGTGTAGCAGGAGCTAGACACTAGATAGCTGAAGTTTGTGGTAATGATGCAGTAGGTACAAGCACAATTTGCAAAGTTTTAAAAGTTTCAGCTCAAGAACAAATAGCTCTGGAAGATCTCAGAACTTGAAAACATATGAATCGGAGAAACTCATGAAGGTAAATGCAGTACAAACTAGATAGTCACTGGTTATTAAAATGGACTTACAAGAATCTAAAATAAGATTTAAAAAATTGTTGCTAGATTCAAGACAGCTTTCAAAATCTCAATTTGAATGGTGTCTATTTGAGAAAAAGACTGGAAAAGAAAATATCTTTTTCTAGGCAAGTTGTGATTTTGCTGCATGATAACACCTGTCTTATCACAAGTGCAATGCAGCAAATAATCATGGAGCCACAATCTTTTGACTTTTACTTTTTTTGCTTTATGCAATACTTACCTGGTCAACATTTTCAACAAGTTCAAAATATCAAAAAATTAATTGACCCAAAATCATTCTGTCTTGCACAATTTACCAGAAAAGCAGTGTAAAGTTTATTAGATTATCTGATGTAACCTATATTAAAATATAATTTCTTTACCATCTTTGAAATTTTTTCATTAACGCTCTACCCACATAACTTGAATTTTTCAGTTATAGTTAAGATTGATAGTCACTTATATACATGGTTTGAAGAAGTGCATTTCTTTTTACTTAAATTCGGCAAATATTTGATGACCAGAGATATCTATATTCTCCAAATATGGTATCAAGACAAGTGTACACATATTAATATCTGTTCTATCAACACAAATGTTATATTCACTGGCTACTGAATGTCTTTTATGCAAGTTAACAAAATAAAACATTATACACTTTAAGGTGTAGTAGTATTTGAATTTGAAGAATTATTCATCATTAATTCTTTGACTAGTATTTCTTTTCTCTCAATTGCTGCTGTTCTCTAGTACAACTCTTAGGCTCTCAATAAGGGATGCTAGTTTGTCTCACTGGTGACTTATTCTTTATTTCCATATGTGCTGTTTATTAACAATCATAGAATGATAATCTAGGAATTGAGATAGGGAGCAACAGAAATTAAGATTAATGAAATACTGCAAAAAAAAAATGATTACGTTTAAGGCTTGAAAATTCCAAAGCCTGATTGTCCGACAAGGGCTTTGTGGATAAGCGTTGATTAAGTGTATTTTAGTTACATAGTGATCATGAGTTCAATCACTGAGTCAGGTGGTGAAAGTTGTATGCTCCGGTTTAGTAAAGTGAAAAAAATAACAGGCACCACAAAGATGAATTAAGAAGAATTAACTGATTAGATATCCCTTAGCATGGAATGAGAACACTTTACCTCAGGATTGAATAAAGGGCTTGGTTTGAAATTCCAAGAAGGTTACTGAATTTGAAAGACACCAGATGAAGACTGGAGGGCACACCAGCCAAAACAGTGACTATCACAACCAAGATGAGGACAAGTTTAAATAGATCAATGTATGATAATGATAATTCCTCATCCCTGACATTTGGACAGAAAGGTGTCAATGTAACTGTTGGTTTTGATATCTCATCGATAGAATTGATTTTACTTCCAAAATTGTAATAAAACTGACCCATTTATGTACATTAAAAAGTCATATTAAGTAACATTTCTTAATAATGGGTATTTCTTTTTTTATTTGTAGTTTTTTTTTATGAACTACCATATTCATATATCATCATTCATAACTTTTCAAGTTGATGTGTTTTTTAAAATGAAATGATATCTATTTTATTCAGAAACTTTGTCAGTATTTTTTATGATGAATATCTTAGGAAAATTTATGCTATTAAATGACAACTACCAGATATTGTCATGCAATGAGTTTTAATACCTAATACTTTCTCTTTTTTTAATGTCAATTTCAGAAAACGTCTCCCCAAGAATCAATGGTGGTTGAAACTGCGTCCTCTGTTGAGAATTTTGGCTAAGCATGAGACTGTGGCTTACACGACTGAGGCTGTGGCTGCTGGTGTTGATGAGGTAGAAGATGAAGACAACATTTAGAGCTCACTACAAATAACTAATTAGCTTTTAAGAATTGAAGCTGCCCCACTGACTTTTGGCATTTCAAATGTGATAGTCAATAGCTTGTTTGCTTTTCTTTTCTTTTTAACATTCTCTTTAAAACTCTTTTCTTACCATTCGATGGAAACTGAGATTTGAATTTTCTACGAAATGACTCATTACAATGAAGCTGTTAAACATAGAGATTTTGTTAGAAAACATTTATTCAGATGAAAGAATAGAATTATTTAATTCTAGCTGCCTAACCTAAATGGATTTTTACATTTTCTTTAGAAAAATGCTAGAAATCAAGACTGTCAAATTTGAATTTTGTTGAATATAGTCAGTTAAATGTAATATCTGTAAAGTATTCATGTAAATATGCATATTGCAAATATATGGAATTCTAAGCTGTCTTTATTTATTTATTTTTTTTAATCATTATAGGAAATCGTCTTTATTGGGCACTTCAATTAAATTTTCCTTTCTTTACTTTGGAATTCTCTAGAGTTATTGAAGTCAGACATCAGTGTTTCCCTCTTAACAGTAGTTTTACATTTTAGTTAATGCATTAATTTATTAAAATGTTTTGTGTGTATATATATATATATATATTTATATAGCTTTTACATGTCTTTTTATATATATTTGTATTATATATTTTTTATTTTTGGAATAAAATGTAGACGATTCAAATTCTCCACAGTTTCGAACAAATTTCTCGTTCTTGCCACTTTTGCCTTTTATATTGTATTTTGATATAGTTTTTCAAATGTGGGCTTGAACAGTAAATATTTTAAATAAGATGAAAATATTCATTCTGCAATTATTTATAAATGAACAAAATAATTGAATGTAAATGCATGACTCGTGTAATTGTCTAAATATTACAAAACTCTCCTGAAGGTTTTTGTTTGAAACTTATAATACTCTCTTGGTTTTATTTTATTATTATAAAATTTGCTGATAAGTTGTTGAAATATTTGAAACTGTTTGACCTTTCTGATACTGTCTCTTTCAAATATTTTTAAAGATCCAATTTTTTTTTTTTTTACATCCTTAAAATATAGCAAATAATTAGGTTGATTTGATATTCCCTCAAACTCTATGTAACAATGTTGAAATTCAAACAAGAAACATAATATACTTAAGACCTTTTTATATTGAAATTTATTTTTGTTGGTATTTTTTTTTCTTTTCTTTTACAATGCCATTAAGAAATATCAAGTGCCCTCAGATATTTTGTAATCAGTTACTTTGCATCTTTACTTCAGTATACATGTTTAGTTAGCAACATTTCTATATTAATAAAACTATTGAATCACTGTAGCCATGATCACCGACCCGACCAAAAAACTTAAGCTAGAGTTGTTCTTCCCTTCTCATTCGTCTGTCCGTCCATCCCTGTGTTTATTTCAGTGCTCCTGGTCACATTTTTTGGCATAGAGCCTGGGAATTTCCATGTCTAGTCTAGTAGCCACCTTCTAAAAAAAGATTTTCATTTTTTTAAAAATTCGTCTTTTTTCACTTGTTTTTAGGGGGTGGTCAATTTACAATAATCCATTGTAAAATGGACACTTTTATTTCGCCACAACTGTGACGTAGCATTTATTATGTTTAGGCGTTTGTGGAAAAGCTTGGTTGGAAATATATATACACAGAAGAGTATATGGTTAAATATTAATTTTTTTTTTCATAAAAATTATATCCTTATCTTTTTTTTTTTTTTTTGTCCTACTGGTTTTGTTACACCCATTCCCTTGAAACTGATGACTCCAGTTGGTCGTGCCTTTGATTTTGTCAAGTCATGTATTGCTCTATATAACTCTATATCACTATCTGAAGAGTTGGGATGGGGTAGGTGAGTTAGTAAAGTCTTGGGTGACAGATGAGAACTTACAAAGAGGGGTATTATGAGAAAAATGAAGCAACTACAGTGGCATTCAATTTCCTGAATCTCAAATTACTACCTTTTCACTTGTTTTTGCCCAATTGATTAAATCTGAATTTCCAGAAAAACAAGCAAAGACAGTTCAAGGGTCTCTTTTTCATAGTTCATTACTTGAAAAAAACACTGACTTTTTTGTTTAAAATTAGTATGATGGATTATGAAAAAAAAAAAGATTCTATTGTAAAATTTGTAAATGTACTATTTTTTTTTTTTTTAACGATAAGATTCAGTCTACAGGAGAAGGTATAACCAGTGAAATTCTGCACGCTTGAGCTTTTATCTCTGCTCGCTTTTTCAGTTGAGTTTTTCTTTTTTTTTTTCATTTCAAGAGTGCTTGTTTTATGTCGTTAGAAATATTTATGAAGAAAAACTTAATGTACGATATTGATTAACAAATGAACGTATGTGTACATGAAAAGTTGTTTTTTTTTCTTCATAAATCTTAAATACTGTAAATACTAAATCTTATTGTAAATAAATAGTACATTTAGAAATTTTACTATAAATGCTTTCTTTTCATAAATCATTCAACTAATTGGGTGCAAGCAAATGAAGAGACAATAATCTGTGATTCAGGAAATTGATACAGACCCCGGCAACTTGGCTACAGTGATTCATTTTTAGGCAGAAGTGGCAATATATTTTCTATTTTACATATTTTTTTCATATATTTTGCACATTTGTAAAACAATTTTGTTTTCTCAAGCTCTATACTCTCAATTTAGGACTAGGGTATTTACCTTTTTAGCAGTCTATATACAATTTTAATATCATTAGAAATATTGATTTGCCAAATTTTGATGTACTTTGAAAGTATCCTAGGAATATTATATATTTTTGTTCATAGTTTTTAATTTCTTATATTATCTGAGACTTTCCTTCATGAACAATGTTTCAGAATGTTAATTTCTTTGATTTTCATGAAAAATCTTTTCAGTTTTTGTATCTTGCTTGTTCCAGTGACATTATTTGTGAGATATTCTGTTGACTTTAATAAAAACCTTATATGAATTTATCATTAGTATGTATTTCTGATTTCTGTACATGCAGTATGTGCCTCTGTTTTCTGAATTGGTTTGCAATTTCTGGCAACTTTTACAAAACATAAAAATGGTCTTCACCTGTTTTTTGTCAATTTTCATCTATTGACTAACAACACCTATTAGAATATTAAATTTAATTTACAATTTCCATTTGTAAACATGTTTGATTATTTGTAACATTAATCATCTTATAAAACTAACTTTCAAAAATTGTACTCATAGTAAGATGAACATTCAATTATTACAATTTTTTGAAAACCTAATTTTTATGAGACGTTATTACTGTGAATTAACAAGGCCTTTTTGCATAAACACTTGTATTTCTAATACATTGAAAATTTATCATGATATTAGGATGAATTTCCAATTATCTGTACTGTAATTCTGCTACCCCTAAGCTCTGGTCAATTGGTCAAAAACTGAAATAATTTGGAAACAGAAATTTGAATGAAGTAGATGACAGAGGTGTCAAGACTGTTTTGATACAGATTTTCTTTATTCATTTTCTTGTTACATTATGGAATTACTAGGTTGTATAAAATCTGGGTTAAGATTCAGTTTAGTAAACCAGAGTTATTGAAAAATGTTTTTTATTTTATTTTATCTCATTTATTTTTCATTAAAATTTTTTTTTTTCTGTAAATTAAATGAAGAAAAATATTATTTTATCACTATAAATTGTATAAATCAAAATATCATTTTATAAAGAATATTATTAATATTTAGAGGAGAAAAGTCAGGTAGGAGTTGAGGGGAGAAAAGGAAGTTTAATAAAAGGGTAGCAAGGGAGGGCAGGAGAATTTTTGGATAAACTTATCTAGGTTTTGATAAAAACATTGACTGGTATCAGATTTGGAAAGGATAAGGGATCTAAGATAGAGGCATGAGATAATGGATAATCTTAGTTGTCAATACCTATGGAATTTTCAGGGGTCTGCTAGCATGTAAATCTGAATTTCATTAAATTCTATTGTAGCTACTTAACAGCATATTTGGAATTTAATTTTCAACTGAAAGCTAATATGATCATGATACAATTTTAGCAAATTTTCAAAAAAATATGTTTTCAAAGACTATGACAATTTTTATGTGACTAAGAGAAATAAAACTTAATATGGTTATGTAATTCAAAGGTATTGTATATAATTTTGAGAGAAGTCATTATCATACCAATTTTTGTTTGGACAATTTAAATCCTCTCTTCCCATCTTTGATGTTGACCCAATGTTTTGGCCAGTTCATTTAATGGCGCCCTTCATGCGTAAAATGTACCATCAGAGAAAATGACTGATGGGAGGGACTCTCTTCCTCAACAGATATTACATTTTAAACTTCAAGGTGGTTGTAGAATGAATCAGATGAAACATTGGGTTAACATCAAAGATTGTCAGAACAAAAGTTGGTAATTTAAAGATAGTTTTTATCACTAAAAAATGTTAGTTTTATGATAAATACACATCTTCATAATCACTAATATCATTATCATTTTTATGCTACAAGTTTTATCCCATCTTTACAGTAGTTTCTTTTTGTTTTTTTTATCACAGTCAAAGTGGTTGAAGTGATGTTCATGGAAATCAGGTTTGAGATGTGGGATATGAGTTGGT
The DNA here is from genome assembly GCA_963457665.1 of Thysanoteuthis rhombus. Lineage (NCBI taxonomy): Eukaryota > Metazoa > Mollusca > Cephalopoda > Oegopsida > Thysanoteuthidae > Thysanoteuthis > Thysanoteuthis major. The sequence goes on from OY735210.1 coordinate 57,410,446, forward strand.
GTGGAATCTGACTAGACTATTTGATCTAGCAGTTGGGTATTTTATCCCAGCATTGTGATAAAAGCAACAATAATAAGATGGTTTAAAACAAGGGATAAAATAATAGTAAAAATGTTTCATCTAAAAAAACAAATTCAAAATGAATAAGCATACCTCCTTTGTTTTATGAATTTTATTGATTATAAATTGTAGACTTTCTTATTGAAAGAGAAAAAATTTGCTAAATTATTTTAATGTTGCACGTGCTACTTCAAATATTAAATTGAAGAGTATGCCAGAAAATAACATTCTAGTATTATCTTTTTTTTAATTAAAAAAAAAATTTTTTTGATTGAAGTCATATCTACATATTCTAATTCTTTGAAAACTTCTTTTTTAAGTTTTACATAGTATCTTCAAGTAATTTGCATTAGAAAGATGAATGAGTTGCTAGGATGTGTTTTTATTTCACACTCTTTAAAAAAAATTGTAAATTGATATGTAATGTTTTTGTAGCTATTTGATGTAGTTATCTGAAATTAGTAATAAAATAAGAATAAAGTAAAAGAAATTGATATATTTTGGTGAGCTGCATCTACCTGATATTTGTGCATGTTTTCCATTATTGGGTGATTGTGCAAACATATCTAGTATGAAAAATTAGTTGATCTTTTATAGATTTGAATGTCACAATATTCATGTTACATTCCATTCACTAGGTGTTTGCTCTAATATTTGATATGAAAATGTATTTTATGTCAAACATAAATTATCTGCATAATGATGATATTTTAAACAAAATATGTTTTCTCTTTAAGATGTTATAGTGTAATCTAATTTGTTTATTTTAATTTACGGTAATGTTTTTCAGTTGTTTGAAATTCTAAGATGAAATATTATTTCACAAATTATCAGACTAGTATCATTACCTTTGTTGTTCTTATTACATTTCAGATTTTTTCAGCCTTCCCTGTGTGTATGTCGCACTTGGTAATCCTTGATTGTCATCCAATATGTGTGTATTTTAATCTTTTTTGTGTTTAATTGAATCTTGCCTCTTCCTCGGTGAACAGATCAGAGCATCAAAGTCTCATGCTGGTATGACAAATGGTGCTCAAATCTGTAAAGTATTTTACTGGAAGAGACAGATTCATACAAAAACATTTTGGACAACACTTGTGGAAGGCCAAAGAATACATCAGCCAAATGTAGTAAAAACAACAAAGGGGAGGATAATAGCTCATATGATTGCCAGTATAATTTTAGGTTAGCAATTTATTTCAGGTATCTCCCATATTTGATTTTCAGTTCCTTCACCATTCAAGTAATTGATCTGCATTGACAAAGGTATAATGCTGCAAATCTATGAATTAGTACATTTAAATGCATGACTGTAGATTCCAACCAGTGAACTATCTTTTCACAAATTGTTTAGCAAGATTTGATGAATTTGTATGAGTTCTCACATATAGATCAGTACTGTTAAAAGTTTGAAACAGGAAAAAAAAATAGTTCACTGGAACCTGTATCAGAAAGCTTTGGTCTTTATGAGAAATAGTGTCCTGCTTAAATTTGTATCCCTTTTGAAAATTCTCCCCCCTTTTTTTTTTCAATTTGCACACTTTTTGAATGAATAATTTTTTTTGTTCTCCCATTAGAAAATTACCTTGGTTTATCTGAGTGACAGTAAAAAGTATTATCATTTCTATTTAAAATTGAATTGCATCTAAAAGTGCATTTGTCTTCTTCAGCCTATACATTTTCTGTGACCAAAATAATTATCTTTTTGGGAGATGTGGAATGAAGCTAAAATATAACTTAAGGAACCAATGTTGTTTTGGAATGAAATAAATCATTATCTTTGGTTCAGTGATGATGAACTATTGTGAGATTGGGTTAATTTACTTTAAGGGTTAGTTTTGTTGCTCATGCTTATATTTTCTGCATGGTAATATTGTAAAACATATCCCACGTAAATTTATCTTTATTACTATTTATGATCCTTGTAATTTATACCCTGAATAATCTAATACCAGTATTGATTTAGAAGTATTATAGCTATTAGCAACAATCAAAAGCATTTTAGATTTTTCTTCTAAAAATAGTTTTTCTGTTAAGTACTGTGAACAGATGAGTTACAGTAATTATTTCACAATAATTACAATTTAATTTAAAAGAACCAAGTGTCGAATTAGTTTAATTAGATATATTCTATTAATTTATTAACCTACTGAAGATAAAATTGATTCACTATATATATATATATATATATATATATATATATATATATATATATAAACTGCTAATATCATAATTGATTCTTATTTTACAGATTCTCTTGTTTTTAACATGAAATTTATTTTTGGAAAAGGTTGATATTAAGTAAATAACATTTCCTACTAATAAATTTAGGAAGTTTTTGATAAAGTCAAAAATGTATATTTTATGCATGGCTGTAAAATATTCATGTATATAAGTAAATAATGAAAGTTACTGAAGTATCAAAATAATATTCCTTGTGGAAATTACTATTATCTTACTTAAACTTTGAATTAATCAATTTGTCTAAGCAATTTTCTATCAAAACATAAAAATTGAGGCAGCAAATTCTTCATTGAATTGGTATTGAAGCAAAATGAATATTTCCTGTGGATTTTCTTCTCTCGTATTCTTCCATTAAAATTAGCTGATTGGCACTTGCATTTGCAAGGTTTTACTGATCTTATGTTTGTATGAATCTGTTTGAAAAATATTCTGCAGATAAAGGAGATCCTAGATTTTAGCAATGACTATTGCTACACATAAAAGGGAAGTAATATTTCGAGTTCCATTTGTTACATTTTCCCAAATTGCCTGAGTGTTGTATTTATTCTTTTGCATGCACCCTTGAGATATTGTTTTATTGTGTTGATGCACCATAGGTTAGTGTTACGTAATGCTTTTGTGTGTGCACTTTGTAATTTATGTAAATGGCAAGATATTTTTGCTTGGGTATTTTATCAAAAACAGAATTTGACATCAGTGAGAATATTTTAACTTAGTTCTTGGCAGAGTATTTCCAATATTCAGTTTTAAATGAAAGTCATTGTCAAATACATTATAGTTACTGTATAAATACTTATTCATGCGTAAACAGTTTGCCTTTAATGATCACCAAATCTTGATATGCTTTTTGTTTTGCTGAAGTTTGATTGGAGCAAGTATTGTGATCGAGCTAATAACCGTGCTTGTTACTTATACTAATCTTCTGGGTAACTCTAGTTTTTAAGTGTTAATGTTAGACTTCTGGTATTGTATATATATATATTTTACTTTAAAACCTTCCCTTAAGGCCATTGAATATGTATGCCAAATTTGGATGGGCAAATCAGACTTAGTATTATAGAGATAGATGGAAATCAGATCATTAACAAGGTGAGAATGAATGTGGACCCCACTTTCTTAATTTTTTTTTTTTGCAAAAGGGGAAACCATGTGTGAATTTTTTACATATAATCAGGGTAATTGGGGACTACTGAGACTGTTTTAATAACTGGGTAATGTCAAATGTTCAAAAGAGTGGTTGTAATGGAAATTGATTATTGTGAAATGATATAGATAGATATTAATGTGAATAATAAAATGTATTTGAATGTTTTTATCTATCCATATGAAAACTATGTATGCAAATTAGTATGTTTAATTATATGATTGGTTGTATCTCAGTTTTGTCTGATTCCTCTAAGTTATAATTGATTGGTCCATATGAAATAGAATAACACAGCTAATAATTGTAGAAATATAAGATCATCTGTTGTCATGACATTAACATTTTCATATTATAATTAACAAGATGCTATGTGAGCAACTGAAATAAAGTCATTGGTTTACTGAATTATTTACAGAAAGAATCATTTATTGAGTGAATGAGACTTTCTCCTAAGAGTAGCCAATTTTATGGCTGAACCAAAAAGTTCATGGCCAAACGCTTTTTAAGAGGCCAGATTTGTCAAATTTGGCTATACTTTCTCATGAATTTTTACCAAACAGCTTGAGTTTAGTTATGAATTTAAATGAAAAAAATTAGAAATAGAAGACTTGATTAATCAAAAATAAAATGCCTTTATAAATAAGCTTTATGTTCCTTTTTGCTGATCTAAACATATAATTACCAGTGTTGCAAAATTAGTTTGTATGTTTGTTTGTCTGTTCATATCAAAGAGTCATGGTGGAAATAGGAGAATGATATCGAAAGGGGGATGGTGTACAGCAGTAGCTGGCTGGAGAGGGGCAGAGTGAAAGGTAGGAACTTTGAAAAGTCAGATTTTATCGCTTAATCCAGTTAAAAATCTGAATGAAAAAGAACTTTTGTGAAGTGTAAAATCTTAATCACAAACCATTTGAAATTATTGAATTGAAAATTCAGTATCATTTATATATGGATAACATATATGTACATAGATTTATCTATAAATGTTGGTAGTTGTTAATAGAACAAGGAATCGGACCTAAGCTCTTGGAATCACTTTATAAAGAATGTTGTCCTCCAGGGATCATGCAATAAATACATTTATACTAAAATTTGCATGAATGATCCCATCATTTTTGACTGCTACTATTTATAAATATTATTGTCACTTTTTGGGGCAGACATCTGTTTGTCATTTCATTATTCCATTATAATCATAAATGACACTATGGCAATCACGATTCAATTATTTGACATGGACTTTAGCCCATGTCTATGTCATCATTCTATCACTACAGGATTTCAAGCCTCAAGCATTGTCAGTCAGATTGGCTGGGGTGAAACGAATATCAAAACGGTGAAAGTTGGTAGACATATGGCCTTTATTTGAAAAAAACAAAAACTAAAAAAATGACACTTGAAATCGTAGATCACTTTGATAAGCAAATTACTGATGGATTGAGAAAGCAGACAATGGGCTACAAACATAAGATATTTGATTTCATTGATTTAATTTTTATCACTGTATTTACTTTAGTATTGCAAACCCCTCCTTTTATAGCTAAAAATCTAAAATATCTTATCCTCTTACTGCTTCAAATCTAAAAACACAATACTAAAAGTGACATGGTTCTTGCTTTTGCTCAGTAACTCTCGGTTTGAATTTACCTAGAGATCAGAATTTTGTATATTTGTTGGTTTGTTATAAGCAAAAATGTTACCCATCAATTTTTACAGGTTCTATGCTAATCTTACTATAATTCACCAAATGTCTATTTGTCTATGTCTGTGATCATAAAATTCAAGAACGGACAGAGCTATAGCTACAAAATTTAGAGGGGGGGGTCATTTTACTATGTAAGTTCAGGCTATATTGGTCCTTTCTTTGTCTGACTGTGCTCAGGCTAGACTAAAAATTACTATAATTCACCAAATCTCCATCTGTATGTTAGCAGAAGTCAAGAACCACACGACATGAAATTTTCTGTATGTACTAAGCAGCATGTGTTAAGTTTTGCATAATATTAAGAATTTGATGCCGTTTATCTGTATGTGACCTCTAAGTAACCAAATGCATTGTAGCCATATAGATATAGATTTAAGGTACTTGTAAAAGAATTAGTTTTGGCTCTAATTAAGGCCAAAGGTCCCATTTGGGCCTTCTACAGAAACTAGTTGGAAAACCTACCCATAGGATGGTTATTTTAGCTAAAATTTTTTAATTCATTGAAAAAATTGTTGTATTTTGTAATGATTTTACAGTCTTGGGTATTTTTAGTTAATACATATTCAGTCCAGTTTCATACATATGATACACTCTTTTCTTCTATTTTTATGGTTAATATACTTTAAATTATTTAACTTATATGGTGTTAATTTTCTAATTTCTTTTTTATACTTGTAAAAATAACAAGACATTTGTAGTAAATAAAGTTATCTGTATGCTGAGCTTATCCAGGATCTATATTAAAATCCTCTGGTGGTTACTGATGAAAAGCTAGATAATTCATAGCATATTGTGAAGTCCACTAATTGATGATGTTCTGAGTAGAAATAGTTTTATGATGGATTGATGTGGATTGAATTTGGAGCTTGTGACATGTATGAAGTGCTTGTTTCTCCTCTTGTTTACAATACTAACACCACATATATTCCTTCTGACATGTTTAGTTTTGAATGAAAGTCACATTGGATAAATTAGTAATTTTTCTTTGTAAATACAAGTCTTTCATGAACAATTCTTCTTCAGAAAGATTTCTTGATTTGTAAAGGTTTTTAAGGTTAGGTTAGTCAATTGCTTGGTATCTGACTCCATGAATTGAAAAAGCCCCTCTCCCCCTACAATTAAAACGTAGAGAAGTAGTCATGGTAGTGGCTATGTGTACCTTTCATTAAGGCACAGTGCTGCTGCTGATTTAGTAAGAAGTAATGTGTGAGAATGCATTGCTTGTATTTAGATGCGTCCGCAAATCTCTATAAGACACTTTTGGTATCATCTCAGTGCCTATTTATCTTGAATATCAATTTTCTCAGCCATGGATTGATACGCAACTTAGTCCAGACCTTTGGGTGAACCATCTTTCTCTTCCCCTGCAAATCTGGATGTTGGACGCATCAGTAAATTTATGGTTCTTCTTCTCCTTCATTGTTTCTTTTGCTTTCTTTCTGTTGTTGGAAGAGAAATAATATAGTGCGTGCAACAACTGAATGAAAAGATAATTCAAATCTGCAATAACCAACGAAAGAGAATTTATTTATGTATAAATGAATGTGGTTACAATCAGCTTTTTGTTGATCACTAAATATGTTGTATGAGATAAGTATTTCTATGTAGACAGTATTTGGAAGATTTTTGAATGGAGTCCTTTAGAATATTCCAGTGACAAGAAAAATCTCTTTGAGAGCAAGAAGTCGTTTCAAGAAAGTAGTTCAAAGTTGTGTGTGTGGAGCTAAAACATGACTGCTGTGAATTGAAACATTTTTATACAAGATATTTGAAGTCAATCAGAATATTAATCTCAATTATTTGATGCTTGGGATTTAAATTGTTTTAATGAGCACTTAAGTTTGAAATGTTTTCCTTAGACTGATTTCTGGCTTGTACACTTTTTTGTGATAAGGATTCTGATTAATGTATTGCCTGAATCCTGGATTGTATCTGTTGAAATTCTTAGTTGATGTGCGGACAACCAAAATTTCACATAATTTTTTAAATTCTCAAGTGCCTTCTTTAGGACTTTTTGGCATAGAAGGCTTGCTTTAAATCACACCTTTCCTGGGTTGCAAGCAAGACTTATCAGTTTTATTGTTTTTGTTCAGTTGCTGCTTAGATAGAAATCTTGTCTGGTCCCTATGAATTAAAGATGTAAATTTAATTGCATTTTGATATTTATCAAGCTTCACTTGGGTCAAATCAGAAGAAATTTGTGCAACGCAATTCTCCAAGTGGGGAGGGCTTACCCACTTTGAAATTCAGCACTCAGTCGAGATTTTTACCTGTTCTGAGACTAACCACCTCTGGCACTGATGGGGAAAATATGCAACTATCTCATCAAAACAGGCTGAATTGCATTGGATTATTGTATCAAAATTTTATAATGTTCTTAATTCATTTGTTAATACTGGAATGGGCATTAATATTCTAGCTATTTTTTAGATATAATCCACATATACATTTTTATAATCAACTGAAAATTAGTGTACACATGATGTAAAGTTTGGAAAAATATTGTAACAAAACTACATTTTGATCTCTACAGGAAATATTATCTGAACTGAAAAGTTCAATGTGGTATTTATTCATTCATTTTTAAGCATTCAGAGAAATGTCCCCTTAATCATAAATTTGAAATGAAATTTGTTGGAACTATTTTGTTTGTATTTTGGATCAACTTCCCTACTTTTGTTGCTTTTTTTTTTTGTTTTTTTTCTGTAAGTTTTTATGTAGCTAAAACTATTAACTTTATAAAAAGAAAAAAACTTCTGTAAAAGTAACTTTTGTTTTTAGATGTTTTTTTTAGAATCATCTTGAATGAAAAACAAATTTGTATCAATAATGTCTCTGCTAAATTAAAACATCAATATGCAGTAAAATGCACTAGCCATTATTCTATACTGACAACAGGGAAGAAAATGCTCACTTGATAATAACTTTTCAGAAAAAAATGTATATAGTGTGTGTGTGTATATCAAGATGACATATGTTTTTCTGTTTCTAACTTCATTTTATAGTCTCCAAAACAGCTGTACCCAATGAGCTGAAAATTTCTGTACATGGCTAACTTGACCCCATAGTGTGCATATGATAGGTGGTATTGACCTCTATTGGATTTTGAAAGTTGATTTAGGGTCTGGTCGATTTTTCGCATTTTCAAATCTAAGCGAAACAAGTAATTCTTCTATTTTGGCATTTTCAATTCTAAGGTATACAAAGTAATTTTTCACCATTTTCATGCATGGGCCTGAATATTTAATTTTATGCAATTTCTATACAATATAATTCGCTTTCCTGTGTTATATTTGAAGTTTTTATTATTTTGTGTGTGGGCGGGCCTGTGTGTTGATTTTTTTTTTTTTTGGTGTCTGCAGGCCAGACGGGTTGGGGATATTGAGTGCACCCACCCATTAATTTCTTTAATGAGATCTCTATAAAATATAATTTGCTTTCCTGTGTTGGTATATTTGAAGTTTTTTTCTTCCCGGGCAATGCTGGGTACTCTAACCAATATATGTATATGTATTCATGTGCGCATATTATGATGGATTTTGTATTAATTAGCTGTAAATATAATTTTTTCAAATTTAAACATTTATATCTGTTGATATAGCTTAGCCCAGGGCCACAAGTGAAACTCCCAGAAAAGTTGGAACTTTATAACAATGGCCTGAATCTAGGACAATTCGTCGGCCAGACAGCTTGGCCCGGACAAGCCGACTGTTTTGCTTTTAAATGCAAAAATTACTAACCGGGATTTAAAATGAAATAGAATCAAAATATATAAATCTATTGTAATTTACCATGATAATAGATTAATTCATCTTCATTGTTATATTGTAGATTTATATATTTTGGTTCTATTTCATTTAAAATCCCATCTTTTACCTTTTAAAACAAAATGTGGCTGAATTGTCCAGGTTGAACTGCCTGCCTTGCCTGTAAGACTAGCTAACTAGCTTTTTCTCTACAGTAGGTACTCCTCATTTCTATATGCATGTATCTATATTTTCTAATTTAAAACAAAATGATTTGATGCACTTTATTACTACTGTATTTGAGCTTATATAAAATATCTGATTCTTTTTTATTGGTTTGTTCATTAGTGTAGTGATGCAATCTATTTTAATCATCTAATAAGGAGTTACTATATAACTTTTCTTTCTATCAGTTCACAAAATTAAGGCACAAGCTTATTTTCACATGATTTTTCTTTTCTTTCCAGATGCTTACTAAAGAGGAAAAAGAAACTAACCCGATTCGCCAACGCTTCTCAATGGTTTGAAACTGATTACACGACAGTTCTGATTTTTTTTGCTTTATTTAGATAAGAATAGTGGACCAGAAGCATTCAATAAATAACCTAAACAGTTTTTGCGAAAGTTGTTTTAATTTTTGCATAAATATGGGTTTTATGGATGCTATTTAAAAACATCATGTTTACATAACAATTTCCCTTTACTAATTTGTGCTTTGATTTAACTTTGATGATAATAACAAATTAGATTTCTCTGATATTAGTATTGTTGATATATCGTTTGTATAAAGAATTTTCAGAAAACTATATATATCTGATTCTTTGAATTTCATTCGGTTTTTAATTTTGCCAACAGTAATTCAATGTCATTTGGCAAAGGTACTTTATATTCAAATTTGGCTCATCCAAATTTATTTTAAATCTAATTTTTATTCAATAAAAAAGCTTTATTTTGCTAGATAGGATTTTAGGAAAAAATTGCAAATGAACTGAATAAGTTTAAATGTATGCCATAATGTTTTTTATTCAATAGATGTTTTTATCATTCCTATGCTTATATCAAAATGTCAGCGTCATTGCAAGAAACTTTTTTCTTCAGTTTATTCAGTAAATTATTATAACTGAGGCTGTATTTTATAGCTTTCTTGAAATTAGATGATATTTTGTGAATCTTTGCTCACACTTCAATATTTGATAAGAAAATATTTTATTAAATTTTATAATTTCTTTATCATTAAGTATGATTTTTACTTAAGGTAAGGTCATAAACATAGGGTCAATAAAAAGTTTTGATACCTTATTGCTATCAAGTAAGGTTTTGATTACCTACATCCATAATCTTTGTGTATGCTTCATTTGCGCAAAGTATACTCATATCTATATACACTGGGAAAATGAAACCTTTTTTGACAATCAAATCATTTGTGTATATAATCTGGATTTTGATTTATTCCTTCAGTTTATATTAGACACTTCCCAAACTACCTTATAGATTAAAGAAACAAATAACATTAATTTCTAACATAGCTGTTAAGAAAACTAATTTCAATTTAGAAAAGTTTTTGTTTTCTATTATTTTCATATAAAATGGCCAGTAGGATGTTAACACTGTCAAAGTAAATACTTAATCTTTTATCAGTTGCTGTGTGAAGAGATCTAACTTTTTGTTGTTGAAGTGTTTGTTGAAAATACTTATATTTTTCAATTTATAAAGAATTAAAGTGTTGAAAATGTTTGCTTTCTCTTTGTTTTATTTCTATCATGTATCATTCAAGTCATCAAATTTAGTTCTGGTTCATCCTAAGGTACTGTTGCCCAAATTATACCATTGCTGTTTCAATAGCTAAAAGCATAATCAGTTTTCCAACCCAATGATGAAGGACCAATAGATGACATTCCTCTAAACCAGTGATTCTGAAGCTTAATTCTATGATGGCACCCTAAAAATTATATTTGACACTTTATTCCAAGAAACTTTCATATCAACATGCACATACTCATCACTCCCTTTTTTCCTTTCATCTGTCACTAAAAAAGCTCAAATCTCAGAAAATCTAGTGATAAAACCACTGAGCTGGCAACTCTGCGGCTGAAGTGCGACAAACATAATTCCTGTTCTGGATATGTTCGAGATCAAAAACTTTTGCATGTTTGGAAAATTAAATGACACACTTTGGAGATAGTTTTTGAACCACTGATATAGCCATAAGTTAGCCGTATTCTATGATGGCATACCAAAAAATATACCAGATTTTAGTTGAATTTAGGTATTAAAAAAGTAACAAAACATGCCTCATCAGCTATAAATGAATCACTGTAGTATGTCCAGTAGTACAAAAAAAGCATTAAAAAAACAAAAAAAACATTATTCTTCAAAATGAATTTTTTAAAGTAATTCTGCGACCACAGTAATGTTCGTGGGATTCCCAGACTCTGAAGAGTCTGTATGTCTCTGCAACTTTTTTTTTTTTTTTTTTTTTTTTTTTTTTTTTGGCAAAAATAAAAAAAACTACCCAAGACAATCCCAAAAGAGCACAACTATCCAGAGTCTTCAGGATTGGCTGAAAAGTTCATTCTGTATTTGTTGTTAGACTGAATGCATTTTTTTTTAAATTGTAAAAATTGGTGTTTTTTTGTTTGTTGACCCTAAGATAAAAGAACACAAGAAACATGTTCAGCATATTATGCTTTTCAATTTTAAGAAAGGTAAAAATGTGACCCAAACACCAGAAGATATCTGCAGTTTATGGAGAAGGTACTTTGAATGATCAAACATGTCAAAGTACTGCTTCCAATCAGACCAAATAAAGATGCCAATTGATGGAAAGAGTTCAGAATTAGTTAAAGAAATGTTATAATATTCCATCTGGAATTTGTTCGTTGTTGCTTTCTACCAAAAACATAAATAATAAAAAAAAACTAAGACACTATCTCCAGGGTTAGGTTATAGTAGCAGATATGAAACAATAAAAAGCATTGGGATTTGCCATGGTAGCACTCAACAGGAAGACATCTGGACAAAATGACCCATATCATGGACAGTACTGACCAACAACGGATTCAACTCTGGATAAGATTTTACCTGAAAAAGTCGACCAGAGAATTGGGTGTTTTGAACACTGACTGGAGAATGAGAATCCAATAACAAAACAAGTATAGTTTTAAAAAGTATTCAATAGCTCATTTTAAGATCTAAAAGGAAAAAAGAAAATATTTTACTTGGTACCGAGTTGAAAGTGAAACTGCAACTATTATAATAATCATTAAGCTGCTTTTGTAAACATAATTGTTTTTTGTTTATTTTTTTCCTACTAAACATGCTTGAATTACTAAACATTGCTGTGTTGTGGAATTAATCACATAATGGGATATCTGACTCTGTTTTTTTGCAAACTATTGCTACAAATATTTATTTTATAGTATTTCATACTAGTACTGAATAGAATAAGCAACAGCCTCATGTTGAGGACTGGCGGAGAGCTTTCTTTCCCTCCGATAGCCATGAACCGCTGACAGCATGGATTAGAGAAAAAAAAAGGTTCAAGTTGGAAAGTGCCAATTTCAAGGGATTGTTGAGGAAGATTATCCTATTTTTACAATTAAATAAAACTCATAACATTAAACAAATACAGGTGGAAGATAAATTTTGTACGAGCAGGTTTTTGTAAAGATGTATCTGAGTGGAACTAATAACTCATTAAAACACATATTGTCAGTTATAGAAGTTGAGATGTAATAAAACAAGGACATTAGTTCAATGATGCATCAACATTAGTTCAATGATGCATCAACATTTCTATTATGCAATACGCCTTTCACCTACATCACTCTTCTATGACAAGCTGAGAAGATTCACGTTCAATGAGGTCATGTAAAGAAAAAAAAACAAAAAAAAAACCTAACTTCCTGAAGGAAGAATGTCTGATCAGATCATTTTGTTCTAATTTTTATGAATTCATCTGAGAATTTTTTTAATTCTCTGAATGAAGAAATCAATCAGATGTATGGTCATATGACCATTTTTTAATCTTTTTAGCACTTGATAAGTTTTGTCAGACTTTGTTTTGATCCTGTTTTGTCATATAAAAAATTGATCCTCTAGTGTTTACAATTTGTTATTTGAAAGTGACAGTTACCACTTTTGTCATCACAATACCCATTTCAGATCAATATAAATATACATCGGAAATGTTGAGGATCAAATTTAAGGGTTGGAATTGATTGAATGGAGTGGTCTTTGTATATTTTGGAAATATGGTTGTTCTGAAATTTTCATTATGTTTTTGTTAGTGACAAAGATTTCTGTTGACCACTTGACTTGTGGACAGTAGATTATTGCTGCATGGCTCTGGGAGAATTCTTCATATCCAAAAGAACATTTATAGCTGTGTTATTATTGTCAGTTCAGCTTTTGTTGTGTGTATTGGATGGTCAAATAGACCAGGTTGCAGTCTACATAACATTGTTAGAATCTTTTGTATCTGAATTGAGTTGAATGATTTTCATCAGTGAATCAACAAGGTTTAATTGAATGCTGGCATGCATGCATTGTTTGAAAAGGGCATCTTGTGTGAGTGCTGGAGCATCTAGTTTTAATTGAGTTGTGAGTTGAATTCTTCCCTCTGGCATGTGATCTTGTCTTTGCTGTTTTATTTATTATTACTGGTTGGTTTTGGATGTTGCACTTTTGGATAAGAAATTTTCAGGCAATTCTCTTTGAGTTGTTGAAAACATGACCTGTACTCAAAATTTCTTGGAAAAATGACTGCTGTACACAGTGCTGCTCAGGATTATTGGCACCCTTGATTTTTTTTTTTGTTTAACCTGTACAGTATCTTTAGAAAATAAATGATAATATCCTACTGATGATGATTTTGAAGATTCTATGACTGAGTTGTCTGAACAATTTTGGTAATGATGAAGCAAGTGTTGCAATGTTTGAAGATAATTCAGTGAAACCTAATATCATGTCAAGTATAAGTTGATTGATTATAATATTTGGAATCAAGCGAAGGTTTTGAGCAACAACCAAAGCAAAACAGTAAATATTGAGATTGGTTATATGTTCATGTAAATGGTCAAGCTGAACACATTTGTATTAATTGCTAACATGTATTTCTATTGATATTCGGACCATCCTCATCTTGGTTGTTTTTCGTACAATGTGGACACATAGCGCAGTGGTTACAGCATCAGACAAATTACTGTAAAGTAATCTGATGGTTTTTAGGTTCGATCCTAGTGTGAGACAGTATAACAATACTACTAATGCTAAGAGGGGAGTACGGTCAATATACCCCCATCGGATAAATAAAGGGTTCGGTTCGTTACTTCCCCACATCTACCAGATGATACCTGACGAAGGCCGTAGAGTACAACGGCCAAAACGTTGTATGAAAAACAACCAAGATGAGGATGGTCCGAATATCAATAGAAATAATAATAATACCTCATCTCAAAAATTCAAAGATATACTGCTAACATGTAGATGAATGCTGTGAATAGCTATACCCTGAATTGGCCCTTCTCTTGACCAGGGATCAGGAGATGTCACAGGAAGTGATGGATGCAAAGAATGATGAATTGAACAACTTGATAAGAAATAATTTTGAAAAAATTCCAAATGATCCTCAAAAGATACTGTCCTCCTCCTGGATTATCACTGAAAAGAAAAAAAAATGAGACAGAAAATTGAAGCCTTTCTAGTAGGTAGGAGTCTTGCAGAGGATTTTACAGACTTGAGAAAAGATTCACCTACCTGCAGTAGGGAATTTTTGCGACTGGTTTTTAAGTTATATCATTAGAACTGCAGTCTATTGAAATCTATGCAGTTCTCTTGCAAGGTTGTCCAATCAAAAGAGAGATTTACCACAGACCTACACTTCATGCATGTATGTCCTAAATCTGATGCTTGGCATCTCAAACAATGCGTGTACGGTTCAATTGATGCACCAGATCATGGTATGAGCTTGTCAAAAAGGTTCTAATACAACTAGGAGGTATCAGCCCTTTTCTTGTAGCATAGTAATGACGAGGGAAGTGTTATCATCACATGGTGATGATTTTGCCTTCTGTGGAAACTTGCATTTTTGATTGAGTTACAGGTGGACTCGGGGAAAAGGTTTCTTGTTTATACACATGATTATAGACCATCCAAATACTTGTGTCTAGATGTTTCTAAAAGTAAAGAAAGCATTCTAGTTAAACAAGATGCTTATATTGATAGTATCACACCAATAAGTATTTCTAAATCCCAAAATGTGATGAAATAAGATGAACTTAAAAGACTTGGACAGATGCTTAGAGTCACATTACAAACCAGATCTGATCTGGTTGAAATGTTGCATTAGGTTAATAAAGCTCTTTCTAAATTAGAATGGAATAGAGTGAAAATTAAGTTCCTATCTTTGGGTGACCTCAGAAAATTGAAAGTGATTACATATTCTGATGCTGCATATGAATGAACCCATCTCTCTTCTAGCTCGTTTTGGAATCAGTTGTCCATCTCCTTGACCAGTTGCCAACCATGGCTGGAGAGCCCAGTTTGTCCTACTATTTACTCTTAGCTGACAGGAAAATAGATACATTCATGCCTTTTCCAAGCTCTCTTAGCTGGAGTTTGAACTTACCTGGCCAATTTCATTCTCCATGCTATTAACCATTCAGCCACTCTTCAACTCCGTGTGAATTACACCAATATTATTATTGAAAATTTTTTTTCTATTGTCCTAGTCGCATATTCTATCCAAGTTCTTTTCTGCTATATTGATATATAATGTGAAAGTATAAAAATCTGAAATAGAATTATATTTCATTCAAATTTAAGAAAACGAAACAATAACATTTAACAAAATTACCAACCTACAATATATCTAAATATATATTGCAAACTTTTCGGAATTTTTTCATTGCAAAATTCATGATATCATCAGGGTCCATCTCTCAAGGCAACTCACATTCAATTGAAAGTATACAAAGCATTGAAAATAACATTTCTGAACATTAGTGAGACCCAAATTTTATCTGTACCTAGGCACCCCAAACACCTTAATCCAACCCTGCTTGAGTTGTGAGCAGCTGTCTTTCCTTGTCCACTCCAATTACATTTTTTCTTCATTATCTCATACTTGGTAAGGATCTGCTTTGTTCATTGCCAAAGGCAAGCTTGGTTAATAGTTGTGCCTGGCCTGCATATCTGTAGAATTCTTCTAAGGTAAGATGTCTGCACTTTCTATGTAATGGTTACTGTTGTCTTCTAAGTTTCTGCTCTATACAATAGGAATGACTTGACATTAGTACTGAATAGCCTGAATTTGGTTCGTGCTGTCTATGCCTTGGAGCTCTAGGGGTTCTTCAACTGAATGAATGT
This sequence comes from Thysanoteuthis rhombus, assembly GCA_963457665.1. Taxonomy (NCBI): domain Eukaryota; kingdom Metazoa; phylum Mollusca; class Cephalopoda; order Oegopsida; family Thysanoteuthidae; genus Thysanoteuthis; species Thysanoteuthis major. The sequence continues at coordinate 57,426,713 of OY735210.1, forward strand.
TTCCTGTACTTTGCCAATTTTTATTTTCATGTCTGCATTTATACAGCCTGGCTTGTCTCTGACACTGACCAAGTAGGTGAGTTTCCTCCTGGGACTGTGTTGTCTTGTTGGTATTTCTGTAGTAAGAGTAGTTTTTATGGTTTTGTTAACCCCATGACTAATTTTCCTTCTTTCACATCTGGGTTAAGGATTGGTATCTGTGGAGCTGTAAATAAATTTATAAATATGTTAATAATAATTCCCAAAATGAATTTGGTATACAATTTTTGAATTAAAGTCAATATTGGAAATATGTATAATATTGTTGTATGATTTAAACAAATATCTTATTGATTCGCTTAGTGCCTCCATATCATTAGGACTCAGAGACTAACATCTTTAATCTTTTGTTTCACTGCCTCTTTATCTTACAATGTTTTGTTGGTGTTTTCAACTGATGGATATTTGCTGAATATTCCATACTCCTATACAACTGTGTGATAGTAAGTTTATGCAAAAATTTGCGAAATCTTAGAAGTGTCTGTGAAGTTTACTCTGCTCTTCATTGCTTGTGCATGCATACTCTTTGCAAATATGTGATGATTTTTACTTTATTTTTTGGGAAAATCATGGCTGAAAATAAAATGCATATTCAACACTATTTACTCTTCATGTTTGATTTGAGAAGAAGTGTAGCAGATGCAATGAAACAAAAAAGACCTTTTTCGTTTTCCGAGTGATTTTTGTTGCATGACAATGCCTGTCTTTGTGTCATGAATCCAATGCAGCAAACGATCATAGAGATTTGATGGGTAGCTCTTCCACTTATGGCCTATTCTCCAGACCTGTCACTTTAAGGCTATCATTTGTTTTGGTCTGTGCAACACTCCTTGTTTGGTTAGTGGTTTTAGCAAGTTCAGATAAGAGAATTCTTTATAGAATTCAACGAATCAAAACTGGAATTATTTTTTTATGATCTTAGCTGAAAGCTGGCACAAGGTCATACAAAGAAAGGGAAATAACTCTGTAATGAAGTTATCAATCAATATGAATAAAAGATAGTGTCAAAATTGTTGGAAACTTTTGCATCAATCTCAAAACATACAAATGCATACAGTGTGTATGCATGCACGCATGCATACATATATATAAATAAATATATATATATATATATATGTGTGTGTGTGTGTGTGTTTGTATAAACATACTAAAATGTAAACAACTATGCACTGACATGAAATGAGAATCTATGCAAGCATATGTACCAAATTGTTTATATTAAAATAAAAATCAATACAGAAGGAAATAGTGAAGATAGAAATAAATTACCAATCCTCATTACTTACTCTACTGTTGTCACTACATAACATCTTACACACTTGGATAAATTCCTGAAAATAAGAGAATGAATCTGGAAATTTTGTATAAAACTTGTTTTAGTAACTCTAAAAAATCATATAAAGAGCACTTTTAGGGGTATCTACTATAGAACAATAATTTGCAATTTAGTCTTGCAAGACATTGCTAGTGATAAATGCCCTTCTCTTGTGGCCTTGTACCAAACTAAGGTAAACTCAGTAAATGCTTATCACAAATAGATCTGGTTGTTATTAAAGTTGAAAAATATTTCAAATAGAATTTTACTTGTGTATCAAATACCTCAAGTATCAGTATTTTACTGGATTGTATATAGTAGACTAAATACCCTCCCTGATGATTGGGATAAATTACTGTAAAGAAAAAAAAGAAAACTAAAATAGATGAGATAGATACATGGGAATCAGATAGTATCTGATTTAATCTGTTTTTAAAATGTGATATTTCTTGACTTTATGGTATAATTGGGGAGCATCAGGTAGAGCCTAATAGATCATCAGCTGAGTTAGTCAGGTAATCTCGGATCCCACAACAAGTATCATCATCATCAGCTGTGTTAGTCAGGCAATTTTGGATCTTGTGTAGAGCGTCACTGTGTTAGTCAGCAAATTCGGATCACGCAAAATCTGGTCAGGTATAATTGACGATCATCAGGTAGGTCTTGGTCGAGCATCAGCCCTGTTAGTCAGGCAATTTTGGATCCCGCAACAAGTACGATCAGGTGTAATTGGCAATTGTCATGAAGGGCCCTGCTGGAGCATCACCTGTGTTGTGCAATTTCAGATCATGCAACTAGTATGGTTATGTATATTTGGTAATTGTCAGGTAGACCCCCATAGAGCATTCAGCTGTGTTGGTCAGGCAATGTTGGATCCCGTGACAAGTACAGTCAGGTATAATTGGCAATTGTCAGGTATAAACAGACAGGGCTTTTTTCTCCAAAATATTCTGTTAACGTGTTATTGATCAAAAAGTGTTGCAGAATAAAATTGATACAAAATAACTTTGATGAATGCTTGGCAATCTTTCGATAGAGGTACCCATGCTTATTTTAGATATCCAAACTAATCTGGGTATGAAGCATTTCTGTTTTAATCTAAAACCATATCATTTATGATAATTGTTGTAATTCCATTAATTGTCTTATCTGTGTGTCGTTTTTAAACCTCAAATGAACGAGGGTATCATATTTTAAATCAGGGACCACCTTCTCAGAGGGTGAATTGAGCATTCCCTGTTTTCATTAGAATAGGTTTTTATTCATAAAATTATTTTTATTTTACTAAATTCTCTTTTTTTTCTATTTATTTGTATGCCGTTTTTAAACATTGGGGGAGTACCCACCCTCCCCATCAGGAGAGTCGCTTGAGCCCCGAACGGCAAATTAAAAAAAGAACTTGGAAAAATGCAAAAAATTGGAATACAGAAGTCCTTTCACTGATTCAAAATTCATAAACTTGATTGTTCGCTGTTTTATATTCATCGATAAAGGGAAGCTACCCTCACAGACTTATAAGATAAAAAATTGAAATATTTTGCTCAAAATTTTTCTTGTTTTTGCTAGGAAAAAAAAGTTCAAATACTTGTTGAAAAAAAAGAAAAGCAAATTCTCAAGAAAATCAATGTAGAGTCAGGATGTTTTGATTCAGTGTTTCTGAGTTTTAAAAATGTAATCCATCATCAGTGATGGGTCTTGACAGTTTGTTGAAAGAATAAAACAAGAATTTTCCAAAAAAAGAAAATTATTGAATTTGAAAAATTTTAAGATAATTAAAAAAAATCTGTTTGGAATGGCAACTTATTCAAGATAAATTTTGTTCTTTATAATAATGAGTCTGAAAATTTTATTACAATCCAATGAGTAGTTTATTTTTTGTAATTTTTAAAAATCTAGGTGTTTTCTACTGTGAATGTTTCGATTAGATATGTTGCGAGTACAACATTTAAACTCATTCAAAAAAATCCCTGTTTCTTTAAGGTGTACATAAATAGTTTTTATCTCAATTTTTTTGCCAATCTTTCTTCTCCCCACAGCAGAAGAAATATTCGCTGAAATGCATAGTCCAAAATACTTCTCCAAACTGGATGTCTCTAATGGATTTTGGCAAATCTCAATTAACAAAGAAAGTTCTTGTCTTCTAACTTTGATACACTCTTTTGAAGATATCATTTAACCAGATTATCCTATGGAATACACAGCACAAGCAGAATGTTCCAAATTGAAGTATCAGAAATAGTTGAAGGAATTGAGGGGACAAAAAATGGCAAAATGTCATTATGATATGGTCTAATGCTCTAGAAGAAAACTTTGAGAGATCGAAACTTTACATAAATATGGTCTAAAATTGAACAAATTCAAATGTATTTTCACACAATCTCAAATCGTATACTTTGGTCATCTCATCACTAGAGGAGGATTAAAACTTGATTCGTCCAAAGTTGAAGACATCATCAACATGTCATAACTCAAATGCAGCAAGAGTTGCAAAGATTTCTAGGCAAATTTTCTCTGTAAATTTCTTCCAAATTACCCTAAAGTAACAATACCCTTATATCTGACGTAATTGATAAACCTCAAATTGAAGCAGTTGCAAAAATCAAAGAAATTATAACTAATAATACAGTTCTGCAATTTTACAACCCAAATTTACCAACATAAATGATGACCAACTCAAGCAGACAAGGAATTGATGCTATCCAAGAGCAAAATCACAATGGTAATCGGCTAACTGCTCTTAGCAATACTATTTTCCCCAGAAAAGGAAACCCTTAGCACACTAAAGGGTAAAAAATTTCATTAATTCATTTATGGCCCTTACATTATGATTGAAAATGATCATAAATTGTTGGAACAAATTTTCAGAAAAGCAATTCACAAGTATCCTCCATGAATACAAAGACTCTTGTTAGCCTTGAAATGTTAAAATTTTGAACCGAACCACCTACCGAGCTGTGATGCAATTGTTGTTGAAATATTATTTTGTACTTATTTCTAGGATAATAAAGCTGAAATATCTGCTATACATATGAAAACTTATATACATGTGATTGTAAAAAATTTTCTATGTAATAAATAAAAAAATCAGCCTCACAAAGAAAAAATTCCTTCTTCTATCATACCATATGTTTTTATCTGCGATAAAATCTCAGTTGTACAAGGACTCATACTCATAAGGGCACAAATAATCGTACCCAACTCTCTGCATGAGAAAATATATACATACCAGTCACTTAAACCTTGAGAAACGCCTAGCAAGAGCTAAAGATTAAGTCTACTGGCCTGACATGAATCCTCAAATAAAAGATATGATCAACAATTGTTTAATATGCATAGATCACCGTAATCAAGAGCCAGCTGAGCCATTACTCCCTCATGAAATACCTGTATTACAATGGACTAAAGTTAGAACAGATATACTCCATCATACCTTTTTATAGTGGATTATACCATAATATATTTTGATTTAAATCCTATTCAAGATTGAAAATCTGCCACAGTAATGAAATGTTTAAAGAACACATTGGCAAAATTTGATATTCCTCAAATTATCATTAGTAATGACAGACGTGAGTTTGAGTCATGATTTCAAATCATTCGCTCATCAATGGGACTCTGAATACTTGAAATCAAGTCCAAATTACCCTCAAGTGAGTGGAATGGTAGAAAGAGCCATTTACGCGATTGAGAAAACTCTCAAAAAAGCCATAAAGAACAATAATGATCTGCATTTGGCACTCTTAGTTTTACGCATGACACCACTAAAAAATGGAGCGCCATCTCCCACTAAGCCACTTGAGAACAGGATCTTCTGCACTGAACTCTCAGATATAAACCATCATAAAAAATGATCACACCACAAACATAAAAAAATCAATCAGCATGTGAGTGATACCAGTGAGTGCATAAAATCAAAAAATAATTTGAATAGAAAGGGTGAAATAATTAAGAAACTACAACAACCTTGTTTATACTGAGTAATCACTGTACAAGGGAATTACATAAAAAGAAATGGATGCCATCTGCTTGAAATAAAAGAGTACATACAAATACCTCCTGAATTTGATTATGAAAATATTATACCAATCGATTGCAGACCTACAACAACAGTAACAGATCAATATCAACAAATCCAGCCAAAGAATCGAGAAAGAACAACATGCAGTGGATGAAAAATACCCCTTTCAAAATACTGTGAATAACTAAATGAAAGAAAAGGACATAAAAGTAACTCAACAAGACCCAACCAAAGCAGTCTAAAAATTTAAAGAGAAATTATCTCCCCTGCACCATTCAAGATTAAATACAAGAATAAAAAATTTGTCAACTCACAGAAAAAACACTCTCATGCAAGCAACCCAATTTTCTCTCCTTATTCCCTGCTCAAAGACAAAAAACTTATTCAAAAAGGGAGGATGTTGTATGACCATATTAATTCTCCTGCTAAACAATAAAGCTGATAAATGATACTAACTACCTCTAATAATGGCAATGACTGCGATGTCACTCACATTCCCTCAATGCAGTATTAAACATCTTTTTTAACTGAATACATGTTTGTCAATTATCATGTCTATATCTTCCATTTCTATTCAATCACAACTCGTCAATACTCAGTCCATTGACATATAAAGATATCTTCAAGAACTAACTGAAATAGAATAGATATAAGACTTTGGCCATAGACAAAAGACAAAAGTTTTGAAGCTATACCACTTGTTCATCTATTCCATTTTTTATATATATCTCATTAAAAGTGTGTGTGACTAAATTGATTTACCAAACAAAAGCGAATGATAGCTATTAAAAATATTTGAAAATATATATTGCTGCCAGACACAAACTTATTTAGTATGAACTCATGTTGCAAACTGAACTTGCCATTAAAAACCTGGGTGGGTTAAAAAATGTTTTTTCTAGACATAACAAGGAGTAAATACTAAAATGTTCTTCCCTGTAGCTCCATTGGTGAGGCCTGTGTGCATGATACATAAATAACCATCCAGGCAGTTAACCAGACCAGCTAAAAAACTGAACAAAACTATGTTAGTAGTTTAGGTTGAAGGATTCTGAAAAAAAATCAGAGTAAAAAGTTTTATCCTTTTATGTAAAAAAAAAGTTAAAAACAGTTTTTGTTACTCTACTTCTTTAGGATAACATCCTCATCTTTGTGGTTTTTATTACATTTAGGGGGCGGTACTCTCTGGCCTTCCTCAGATGAATGTTGAATTCAGTAACCTTATTGGAATTTTGAATGGGAGCTTTGATTTTGTTCAGGGAGATTTATTATTCTCCTCCCTTTTTGTCACATCCAGTTTTTCTCCCAGGGATTTCTCAACCTGTAACTGTCAATTGTTGTGCTTCTCCATCAGAGTACACCAGCTGTGTCTTGCTTAAAAGAATGAGATGAATTTATCAGTGTTTTTATCTACAAGGCTATGTCCCATAGGACAATATACACTCATGAGAAAGGCTGGAGAGTACAGTGGCTGAAATGCTGAAATAAAACAAAATGAAGATGAAGATTTTAGTCCGGAAGGCAAAAATCTATTTTAAAAATAGTTTACATGTTAAAAATAAATTATTTTGTTTCTGAATTCTTGATTTTTTTCAGTGAAAATCAAGTTGTTATTGAACAAAGTATAATTGAATTTGTTCAGGATCTCAAATATTCGCTTGTGAAATATTGTCAGTTAGGATGAAAAATCAAGCAGCTTTATTTAGTTTTTCTGCTTTTTTTTTTCAATTCATTAGTATTTTATTTTATTGAATAGGTTTTGTATCTCATAAAGATGATCAAGTTTTTTAAGTTTCTTTTTTATTCTTCTTGCAAAAAATAATAATATTGAAGGGAACAAAATTTTAAAAATTGACCAGAAGATCTTTGAAGTAAATGAGAATATGAATAAAAGAAAATGTTTGAATTGATAATCAACAATACTGAACTGCATAAAATCCATAAAATGTTAATATGTGAAAAAAGAATGATTAAGACACTGCAATAAAGCATTACATTATTTGGCTCCAACAGTTGGCAGTTGACCAAAAAGAATTTATTGGCCAGGAATATTTCAACACCAATATTGTGGTGGACTTTGGTATAATTAAGTACACATATTGCCTTTCAAGTTTATGATAATATTATTTGAAAGGAAAAAAGATAAAATCTAGTTGAAATATAACCTAAAATGAGAAATATAGATGAGGAACATATTGAAATAGATAATTTGGTAAATCATTTAACTGATGCATAACTCTGTATGGGGGATGAACAACAGTTTAAATTCAGTAGTCATTGTCATGTAAATGGAAATCTTATAAATTAATACTCCAAGCGAAAAGAATGAAATGGGTTCTATGTCTGGTAGAAAGGCTAGCTGATTCAATATAGATAATATATTTATGAGACCTTCATGTGTGGAAATTGGTTTTTATTCTAAACAAACTCTTTACAAGGTATACGACAAGGCAAATATGCAAGATTGATTCATCTGGGATAACCAGTCACCAGACATGACCAAGCGATCAAGTAGGATTGAAGACGAGGCTTCATTCCCAGCAGTCTACACAGCCACAATGACAAGACGGAGGCAGATGGGTTTGTTTATGTGGTAAGTCATTAAATTTCTTTCTTCTCTTTATTAGATCCTTTTCAGTCGATGCCGTTATTAGCTCCTGTGCACATAGTCCTCAAGTCAATATTTTTTGGTGATAAGTATGATTGTCAGTTTCATGAAGTGTGTTGGCTTAGTAAATAGTGATTAACGTTTGTTGTCGCCGTACTTAATGGAAGCGCCACTTCTCGTTCAGTCAAGTAGCTCTGCAATTGTACTACTACTAAGAATTTTTTTGCTAACACTACCCTGTCTCTCTCTATTCTTGGGAGTTCCAATAAAGATACTGGTGTATAAAAAATTGACGGCTATATGTTTGCCATAACCCGCACTGAGAATTATTCTTATGCAATAGGAATCAAATCAGAAATGCAACATTGAATCGATGATGGCCGTGTGTAGAGTGAAAATAAGGCGGGGAGGAGGATAGACATTCAAGTTTCTTGTCAATAAAATGCTATGCATACACAGTGTGGTGTATAGTTAGTAATATTTAAATACAACTTGGTCTTTATTATTCTGCCTTGCAAAACCAAGTATTTTCTTGGTATTCACGTACTGAATTTTTTTCCTTGAAGCATTAAAAACAGCTATGCTTGAAATAATTGCAGCCGCTAAATCTCAAGTCAAGAGTGATTCTTTTCTTGCCAACATAGATTCACCACTATCTTTTACTCTTGATTCAGATTATCGCTCAGGCTTCATATATTCCATGTCTTCATAGCGATCGGATCTGCTGATGCACATATATTTGGCACACTTAGTAGATACGCCTTGAACACGGTTTTGCAGATCTACTTCTGGAATACTTATTATAAAAAGAGCTTAATCGCTAAATAAATGGCCATAGTAGTTTGCCAATATGGACTCATACTTTTATCACCGACAGAATTGTGAACTGGCACATGCTCATTTTATTTAGCTGCATTACCTTTTGAAATTGATCGCGTACACATCATTTGGATTTTCTTTCCTTGTCTCATTCATCATTTGTGAATGTCCATGCGTATCTTACTAGTGATTTGATGGCATAGTACCTATAAACATTGATCTTCTATCAGCTAGTCTGACTAACTAGTAGCGGTCACGAAATAGGATGAGAAAGTTTTCAATCAGTAATTTTTCGGCGATCTCATAGTTTTAGCATCATAAATTATCCCGGTTGTTGTTATGAAGGCACCCTGTCAGTTTCAACTATATATAAGCCAAGCAGATCTCAAATCTTAATAAGAAAATATTCATTTTTTTTTTGACACTATCAATTTTTTTTTTTTTTTGAAAAGAAAATATATCTGCTTCAAATCTTGAAAAAAAAAATAGCATGACACCTACAAAAAAGCTGGTGGAACGTTTACTTTTGGTTTTCTTCAACTTCTTGATTTGATATTTGCTTGATTATTAGTATTTGCTTGTAATTGACTGAGTGCTCACATAGTACAACAATCGTGATAATTTGGGACGATGCAAAAACATGATTATCGTTTCGTTTGACATTTGATAATTGCGAAAACATGATTGTGGTTTATCACATACAAAATTCTTGACAAGTCGATGTATCGTGGTATTTTTATATGATCTGGTTTATGTACCCTATTCGTTAGGTATGATGAACAGAACCAGTGATTCTGTGGTAAATCTTTTGTACTTTATGCTCCCTCTTTTTCGAGTTATGTGATCAAACAAAAACAGATATGTTACGTCATGGCCAGAAACTGCTCTTTATTTCTGATAAATGATTATTGGTATGATATCACCTTTTGTCATCTAGGTTGCTTGCTTGGCAGCAGTAGAAAAGAGAGAATCAATCAATGTTTACATTAATTATAGTCTTTTTTTTTATTTTGAAATTTTTGCTCAATCTTTAGAGCTAAAGAAATTTAAGATAACGTTTTGTAGAAAATTCGCATGAAAAATACTAAAAAACAAGATAGATCAACGGACTACTGTCCATTTAAAAATGTTAATTTGACTGATGTCAGGCTATGATTGTTTGATATTATGGTAGATGATCCGCACGAGTTAAATGCCACTTTTCTTACCTTATTTTGTTGACCACGTTCAATGCCTGTCGAAACGACTGGCTGGTTGGTTCATCTCGGTAAAAAAAAATGTTTTTTCAGTTTTCATTTTCAATTTTTACAAAAATATTTAGGTCTATAGTTCGAAAATTGAAGCCTTTCGGCCGAAATGTTTATATCTTAGGTTAGAACTGAAAAATGAATCGAAAAACTTATCTCAAGAAGGAACATGCAGACTAATTCTAAGGTAATCGGATGATAACGAATCGTACTGAAAATGTCATCACCACTCTTTAGTTGTATAATAAACTCTAATGATAAAATTATGGTGCTAACATTGATCATAGCCGGTCTGTGATTTTTATTGCTAATTGGCTACTCCTATAGTCATCTAAAGAATATTGGCTGTGTCTGAGCGACCTAAAAATCTGCAGATGTGTGAGAGAAAGTTAGAGAGAGGTAAGTTCAAAACAGTGGTGAATAGAAGTCTCTCCTTTTCCCTTACCCAGTGTTTATTGTTATTTTCACAACAAATCTCCTGATTATTTTGTTTGTAAAATTGGTGAAAAATCATACAATTTTCTTTTATCAACACGATCTTGACTTTTCTTGAAATATTCATATTGATGCATAAAAATATTTTCCCTATTGTTTAATTTTAATGAAAAATTTAAGCAAACCACATTAAATTTGCATAACTCCTGAGCTTGATAACTAACGTAGCTTATTACTTTTTTTTTATTGGTACCGCAATCCTTGTTCTTTAAGAAAAGCTAAAGTTTACTGAGGTCAGGTTAGTATATTCTTAATTTTTTGTGATGTGTTTTGTTAGACGGGGTTTTTCCTTCTTTTTTTTGCCGATTTTATGTCCATTTGTATTTGTCTGTTTTGCTTCATTGCATGATGTTATTTTAAAAGTAAAAATGAGTTGCTTTTGTTGTTCCATTCAATATAATGAAAACATAATGATTAGGCTTGTTCAGCAGCATTTCTATTCATTTATTCAATATGAATTTCACTTTGATTTTCCTCTTATTTAAACATGTTCAGATTTGATTAGACATAACTATATTAGTGTGTCACCTTTTTTATACATCTTTTCAGATGGGGTTTATGTTGAAAAAAGTTTACAGTATGTCAGAGATCTCGATGTTAAGTAGCTACATAAAATCCACAAATTCTTATTTGAGTTGATTTTCATACATTACACGCTATGACTAAAGATCAGAATGATGATTTTTTTTTCTCCCACGATACCTTTGTATTTTGAAGTATGTAGTTGCACTTTTAATGTTGATTTCAATAACATCCCCAACATGACGTGCTCTTCTTGTTTGTTAGTGTTACCTGATCCTTAATGAGCGGTAGGTTTCTATTGTGAAGAAGCTGATGATATTGCCAGTGTTATCTGCTGCTTCTATCTCCCAGACAAAGTGGGGAAAATGATACACTTGTTGCAGAGAACAAAATGGGTATATCCTACAGAAGATTTGCATTGTAATAATTGTAAGATTACAAGCAACTGCGGATTAAAAGCTTATGTCTTCTGTTTTTTGCTAAAAAAATTGAAAATGTCATTTCACCCTGCAGTGTGCATTGAACTAGCAATTCATTGAAGATCTGATATTAGAAATAAAACATTTAAAGTTTCCTTTATGAATATTTTTGTTATGATCCAATTACATTTATTTTGTGACAAGTTAATTTTGTATCAACTAGCTAAAATCCTGCCTTACTGGTGGGATTTACTGCTAGATGTGTAATTTATATAATCAAACAAGAAGAGGAAGATTCAGTTGAGCTGACTTGATGGATGCAAAATAAGGGCCCAGTTTAGCATTACACTTGAATTGTGAATTTAACCCCTCGCAAAAAAACTTGAGAAGTTTCAGAAGTTTCAAAAACTGATATGCTAAAAACATGTTCTTGGGTCCTATTAGTAACCACAAAATTTGGTGGCCATAACTCTAGCTGTCCTTGAGTTGACATTTGGTAAATTATAGTAAGATATTTAATCATGCACATCAATTTGTTGCTGTATTTTAGCAATCAGTTAAACCCATAACCTAATTAGCCATTGTAACTGAAATTTTCACTTCATATAAATTCAAGGAAATGCTTCTTCTCATTATTTGACAAGTACAGTAGTCCCTCGAATTTCACGGGGGTTCAGGGCGCAGCCCCCGTGAAATTGAAATTCCGCAAATAACTTTTGACCCACCAACTCACGTACTTTGCTGCACAGTTATAAAAACTTACAAATAACTGACTAATGTAACTGTATTGAATGAAAGAATAAATAACAAGAAATTGAGACAATGAGTTAAGTATCTATGCAAACTTTGCTGACACACAGGAAAATTGACACCTTACAAAAAACAAGTCAAAATCGTATAAAACTTTTATCTACGGAATCTTTGTGTCATTGTTGAGAAGAAAGATTGGGGAAAAATATGAGATGAAAATTATCTGTATACACCTTATAGCAATATTTTTGAAAATAGAATGTGTAAGTGTCACAAAATGTAAACAAAACATTTGTATTCAAGAAATTCCCAATTTCTTGCATGCAAAAAAATCTACATTTTGAAAAATTGCTAAAAAATCAATTACTTCTTGGATTTCATTGAATTCTTTTGCTACTTACCTAATAAAGGAAGAATCCATTTCAAATTTTGGAGTAGAGACAAACTTTCCCTTGTGATTGTACACCTGCCAACCTCAATTTTTCTGATGGAATATTTTACTTATAATTTTCCCCCACTTAAGGTTTTTACACATGAAAGATAAGTCCGTGGAAATTTAAATTCTGTTTACCTGTTTGAAAAAATGGTTGAAAACATTCTGACAAGATACTTCACTTGGAAAGTTGAAAGATTGAGAAAAAAAAAAATATTGCTCTTCCTGACAACTTTTTATTTATTTATTTTCAAACTTCTATTTTAGAGGTATTTTTGGTAGAAGAAAAATCTTGAAATTAAAATTGAAAAAAAGAATTTTTTTTTTTCTCTTATAAAAGCTTTTTGTAAGCATGGAAGGCCAGAGGAAAACCCAAAGATTCCGCTGTTTTTTTTTTGTTTTTATTATTACTCACTATTTGAGAGAGTCATTCTAGACATGATTCAGATACAGTCCTTATCAAGATTTTATTGCATAATATGCTTTCTTCATTTCAAGTTAATGTTGCATTATACTTTGGATCACCATTTTTTTCAAAGCTTGTCAATAAGCAGTCAACACCTATTATTATTGATTTTTTTTTGTCTGTAAAATTAAAAAAAACAGAATCACTCAATTAAAACAGCCTGATTCTACATTATAATTAATGAAAATTTGTTTTTCTTTGAATATGTGGTAAAAACAAAATATTTTAAAAAAGTCTGAGAATAGCTTGCCTTTATTGATGGAAAAAAGCGTGAATAATCAAGTCTGCGAAATTGGAGGGACTACTGTATTTCAAATATAAATGTTTGTATGTCTGTTCTTATGATTACCCGAAATTTGTAGTGTTCAGCTTTATTAGTTGGCATGTGGATGAGGCTCTTTTGTGGGATTCTGGTATTTATCTTGATAAAACAATTCAAGTCACTCTGAAAAAATGGTTCTCATCTGATCGCTCAAGTTGATCAGGACTTAGATGAGTGACTGCTGATGAACACTGGGTACCATTGAGCAGCCTGTGGCCTTGTGCCCCACGCCCTAAGTGATAGCAGGAGGTTTGCACCTGTTCCAAACAAAACATCAATTATTTAAGATTGTTCCCTTGTATTTGTTTTATTCCTTAATTATGATGATTTGATATTTAAAAAAATGTGATTGTTCCTTTCAAAAGTATTGAAAAATGCTAAGACCATAGTCATTTCATGTTTTATAATTAGAACAAATTGTTTCACATTCTGAAATCAAAGTGTTGAAGAATGTTTTTTGACTACTAGTTGTAAATACTTTCCCTCTGGATGGCAATCCCCAGCTGTATGGATCCAGTGCTGTGAAACATTAAATCATAACTTGATTTGTAAGCTCCATATAGCTAGGGATAACTGCCTGGAGGGTGGGTATTTTCAGCTATTTTTGATAAAAATTGAAGGTAAATTAGGTGTTATTTCCAAGTAAATAGGAGGCACTTCTTACAGAAAGTTCACTTAACTGTTTAATTTACTCCAAATAAACTGGATTTTAGTTATATTTAATGTAGATAAATTGGAATAAATGATGAAATTTAAGTAAAAAATTATAGTCATGATTATAACTTATAGTACTTTGAATTTTAGTTTGAGTTGCAAATAAGTAATTTTATCAGAGTTAAAATTAATACGATAGGTTTTGGTCAAAATTGGTTTAGTGTACATTGCAGTTTTCATAAAAAAAACTGTTCTATTCACCTTTTATGTGATATTATATGAATACTAAAACCAAAATGGAGCCTCTATTGAAATAATTCCTGTGAATTGATTTTTGAAAAAAATTAAATAATTTCAACTTAGTTATAGTTATGTAAACAAAAATTATAATGATTAGAGTTTTCTGTACTTGAAAATTCTTGAAATGTTTCTTTTTTTTTTTTTTTTTTTTTTTAAACTATTGTCTAAACTCATCTCGAATGAAATATCTAAGCCTGCAACCATTTTTTTTAATAATATGTAAGATTATCAGAATTGAGTTTCTAAATTCGTGAAATATCTGCAGAATTAGTTTCAAATGATGCTATTCTCATTATTTCTATTATTATTCGGACTATCCTCATCTTGGTTGTTTTTCATACAATTTGTATGAAAAACAACCAAGATGAGGATAGTCCGAATAATAATAGAAATGATAATAATACCTCATCTCAAAAATTCAGGGATATACGAAGCTATTCTCGTTTAGGGATGAACATAGCAAAAAATCACTTGCCTTATATTTTTTTAACATACTTCCTATTGTACTTTGTGTTCTTTTCGAAAAGCTTTATTTTGAAGATGGATTACATAAAATTTTAGAAAAATATTATCTTGCTGTATCATTTGGAACCAAATTTTTCTGTTGAAAAATTGAAAAAAGTTGAGTTTTTATATCTTTTTTTTTTTTTTTTTTCTTCCAACCATGCAAAAAAGTCTGCTAATTGTTGGACTTTAATGCTTTTTTTTTTTTTTTCTTCAAAATCATCCAGAATTTTCAATGAAGAAACTGATGCTTCATTAGGAAATTCACATTTCAAAATGATTTGGTAGAACTCAAATGAATGTTAATTTTTGCCGATTTTTAAATATAAAAGTACTAAGCACTGAACCGATGTTTGTTTCTATTTATTTAATTCACAAGGATCATTTCCATTTCTTCTGAATAGAAATTCATTTGGAGATAAAAATTTACATTTGTCTATCGCTTTAATTAATCATTACTACCCACAGCAGACTGGTTTAATCACTGTTGCTGGGTTTAGGTTATTTATGTGTTATGACATTATGTATCTATATGGAATTTGCCCAGCCCTTACCATTTATAGTATATGAAAAAAATTTCTATAAGTATCCAAATCAAATAAGGTAGAGAATTCAATGTAAATGAAGGAAATATCTAAAACATTTGAAAACTTTTTATTGCAATTGGATTGCAAATCTAGAGAAGCACTCCAATTTTTTAATGGTAGTTTATAATGACCAAATGAGAATGCCTGTCATGAACCTGTTTTGTTAACTGATCTTCTAATTGTTTGGTAGCTGCTGAAAGCTGTGCTCTAAGAGAAAAATGTCACCCTGGAAACACCCATAAAAATCCTTTTTGCTGACATGATGCACCTGAATTTTTAAGAGACTGCAGATGTGCATTGAAACATTCTCTCTTATAACATTTGATGAAAAATGTTCATTCTCAAAACTTTCTGAAGGATGTGCATAAAGAAAACATTCTTGAGAATATCATTTTTTAATTGGTGGAAAATTTATTCAAATTTTTATCCATATTGATGCGTAGAATATTCATTTTTGCTCTAAGATGAAGTTTATAGTCAAAGGTTGAAATGGAAACAATTTAAATTTGCATATCATCTTTTATAATTAAAGTAGTTTATTGCTTTTTAAAAAAATGTTTCCTCAAATTTACACTAAGAATGCCAAGTTTCAATATGATCAATATATTTCTATATTCGGTGCAGTTTGTTATTAAAAATGAATGTGGACTTCTGTGCCTATACTTACTTAATTATCTATGATAGAGTTCTGATATTGTGATAATTATAAACAAAGGAAGAGCAATTTTCATATTGATATCTGATTGGCTTGTTTTCTTTACTATATTCTGATTGGATAATTGATAGAATTTCCTGCCCAATATATTTTTGATAATGAAAATGTGGAATATATTTTCAGCTATGAACTTTCCAACATGAACTTTGTGTTAGATTTATTTTTGAAAAAGATTTGACAAAATGAATGAAAACTTAAAATGAAGATAATTTTTCTAGATAGGTTTTTCTAAATTTTTTTATTTTGTATCTGCCTATATATCTTTTATCCCCTCCAGCACCAACGTGTGGAAATTAACACCTGTGTTTGTAGGCTAAGAATAAAATGAGTGGTATTCCCCATGGACTAAATAACATTGCTGGTTAGCAGGTATTAGTCACTGCTGTGTGCAAAGGACAAAATGAAAACAAGGTGCGAATTTAAAAACAGGGACGTTAATCAATGTTGTTTGGAGCTTAACAGGTAATGTACCAGAAACGTCAATTAAAATCTTTTGGCGCTTAACATGTGAAGTTGGTCTCATTTTTTAGAAAAAACCTTTGATGATATATTTTAAAAGATGTAAAGAACACAAAATACAGGGTTGGAGATAGAAATGAACCTTTGTCTGAGAAAAGACATCACAAAAGTTGATATACTGACCTCATAGAATTTTATCCTTAAGAAAGAGGATGGAGGAATGTATCAAAATTAATTAGCTTCATTAATTATATTAGGAACTATGCAATTTTAAACTTGTCTGTTTACAGTATATGATCTATTCTCTTTTTAACAATTAAATTCTTCTGATTGTCTTGAAATCTTTTTTCAACTTTTGACTGAAATATTTTTTTAGTCACAATACTGTAAAGAAATTAAATTATGTCGTTGAAGAATCAGAAATTGTTTAGGCAGATAAAGTGATAAAGAGAGCCATTTTATTTATAGTTAGTCTACATAACAAAGAAAAGTGGCATGTTACTCTGCTGTCATTAAATAGTTCTGTAATATCAAATGTGATCTGGCATGTGAAACTATGGTGAAATGATCCAAGTAATTTTCATTTGAATGAAACAAAAAGAATTCCTATCAGAAAATAATATTAGGAAAATGCATCAATATTCATATTCCGATAAAAGTTGATGATTATTCTTCCTCAATTCATTAGTAACCTTATCGGACACAAGCATATTTGATGATGGTTAGAAGCTGCAAATTTCACTTTGAAATCTGAATTTATTGTAGGCATCTTGATTAGATCTTTATTATCTACCAAACAACTAAAATGGAAATTTCCTGTAGGTTCAGCAGCCCTATCACCAAAACAATACCGTAGAAAATATTAGTATGTTCATTTCTGTTTAGGGAGCTTAAGTTGATGGATTCATCTGAGATAGTCTTGAAGTATTTACAAATGGTCTGAAATACTTGTTTTTTTTGTCTGTATTTTACTGACTCAAGATTTCTATTAGTAAAGCTATTTGCTTTGAAAGTATTAGATATCATGTAGAAAAGTTTTTTTTTTTTTTTTTTTTTTTTTTTTTGTAATTTTTGTTAGGGTATATTTAATTGAGCATATAAAATTTTAAAAAGTGAATAGTATAAGATTGATTATATCTTGCCTGTCAGATAGAATTGATGTTTTTTTCGTTTTCAAGTATATAGTGAGGAAGAAAATGGCGTATAACTCCAGTAGTCATGTATGTACTTGGGAAAATTCTGATATGCCTTTGGAAAAACTAAGATTTTAAGAATAAATGTAAAATGAATGAACTGTTTAAAAGGAATTCAAAATCTAATAATTAGTGTATGAAATAATGTTGATATGGCACATTCTCTGATGATGTTACTTGAAAGTATTGATCATTCTTGGTTATCATGGGCTCTAATTTATTATGTTCCAGTTACTATTTGATTATCAGATCTTGAGAATTTGAAGTTCAATATTCAAAGCTTTTTAGTAAATCAGAAGCACCTTCTAATAGAGCATTATTGGTATAATCTAAAACCTCCTATCTTTAACCTTTTGTCTAATGCTGTATTTGTATACATAGGTACATCAAT
Organism: Thysanoteuthis rhombus; assembly: GCA_963457665.1. Lineage (NCBI taxonomy): Eukaryota > Metazoa > Mollusca > Cephalopoda > Oegopsida > Thysanoteuthidae > Thysanoteuthis > Thysanoteuthis major. Next base: position 57,444,969 of record OY735210.1, read on the forward strand.
GTCCACCTAATATAATAATGATGAAAAAAACATTTATTTTACTCAACAAATATTTTTTTTCAATGTAATATTTCCTTGTCATTACACTTAATCAGTGGTGAAAATTAATCACATTGATTGAACCTTGTACAGTGAACATTTATGATCAAAATTCTGCTAATAACTGTCAGGCTATGCACTTATCAATCTGGTTTCAAGTACGAGCTCACTGAAGTGTATATCAGGAAATTATCAGTTTCCTTCTGGTAGTGTTGGTAGTGGTCATTATTTTGATACCATCTCATGTAAATTAATATAGTTCAACATTAGTAGTTTCAAGTCTTTTATTCACATTTTTTACACATTCTTTGTATTTTAATTTCAGTGTTTCAAGTAGCAAATATGAATAAATATACTTTCAACAATGGCTATAAATATTATTTTGGATGATATTTATTTATTACAACTGAAATTTTCTGCCAGGACATTTGTGTTACCTAATTTCCTCATTTTATAGTTGTATCATACTGTTGAATGAATGAATGAATTTCCCCAACAGAAAATACTGAATTGTATTCTTTAAATCACAGAATGAAGATGACCAGTGTTCGAGCAATCCGATCATCAAACAAAACTTCATCCAAAGATTCCTCCACATCTTCCAGGTATGGTCAAAAAATAATAATTCCTTTTAATTTATAGCAACTGTTGATATTTTGTGTTGATTTCTGAAAGATTTCTTTCAAAGTAATTTCTGTATCATTCTTTAATCTAGTCTAGAAATGAAATGTAGGTCTTCTTTCTTACCAATTTGAAATAACAGATTTTATAAGTAAAATGATGCTAGCAGTAAGCATTGACATGAAAAACTTTTTAGGGTTAAATTTGTGGCTTAGACTTGAAATATTTGGTTAAAATTATTTCACTTGAACTTTTAAAAAGTAATGATTGAAATACTTTGAGGTGTTGATTTTAATTCATTGTATTCTATTTTTTTTTAAATTAAGGAATGTGACTAAACATAAGAAAACAATCATTTAGCAGTAATGTGATTGAAAAATACGTGTAATGTACATATCTCGGTTTTGAAAGAGTTTTTTCCTTAGTCGGCAAATAATTTCCCACTTGCATAAAGCTTTGGCTTTATTGTGACAAGATAATATTGGTAGTATGAAGGGGTTACATCATCAATATTCTTGAATCATTTATTTGATTCTAGTTTCAGGATTATTTGATTAATTTAGACTTTTACATTTTGTGCTCATTATAGAAGTCACTAATACGTCCTGTGTCATAAGTATGCATAATATTGCAAAAAGAAAACGCTCTGAAGAGCTTCCCAAAACCAATTCAAAATAATTTGGCATGGACACAAATTTCTGAGCTATTCTGGCTGTTGACCAATCTTGGAGTGGAAACAGTGTGGTATCAAGAGCAGTCAAGTGTGAGGTCATTAGAAGAATAATACCATTTTGAAGTAACAATAACTGAAGGAAAGAGAGTAAAGGCTGGGACAAGTGAAACTATTAGATAATGGTTTTATGTCTTCCTGATAATGCCAGCAGGTCTGCATATTGATGATTAGTTTCACTAGTCATTTTTAGGTGCAACTTGAAAAGGTAGTATAGTTGGGAAGAGAGGATGGTTAATTGATATCAGCTGAAGGTGTCCCTGTCTGAGCATTTTTTTAGTAAGCCATTATGGCAGCTTTTTAAAAAAATCCTCATCTAATAGAAAGCAATATAAAAAAGATGAAAATAAATTTCTTCAAATGAAGATTGTGTTTTTTTTTTTTTTTAGTAGTCATTTGTATCTGAAATAGTAACCATCTCAGCTAATTTGCTTAATAATATGATTACTACTTGATTTGGTTTAATTATCTTCAGTTTATATTTGTTTTCTTTTATGTTGAGCAGGTGTTCTTCTCGAGGCATCAAGAGGAAATCCTTTTTTGATGAAGCCACTGACATAACCCAGTCTACCAAAAAGCCTGTACGGCCATGTGAAAGATCTGGATGTCCAGCATCTATACCAATCTGTTTTGCTAACTCCACAGAGAAGTAAGGACTTTTCATTTTTGCATTGGATAAATTATTTCTATCATTTAATTGAAATGCCATAGTATAAGTTAAATATTCATTTACCTATTTAATCTTAAGTCTCATAAACCTAATATGAATTGCACTTGAAGTAATTCTCAGCTGATGTTCAAGATATTTATGCAGCTATTAAGAGTGCATACTGCTCTCTAGTATCAAAATGAAAAAAAATCTGTTCTGATTACTGAAATCTTCAAACAGGTGCAAACTTTGCTTCTTCCAGTTATATCAAAAATATGTATAGAATATAACTTTTCTCAACAGAAATCTTCTATCTAATAAAATATATAATAAAATATGTGTACGTTTGTACTCTTATAAGTCATGAACTGCACATTATAGAAAAAAGTCATATTCGAAATCAGATTTCAATTTATGTGCAGCATACATTTTCAAGCTGAAATTAAAAAAATAAAATCAATATTTGTGGGGTCTGCATTCGCACTCACATAAAAAAGTCTATAAAGTTTTTTTTTTCCTTCCAACTGGGATTTCCAAAAAACTTTGATGGTTTGACCTATGAAACCATATCAACATCACTCAAAATTTTTTTTTTTCTTTTTTTTTTTTCTAAATTTTATTTAATTTTAGGTATACAAACTCCGTTTTGACTTGAATGCTGATTATCCTTTTGTAGGACAATTTTTTTAGAATTTTCTCCAAAGGATTTGTTATTATTTTTTTTTTTTCTGCCAACTATCCTCATCTTCGTTGTTTTTTCGTTCCATGAGATTTTGACCAGTTTATTTCATACAGTTCATTTTTTCTATATTCCTTTGTGGAATGAATGGTGGGTAAGGCTGGGGAAACCTTGTTTAAATTTTTGGTTGGATCCAGCAATTTGCATCATATCTGTATGTAAATAGCACAATATCTTCAAAGCTTTTCTATGAACTTTAATGAAATTTTGTGCCAGAATGGAGAAATTTTCACTGTCACCCTCCTGCATTGTAGCTATATGTACACAGCACAATATCTCCAAATGTTCTTGGTTTTTGCAGTAAGATAGGCAATGATATATACATATATTTACATATACTGTTCAGTGCAACCCTCTCTTTCTGTTCATTGTATATTACTACTGCTTCAAAATATTGTGATTAGTTCCCTTGACTTCATTGAGAAAGTATTATTCCAAAACATGGTATTTGTGGTGGAGAGGGGGGTTATATATATGATGTAAATAGCCTGCAAAATTGGATCCTTTCTTTCCGTCTATGTGATCGTGCCATACTATGACTCTAAAGTATCTCAATTTCATATTTTTATTTTTGGTGAGAGTTTCTATTTACTTTGTATATATGCTGTATATATACATATATATATATGTATATGTATGTATGTATGTATGTATATTTTACAATTGTACATTCATTATATTGGTACAATATAATGCTCTTCATTATAGCGTGATTTGCGTCCCTGAAGTAGCTCAGTTATTCAAATGAAATGACTTGACATTGAGCTTAATGATTGCCTTTATACGAAAATAGTATAAAGAGAGAGATAACCTGATGCCTGCAAAACCAAGTAGAATTTTCTAAGTAGCAATCTAGATGCATCAGTACAAGATGTCTCTCATATGGGATGTTCTCCACAAAAGCAACAACTTGTTCTACATAACATTTGAAACTGCCAACAGACTAATGTACCTAGGAAATAAAAATAATCCAACAGTGAGTTGTTCAATATCAAAATGGTTTTCTCAAGTATCAACACTTCACTGTCAACTCAAAGATATAAGGTTCCCATGAGAAAAGATATGGTTGAAAACTGTATATTGTAGCATTCAGGTGGGTGCAGGAGATACAAATTTGAAATTGGCCATCCTTTTATGGTAAGGCTTGAAGAGCTCTGGAAGAACTTAATCCAGGAAATCACTGAAATATTAGTAAGCTGTGTGGAAATTTATGCCATATGGGAGCTAATTATAAAAAACCCTCTGAAAAAAGCAAAAACAATTAGATATAATCCAGAAAAATTACGCATCCTATTTACTACATCCCATTATGCAGTCCTGCCAATAGACCAACAACAAATTTAGTACCAAAGAAAATTTTGCTTAAATAATGTTAGAGAATGTACTGACTGAAATATTGTGAAGAAAAAAAACAAGATTGATGGTTGAAATATGTGACAGTTAAGGGATAAAATATGTAAATTATCATTATAGAATTTTTAATAAAAAAAATTGAATTATATTATATCAAGGAGAGCAATTCCATTGTATAGTATTTCAAAGTGAATGTTTGAATTGAATCTTTACTTTTCTTAAATTTGCCAATGTACAATTGCAGGTGTGTTGGAAGTGGTTATACATCACGGTGGCATCACATTTCTGCTGGAGAACATTTTTGTAATGAATGCTTTGAGTTCTTTTATAGAAGGTAACTTTTTTTTTTTTTTTTTTTTCAAAGTTGTTTTTGAGAGTTGAATATAATAGTGTCTTCTGTTGATAACCCTGTATGTATTGATGTTACTATAGTTTGGTTTTTGTTATGAGGATGGGTGTTTGCAATGTGCTCTTTCTATAAATTTCAACTGGTTCTGGTAATTTAGTCGGACTTATGAAGTGCTGTGTCCACTATGTATCATGAAAAGTAAACAGTCAAGTACATTGAGTATCACATAATAGAGACTTTTGGAATGAGTGAGGATAGGATGGAAATTAACATGGAGTGGGGGTGGGGTATGGAAAGAATCTATTTATCTATCAATAAAATCAAGTGAATACATATATATTTTTCATATTTTCATTTTATAGTACCTTGGTGAGACTAATTACCAGACAGAAGGAATTTACTGGATAGAAATAAATAATTTACTAAAGAGTCTTATTTAGGGTTACCGATTGAATTACATCTTTTTAGAGATATATAACTCTATTTTAGTAACTTTACATAGGCCTTTGTGAGTTTTATCGACATGTTATGATTTGACAAGTGTTATATGCATAAAAATAGAAGTCTTATATGTGGTTCCTGATTAAAATTACATCATTTTAAAGATATGCTCTTCTATTTTAGCAACTTTGCGTAGGCTTTTGTAAGTTTTATCAGCCTTTAGCCTACAAAGAAGTAATTTAGTTAGAAACCTTAAATAAGACTCTCTTTAGTGTATTATTTATTATCTCTGTCTGGTAAATCCCTTCCGTTCTGTAATTATTCTTACCACACTACCATTGTCTGACACATGGGCCCCAAGTATAGTTTGATTCAAATCTTGTGTGTGTGTTCAAAATAGATTTGTAAATTGAATTACATTGATTTAGATCAAATTAAATGGATTTAAAACAACATAAATTCTTTTGGTTCTTATTGTGAATACTGTTGGTTGTCGGTAATACATTCTCTTTAATAATTGGAAGCTTCATATAAAGGTAAGTAAACTTACACTATAATGTTATTGTTTTGATTAAATTAATTTTTTTGTAAAACAAGTTTGGTTGTTCCAGGGTCAAACTCCACTCTGAACGCAACAATTTCAGCCATGAAGCTGAATCTTCAAAGAACAACAAAAAAACAAACATGTTTTCTTGACTCATTTATGAGAATATGTGGGCAAAATTTCAAGTTTTTACTCTGAATAGTTAGGGATGAGAACAGAGTAAACCAATTATAGTAAAGATAAAAAAGTAATAAATCATAATTGAAAGAATTTGTTTAGCAACACCAAATAATTCAATCTCGTGTTCATAGTTTTCTATTTCTCCCTTTATCTCTTTGTCTGCTTCTCTTGAAAGTTGTTGAAAGACATGATGCATTACCTTACTATATTGATGTACTTATGGAATTTCTGTTCAACTTACTATTGGGTTGGCTAAGAGGTTTTGTTGTTGAAGGGCATTGAGAACATTTAGTTTTTACTAACTTGATTAAAAAAAGATTGCTTTTGATTATATTGTGATAGCTGTCATATCAGTGTGCATTAAAAAAAAAACACAATAATTTTTGTCAAAATTAGCATATTTTTGTTTATTGATTCTAACATTGGAGTGGAAGAAAATAAGCAACTTTTGGCGTGTGCTTTCTTTAGTTTAAGGTAGGTAAAATATACAACTGAAACGGGAAAGATTGTATGGTTTATAAAATTAAATGTGTGAAAAATTGTTGACAGAGTTTTGTGCTGGGTATTTCTTGCTGAATGATACTCCATAATCGGAGAAACCAGTTGTGGTTGATAGCAATCATGTCACATGAGAATAATAATGTTATACAATGTGGGAGATGGCCATATACTCAAAATGATTTGCGCAAGCTTCATGTTGATTACTTTGATGTGTGGCTTCCGCTTGAGTTAATGCAAAACACCTACTGGATTTGAGTCTCCTGTTATTGAAACAAATTGTCACAAGATGATAAAAAGTAAAGTAATTCAGAAGATCATGGGGCAAGCAAAATGAACCACTATTAAACATATCATAAGCTGATCTTCATCTGAAGAAGGTAATGCTATGTATATTGTGGGGACAAAAAGGAGTTCTCTCTTATGATTGCCTTCAGGAGAACCAAATAATTGATTCCAACTAGTATTCCAAATCAGACCATTCAAAGGTCGTAATTGATTGACAAAAAGTGTCCAGAATTAGTTTGGAGACGGTGGTAATATATGGAAGGGATAGTGCAAGACAGCCTGTTTCTTTGGTGACCAGGTGGGCAAAAATTGTCACAGCTTGACTAAGAAGTTTATACTCCTCTGCTGTATCCATTGGATCCTGCACCTGTTAAGATTACAAATTATTGTGGTCTCCAGAGAATTCTTTTGATGAAAAAATTTCAATTCCCTGGAAGAGTTCAAAATGCAGCTTTACTGAGAAAGATCAAAATTCGGTTGCTTGAAAGATGGAAAGAAATAGTGGAACTAAATGCTAAGTATGTTTTTGAATAATATCTAAAAAAAAAAAAAATTAGTCTTTCATTTTTGCTTAATAAATCAAACAAACGTTTTATGCTGACCAATATTATTTTGATGGCTTATTTCGCCACTTTGGCAATCCTTTATGATTGGCATGTAAGATGGGAGGTAACTCTGTAAAGATTAACTATGGATTGTCTCCCCTAGGAATGTTGCCAAATTCAGCTAAATCTTCCTCCATTTTTGGTTAATGGTGTATTTTCCAGTTAGGGTCATGTAATTTAAAAAAAAAAGTCTTTTTTGAATTAGATAAATAAAATCTGTCATAAATCTCCAAAGTAAAACACTTGAACTTTTGATTACAGAGGATTGGAATTTCAGTCATTGATTGCAGTTTAATGAGAATTTTCTCCTCTCCTTTGGCCCTCAGACTCATAACCAAACCACAGTCCACTTGCAATAATTCATCAAGAAAAGTAGATGATTTCTTCAATAACAACAGAGGAAAAACAACTTTATTTTATTAAAAACGTTTTGAGAATCCTTGGTTGATTTCAACCTCCCATTTTACATGCCAATCATTACCACTTTCATGCCTATCGTTACCACTATTTCAACCAATTTTATTTTGATAGGCTCTCTATGAGAACAGAACCATGATTTTTTTTTGTTTTCAGTGTACTATATAGACAGACTTTTTTGTGCCAGATGTTCCTCTTCATTGCATTATTCTTTATTACAAAAGCCTTTTTAATCGCAATGTTTTGCAGATACTTTAAAATTATTAGAATGAGATGTATAGAGAATCAGTGTGTAAATCAAATAAGATTTTATTCAGAAATGGATCAAAAGAATAAGAACCTTGAAGGATTATATTATTTGTGCATTATGCTCCTTATTGTTACTTCTAGTAAAAATAGATTATCTAGGAATAAATATTTGAGTATTATTCTGTAACAGATCTCTGATAGTTCTTTATTGTTACTTCATCTTCTGCTTTCAGCTGTGTTTTTTTTTTTGTTTACATTTGTTAATGCTTAAATTTAAAGGTTCAAGTCACACTCTGACTTGAATTATTCTTCATCCAACTGTACTGAGTTGACCATAACCAGATTAGTTTTATTCTGGATATATAACTTGAAAGATGAAAGTTAAAATGAAATTTTCTTTTTTTTTTCCAGTCACAAATCAGGTTATGAAACATTTTGCAAATGGAAGAGGGAGTGGTCTTCAAAGGGCAAGGCGGAGGCCTCGATCTGTGTGTTTCTGGCTGACAATCTCCTGCCATTCTGGGTGCAGTGCACACGTTCAGAGTGCCAAAAATGGAGGCAGCTATCTCGGGATGTTGATTTCTCTCCAGATTTCATTCGCAAATATAAATGTGGAATGACTTCAGAAGGAAAAACGGTGAATAAAACTCACTATTTGTCAATAGATTTGTTTGTTTACTGTGCATTTGATTTCTTAAAATCTTCATTTCAAGAACTTAAAAAATGCATCTGCACTGAAAACGTCCTTACTGATAATTTTTTTAATTAATTTTAGAAAGAAAAACAGTTGGAAGCATGTGCAGTTCCTGAGGATCATGTAAGTCAAAAGGTTTCCCCCCCTTTTTTTTCCCCCTTTGGAAGCAAGTTATTGGGGAAATTTTGTTGAAAAAACACGTATTTCTTTGTTTGTTTGTCGCTATGTATGACCATGTATGATGACTTATGTATAGTGATTCTAGATTAAGCTTGATTGATTATGTAGCTGCAAAGATATGGAGCGTAGTTGCAAGTACTAAGAGAAATTATTTAACCAAAGTTTTGAGAAAATTGACATGTTTCTAGTGATGCAGTCTGAGAAAAACTCATTTACACATGTTTTGGATTATTTAACATTCATATTTTCAACCGGAATGGTTAGATAAGGTATTTATGAAGACGTTTCTGATAATTTGTAAGTCAACCATATCAATGTCTAAAATTTAAAAAAATCAAGGAAGAACCTTATTGTTTTCTCAATTTCTTGGTTCCTCATTATATCGGCCTAGTGGTCATGTGTTCAATCCCTGGGTTGGGTTGTGCAAAAATCTTTATATACTCAGTTTAGGGAAAGAGGCAGACAAGTGATATCACAAGGATGATTCAACTAGGAAGAATCAACTGATACAACATATCCTCTTGCATGGACAGCAAAATGAGAACATATTCAATATATTTGCTAGAGATTGCTGGACCATTTTATTATCTTGTAGCATCCATCATACTCTAAGCTAAGGTTATGGTTTACAGACTGATTTACTTTAGTAAAAGGTATGAATCACTGAATTAATGTTTGTCATAAGTTAAAAAATTCAGAATTAAAACTGAGTAAACTATTTAAAAACTGATTTGACAAAGACTGATTACTGTCTTGTTTTAAAGCAACTCTTAAAATAACAGAATTACCGATATTAAAATCTTCCAATCACATTTTCAGTACTTTAAGTTATTTTTTTAAGATTGGCAAAAGTTAACCTTTCCTTTTAGCAATCGGGATTAATAAATATGAATTAAATTGCAACTGAATCATCGATCAGCTTCTACTTACTACTAACTGGTAAAACATGTGTTTGAAGCATTGTGCCCGTTTTGAAGAAAATGTGTGAAATACGACCTTCAAGTATTGGTAACAAACAGTTATCACAAGTAATCTAGTAATATGAAATATCTTGGGATTACTGATGGACTATCTTTTATTAGATTTAAATTGAATGGAGTGAAGTTTAACTGATCTAATTATGACTAACAGGAAATCACTTCTTTACTGACTGTTTATTTGGTTAATAAAGGAAGAACTTGATTTTTATCATTTTAATAGCACTTTACAAAATCTTTTTTCTTTTCCATGTGGTTTAGATAAAAGCATATGGCTTTTCAATTAATTTTCGTATCTTATTTTGAGACTTTATATACCTAATATATCTATTTTCAATTAAAGCCCCAAGTCTTCCAAAAGTTCAGCTTGCAGGCTTCTCAATAAATAGGATCCCATTCAAATTCTTAGATAGGTTGCAAAATGATAGTTGAAATAACATTAGACTCATGGTAGTAAAAACTTACTACAAATTGTTAGAAAATGTTTATTCTCAAGCACTTGATTTTCAAGATAGCAATTGTAATTTTCTTATTTTTTTTCTATTGGGCTGAAACATAAAAGCATTGAAATTTAAATGAGTTTTTCAACAGCAATTATTTAGTAAAAAATATTATCCCTAAAAATTTTACATTATTTATTGTCTAGTTTTGAAAATAGTCTTTCATTCAACTATCTTTCACAGTTGATCTAAAAAATATAATTGCCTATCGCTAGATTTGTAAATTTTTCTTTGTTAAATACAATTTTTCTTTGTTTCTTTAGCGTGTGGAGATGTGTCAGACACCATGGTGGCTGGGACAGCTGACTGCCAGTGTAGGTCTCAAAATGTCTCCTTCCATCTACTTCCTCTCAGACTATTCTCCCGATGCTATTGGACACTGCCCTACAGATACTACATACCTTCATCCTCGGAGTGATAAAAATTCAAGTTATAGCAAAGGTTGGTTGCATCATTATTTTGATTAAGTAACTATTTCATATATATGTGTATACGACTTTTAAGATATATTTATTTAATGAAAGCTATTTCAAAGTATGAAATTCAAGTGTTCAACTGATATTCTGAATTACTGTATCTTTTATGTGAGGAATTTTTTTTTTTTTTTCTCCATTAATTCCTTCGTCTTTTGTTGCTTGTCTGATCACATTTTGGCTGTTGTACTCTACAGCCCTCCTTAGGTGTCTGTTTTATTTTTGAAATATAGAATGTTGGGGCATGCGTGTTCCTCCCATACACATCGCATCCAAAGTCTCTGCCTGCAAGCTCATTGAATCCGTGATCTTCCATTGAATTAGGTGAATTTTACCAGCACTCCCAATTTATGGATCTTTTTTTCTAAATTTTAACCTCGAATCAATTATTTTTTTCGTCCTCATCCTATTGAAATCCATCCTTAATCAGCTGATTAGATGAGTTGAGCCTAGTATGTGTACAGATTCCTTCAACCATCTTATCTTCCAATGCTATTTTGACTTTATCCATAGAGAGTGATGTACTCCCTCCTCATCCTGCACTGATCAGCCATTCTTGATTTTAAAATTCTCCATGAATTACAGCTTTCTGACTTAACCTCTAAAATAGATCTTGAGTTAACTGATCTTGTCCTTGTATTCCCTGCTATCATCTGCATGGAATTCAGTTCTTAGTCATGTCTTTCCCAGTAGAGGTTTCACTTTTTGTGAGGTATCTACATAGTGGGACCACTGTTAAATATCATCTTGGTGTTGTATCGACTGCAAATTCACTGGAATTTCTCTGATGTATGATAGCTGTGGCTATTATTTTGTTATCTAAACCTGTGTATCTGCTGCTGGTATTATGAACATAGCTGATCATATTTAAGTTTGGGAGCATTTAATTGATTTTAATTTAAAGTATGAATTTTGAAACTTTGATACCAATGAGTGTCTGTGACTAGTTGATGACTAGTAAAAGAAAATGATGCCATGTTTTGTAATATTATTTTCTTGTTCTGCTATGCTGCACAGTTTATATCTACTAAGTGTTTAACGCATACTATGAAAACTTCTTGATGAAAGATGCAAACTAACTGATAAGAAATGTTGTTAAACTCTTAAAAGAATTTTAAATTTGTAAGAATTCTGAAGGCCAATTTGAATTTGTGTAATCAAAAAACAAATTAAGGATTCTTTACATATTAGATGACCTCAAGCATTCCTTAAAAAAATGTTCTTGAAAATTGACTAACCGATCATTTAAGAATTGAAGAAAAAAAACAAAAAAAACCCAAAAAGATTTTTGTCTGTTGATATTGGGATGTTGTTTCTAGATGTTTCAGCCTTCTTATATATCAATTTCTCATCAAGTGATGCTGGAAATATATGATCTTACTTCTCATCAATGCCAAAAGAAACATTTTCAATTCTTTGTTATTTTTTTTCTTGAAAATCATATTTACTAATTCTATCAGAAGTGAGTGATTGAAATAGAATAATCCTGTTATATAAGATTATATATGCATGAAGGGGACTATTCAGAAATGTTTGCATAATCTGCCATAAAATCAGATAATTACATATCGAATATAATTGTGAATTTCGAAGAATTATATCATTCCACAAATTTTTTGGTAATAGCGACTGGTTTAGTGAATCAGACTTTTAGTATTATATAGAAATAGAGTATACATGCCACATTTGGTTGGGCTATAATCATATTTAGGTGGATTCCATATTAAAATATACAAACAGTTTTCACTCATGGGTGGATATTAGGTACAATGATGGTTTCCTCTTGAATAGTTAGTATTTGTTTGAAAATTAAAGTAATTTCTAGCAGGAAAAATTCAAGTATTGATAAAAAGTGCTAGATATTTAAAGTGACTATGAGCCATTGATGCATACTTACAAGTTTTATGAATTCAAACATGGATGAAATGTGACTTATGCAGGTTGTTCCATGATTTCTTCTGAATATGGTATAGCCTATCTGGTAAAGATGTTGATTTTTTAATTAGTTACATTTATGTAAATTTAATTAACTTGGAGGCATATTTTTAGAGATCTGCTCATATCAATTTAATTAGTCAAAGCTTCTGTGTTTACTGTTGAACTTTGATATTTTAAAATGTTACGAAACAGTTGGAATAACATTATTTCTTTCTCAACTGCGATTACCTTTGTTGTCATTACTGTAAGTACCTCTAAAACATGAATGCACTTATACATCTTTTGTATGCACGATTATGACGTTTTGATCCTCCATTTTATATTTCTATTTGAATAGACCAAGAAAATTGAAAGTTATCTGATAGATATTGATGCTGGAAAATTTTGTAGATTGTTGTAGGAAAAATTGGACTAATGCAATTAGCAACTGTAAATTTAGTGATTGTTGAGATACAGAATATTTAATGAGACATGACCATACTATCAATTAGTCAATTGTCAATATTTGTTTTTAATCAAGCATGAAAAAAAATCTAATCCATAGCATTATTTGTTCTTGAATCTGTCAGTTTCTCAATTTTCAATTTCATCAATTAAACAGTTTGGGAGATGTTACGCCAACCATTCACACAGCCTGACCAGGCAGACGTCGCATACAGTGTGAAGCCTGATGAAATGAGTGAGCCTGAAAGAAAACTATTTCCACATTTTGCCAAAGAACCAAAAATTTTTCTCAGTCTTCGTAATCTCATTATAAGTTTATGGAATCTTAATATAAAGGTAAGAGTAAAAAATTACCATAAGCTTTGCTTTGTTAGTTTCAATATTATTTATTTATTTATTTTTTTTTTGCAAGATTCTCTATATATGTAAACAGTGTCTTGGCTATTTCATTGCGTTCCTAGTCTTGTGAATATTCTACTAACAAATTTAATATGCTGTTTTGAAGTGAACAAAATATACAATTTTAAGTGAATTTTTTTTTTTTCAATTTTAACTCTTGTACATTAAACAGATAGATGGTTGTCAAATAAATGAAACTTGTGCTCATGACTAGGCCTGAAGTACTTTTTAATGTTTATTCTTTAAGTTTTACCTATAGAATGCAATTTAAAGTATCATTAAAAATTTATCTCAGGGCTTGAGCTTTCATCTTGATTATCCGGTAGCTTAGGCCAATTATCATGTTCCTCAAAGATTTTTAAAATTAGTAAAAAAAAAAACAACAAAAAACAACCAAAACTGAATAATCTTGTAAAAAAAACAAAAAAAACACAAAAAAAAAAACATATGCTTTAATATAAATTTGTAGAAAGGATTTTACTTAATGGCTAAATTAATTTCTTATTTTAAAAAAAAAAAAGTCAACTAAATTATCGTTATTTGCTTATCTATAAATCATATCCTATTGATATTTATATTTTAATCATAGATGCTTATTTATCTTTATAACCAACACTATGATTCTAATGTTATGAAAAAGAACAATAAAAATGGTTCTGTTATTATGGTTTTATAAACAAAGCAGTGATTGTTTACTTAAACATGCTTTATAATACTTACCAAGATTTAATTTTGTGTTTTTGGAAATTACCATATTTGCATTTTCTATTTTTCTTGAGCATTTTCTGTATTACTGCAAGTAGTATATACTTGCCATTGTGATATAGTTGATATTTATACCATTTGGATATTGTGAATTTTACAAATGCACAAATGTACTGACCGCAGTGTCAGATTTCTATGGTCTACCTGGTGGCTTCCAGACCAGAACCTGGTCAGCCATTTTTGAAATAGAAGAATAGTGGAAATTGTGTTTTGATGAGCCACTTCACCCCTATACATATGTTTCAATAATACTTAATATTCGGTCTTGCTGTTAGCATTTTGTGAAATGCAACAGTAATGCATATGATTTGAAGGTGAATTTTGCAAGGATGAGCATAACATGTACTTTTCATCAAGCTTTCAACTATTTAAATTGGTATTTGAAAAAAAAGCAGTCATACTTGAAAATTATGGAGCAATTTACAAAAAAGTATTATATTGATTTTTGATATTGCTTATGGGACAGAATCATACCAGTGTCCGTTCATCTCCCTCAAATAAAGAGTAGTTAGCATTGAGTGTTAAATATTCACGATTTGTTCCTCTTATACATCAAAAACTTGGACAATGCAACTCTTCAAACTTTTTACTGTATCTACTTTTGAAACCAATTATTTTATACTCTCCCTTTTCTTCTCTTTGTTTTCTTTTATATCTGCTAATTTGGTGGATGAATATTTGTGAGAAAGTCATGAATTTCATTTTTATCAGAATTTTTTCTCTCTCCAAATTCTCAAGTGTATTATTTAAATACACTGTTTGATATGAACAAGATATAAAACTGTCTCAGTTTTCTCATTTGTTATATTTTATTCCGTTTTCTCAGTGCTATTTTTAAGCGCTGTCACTTCCCATTTATTAATACATAAAACCTGGGCAATAGTTGGCATCAATTTTAAATTTTTGATATAAGCATTTTGGAAGCCTTATTTGGTTCCTTAATGATAAAAAGAGGCTCATTTTCTTCAGATTTTATTAGTTGAAAAAGATGTCCTCTGTTTTATTTTTTGATATTTTGTGATTAATCTCTCCCTCTTGCTGCTTACATATAATTAAAAAAAATTTCCACCAGACTGTCAAAAGATTTTTTTACATAAAATCTTAGTGCAATTCTTTCAGTGCTTTTTAAAAGATTATGTAGAATTCGTTCTCAGCTTTAAAAATGATTTTCAAAAAATTGAATGAGTAGACTTAAAAATGTTAAAAATATATAAAGGTCTTCTCTTAAATGTTGAAAAATATAAAACAGGCTTTAGCAATGTGTCAATTTTTACTTTAAAACTATTTTACCCTAAACTTTGCTGTCAAAATGGGAAAAATCAAAGCAAGTTTTATGATAGTCTTTTTGAATTATTCCAAATAATCTTTGTACATTTATGAAGAAATCTCTATGGTGCCATTTGGGTGTCTGGAAAATGAAGAAATTAAAGATGTGTTCCTGTTTTTACCATCTGTTATTGTTTTATTTTGGATACTATAAGAAAACCTTTGGTCTTGAATAATAAGGTATTTTTTGAATATGGGCAGAATGTGTAGGAATTCAAAAATGTTTTTAATTTCACCAATTCAAAACTAGATTGTTAAAAATATTCAAAGACTAGGAAAACACAAGTACAATATCATTTTAGAAGACAATTTATAATAGCTAATGAATTAGTTTTGATATTATTGATAAATTTTACATGAAGTTTTAGTTTAATGTAATAACTAAGTTTCACTCTAATGTAATAGTTTTTGCACAATTTATTCTTAAGAATTGGTATCATCTATCTGATAACAGTTCTACAAAGATAGTTCATTGATGTCAGTAATTGTCTGAGATGCCCAACTTGATATCTACCAAATTGGGTTTTGTTTTTTGTAAATTTCTGGTTCTGATTTTGTTGCTAATAATTTCTAGTTTCTTTAAAATAATTTCAGAAATATTGAATACTACATAGATTATGCCTCTGACTTAGTGTGGGCATCTCAGAAAAAATGTATTTATTAATCTACTTTTACTTAATAGATATCTTGTTACTTGTAGATTGTTTTTGTTCAGTGTCTTCTGACCCCAACTAAGTGATGTCTTAGGAATAAAAATATAGTTTGTATAATTATCTAATGGTTCTATAGTTTATCATAATTTTTATTCAAATGACTTTGTTTCAAACTATAATCTTAGGTTCTTGTTGAAATAAAAGCATGGGGTATTCAGGTTTGTATGTTTTTAGATCTATTTGAAATACTTTTACTGCTTATGAAATAGAATGACATTATATAAAAGTTATGTACCATCCTTTGATCAGAATTTATATTCACTTTTCACTGGTTATTGTTGTTACATTTGTTACACAGAACTTTATCATGTAATCTAGCTCTAATTCTTTTTATAGAACTATTGTGAATTAATATGATTTTTCTTATCATACCTCTATTGATATAATATCCAATTTAAGATTCACTGAGTAAAACTTTCATGATTTTATTTCTCTGTTAAATAGACTGATAATAATTGATGTAATTTGTTACCATTGTGCAGATTTTCAGATCAGTAAAATATTGAAATATTTTGCCATTCTAACTTATAAAGCTATGAGTAACTCTCCAAATTTATCTAATTTATTTTCAATTAGATGATAAAGCTTTGTTCTTGAAACTGCTATTTTGTTAATTTTTCATCAGTTATATAATTCCTTTTGATGGTTTAAACTTTAACTTAAATATAATTATTAATGTTCAGTTTTAATTGAGACATTTCTATGTATGGTTGGACAGATTATTACTGTCAGTAGTTGTGGATATTAAAACTTGTATGTTTTAGTGATATTTTGTTTCTCTGAGTCTGTAAGTGAAGTCTTTTCATGCAATTTTTTTATTGCTTAAAAATAAACTTGTTAGGCATATACAATTGTTTTTGAAAGATCTAATAGTATATAGAAATATTTTATGATCCTATGTATGAGAAGCCACAAGTAATTATTAAGCATATAAGTAAAGGTTTTTATAATGATTATCGTTTAATTACAGAATTATTATGAAATAATTTTCTATCCAGTCTTTTTATACGCAAGAGATTTAACTCCAATGTTGGCATAAGATCCTTGATATCAGTATTCAAACCTGAAAAGTTTTTCCTCAAAAAATTTTACTTTGAAACTTCATTGATGAATTCTATTTGAAAATATTGAAATTCATTATACAGTATACAAATATTTCATAAAAAATAATCTATAATCGTAAAAATGATTTAGGATTAATAAGTCTTCATTTAATAGGTTTTTTTTTTTTTTCTCCATTTCTTTTATTCTTGAAGTGATACTTTGATCACTGCCCGTGATTTATATCAAATCAAGCTTCCAACAGTTTAGAATAAATTAGTGTGGCTCTATTCGGAACTCTACTAGAACTGCTGATCTTGTATGTCTCCTGGTTTTATTAAGAGAATGTTGATCAGCCGATAGTAGGTTCTACACATCACACACAGACACATTCCAACACCTCTTTTTCTCTACGTAGGTCAAGGAAACTACCAACTCACCAGTGAGGCCTCCAAGATAAAGCACCAAGATGAGAAGATTGCTAAACATATCTCACAAAGGAACCTGTTCAAAACTATACAAACTGTTTTAAACTGTCAGCTTGATTTGAGAAAAGAGAACAGACAGTAGTTGAAGCATCATTTTAAAAATAAATTTAAAACATTTTATTAATTCAACCGAAAAAAAAAAGTTAATTCTTTCTACTCTACCAGCAATCTGATGTATTGTTACTCCAACACCGTTGATCTAATGTATTGTTATCACAATACGACTGACCTGACGTATTGTTACTACAATACAAGTGACCTGACGTATTGTTTCCACAATACGAACGACCTGACGTATTGTTTCTACAATACAAATGACTTGATGTATTGTTACTACCGCACCACTGACCTGTTATATTGTTACTACAATAGCACCGACCTGTTGTATTGTTACTCCAGTGGCCCTGACCTGTTGTACTGTTACTACAGCACCACAGACCTGTTGAATTGTTACTACAGCACCACAGACCTACTTTATTGTTACTACAGCACCACAGACCTACTCTATTGTTACTACAGCACCACAGACTTGTTGCATTGTTACTACAGCACCCCTGACTTTTTATATGGTCACCACCACACCAATGACCTATTGTATGGCTACTACAGCACAACTGACATGATGTATTGTTGTTACAATACCACCGACTTGAAGTACTATTACTACAATGCGACCAACTTGATGTATTGTTTTCATAAAACCAGCTGATGAAAGCTACAAAATCTTGAACCTCAGTATCAAAAACAGAACAAATTGAGAAAGCAACATCTCAGCAACTACCTGCAACAAACCCCATCTGACTGCAATGAACCAAATTGAAATATTTACAAATAAAAAAACTCAGTGCTGAAGAGCAGAAGTTATGCAAATAATGACTATAATAATGATGATATTCTATAATTTATTGACTATTTGTTGAATTTAAATTATTCTGACCTTGTGATATACTAGCTATCAATACATATGTACATTACTGCATTTATTGATAGTTAAGGCCATCAATGGTCTGCAACCGGTTTGCATTCTCTCAGCAATTGACTCTTGAGAAGATTTGCTAAATAATTTGTTCTTTTGGCAAAGATTTAGTAAATTTTGCTATTTTGGATATTAGTATATGTTTCTTTTATTTCTGATCGATTGTCAGGAATATGGATAGCAAATAACTATGCCCTACATACTGCCAATGATTAATTTAATTTATACAATCATTAAATGAATTTTAAAAGCTACTCTGTGTTCTTTCTCTTTGAAACAAGCCAAAAATCCTATCAATGTGGTAACTCTACTATTCAACACACATGAAACAAATATTTTTTGAATGTTCTTTTTACTGTAGAATGTTTTTACTCAGTCTCATCTTTTGAGTTTATATGAGTGATGGATTTATTCTTCATGCTTTTGTTTCTGATGATTAAAAAGTGAATGGAGATAATACTCTGGAATACAGCTCTATTTAAATATCACAAACATCATTGCTACTCTCTATCATAATGGTGTAAATAGAAAATCACATTTTGAAAAGTAAATCTGTCATGATTTTGCCTGATTCACCTGATTACAATCATTTAACCTTAAATCATGTGGATAACAACTCATAAACCCTTATAGGCTAAGATGAGGGTTTTATATCCAACAGAATTGTACAGATCATTAAAAAAATATCATCACTTATGGGGGTATTACAGAATTATTGGCTCATCCTAAAGTATCATATCTTTTGAAAATACTCATTGTCTCGTAATTTGAATATATACTTTTAAATTGAATACCATTTTTCAAATTCTCATAGGTATATATGATTACAGATATTTTTTTTCTAATTAATTATAGATCACAAAATAAGTGAAAGCAAAAAAAGAAGAGAATTTATCAAAGTGTCTTTGCTCCTTGTCTATGAATAGACTTGTCCTTATGAGTGCTACAAGAATTCTGATACACTGTATCTTTTGGTCACTATCAAATATTTGATTTTATACCCTCTGGTCACAGGTCTGTTTCAAAATGACCGACAAGAAAGTCCTATAAATTTTATAAAAATTTTTCCTCTCTATATTTTTAATTGACTTCTTAGAACAATATTGATAAACTATTGCTAATATATATATTGACTCAGGTCTGCAAATCTATTAAACATTTTCCACTGAATGATTGATTCTTCACAGATTGAATGGTTTCTGATTGTTTTTAACTCTTCTTTGTTCAATTACTCTAGATAATTACTTAAAATTATCATTGCCAAATCTTCTCTGTTTTCTAATGTAGTCACCCGCATTGTCTCAATACCTGAATATTACTCTCCTGTTTTGCTTGCTTTTTTCAAAACATTTGGGTGTTCTTTGAATTGAAAATATTTCTCTGAATACATCAAATTTGGTGAAGTGGCTCCTCTGATAAAACTGTTTATTTTTCATCACTCACAAAATGATTGGTTTCAAAATTTAAGTGTTTTTCCATGACATTTCATACTTGTCTGTTGTAGCTGGTACTTTTTGAATGATTTTCAAAGATCTGCAATAAAAAGCAGATATTTAAATTCAAGTCACAATGAAAAGAATTTTCTAATAAAGTGAATATTTCTGTAGTACATTTCACAAATATTTTGCTCAGTATTTTCAAACTTTTTCACAGAAGCCCATATCAAATATTTGTAAGAGGAAGCATTTTATATGTATGGACATAGAAACATACTTCATGTTACAAACATTCTGCACTTTATTAAAAGCCTATTGGTCACATTATTTTAAAGAGTACAGATTAATTCCTTCATGAGAGGAATCAACTTGTTATATTATTTTGGACCAGAATTATGATTTTTTTTTTTTTAGTTGATGAAAAATCATTTGAAATAACATTATTATTCAGTATTTTTACTATTCAAAAGTAAGCTTTTAGACATGTCTCTCCCACATGCTAATTACAAGAAATCTTTCAATTTACATATTTTACTCAATCAATTTTTACTAATTTACTGAGTCATTAAAGTAAATCAGAAATATATTATCTTCTGCTACAAAATTTGTAATATTTGAAAATTTTAATATAAATTGGTTCAGTTTTACTCTACCATTCAGAAACATAACCATAGTAGTAGTTTGATTTTCATATAAGACCAAAAATTTTGAAGTTATTCACCTATTTTTTTTTTTTGCGTACTCCATAAGATGAAATAGAAATATCTAAATAAATAGTTATATATAAGACGTTTACTATGATAGTTTTTTGTTATATGTGCTAAATTATATTGTACTCTAACAATCTTTTCAAAAATGAATTTTTTTCATTGTTGTTTTTTTTTTAATGGAAAATAGTATTTTTTTTTTTTTTTACTAAAGCTTAATGTAAAGTGATGTTAGAAAAGTCTCAAGGAAAATTCTTAAGAATTTAATTTACAAAGTTGAAAAATATATTCTCACCATAATCAGAAAGTTTGCTTGAAAATTTTTTCTATATTTGTGCATAAAATTTACCCAGTTTTCAAACTTGAAAGTCTATCATTCTAAGGCAGATTGATTAGCTAACAAATTTTAAACTTGCATAGCTCCAATTGTATATAATTATTATAGTTAGTTTTTAAATTTAATTCTCTATCACTTCTTTGAGAAAAGATGAAGTTCAGTGAGATATTTGTATTTTTTAAATTCAGTGCATTTTTTTCTCATATAAGGGTAGCTTTTTACTATGTCCATACCTACATTTTAGTTTGTACATCAGAAAAATGTGTTTTCTTTTATAAAGTGATATTGATGTCCAAGTTTCATTTTTAATGCTTTTTATAAAGAAATACTAATAAATACCAAAGTATAATTATTTTGCAATAACTTGTTTTTTTCATTTATTTGATCATATATCTGTCAACAAAACTTAGACCATCTGCATATTACAGTTGTGTGATCTTGATTTTTCCATTTATAAAATGTATATTTTATACATTGAAAATTAAAAATAATGATCTAATCTGTTGATATTTCCTGCCCTTTTCTCTTTATTATAATTTTGTTTGGTAACCTGCAATCCTTTTGTATAGGCTTGCTGATCGATGAGCTCTAGATAGATTTTTGTTATCAAAATAAATAAACAATACAAGTTTATCAGTAAAAAATGACTAGATAAATATCCAAGAACACAAAAACAAGTTGTTGCAAAATAGCTCCTGAAAGAATGCTGTATATTGCAGGTTTGTAAAAGATTTTCTCAATCAGTTTATGAATATTTAAGTTTGGAATTACATATATGCACGTTCACATTGATAAGTTATTTACTGGTCTTCAATCCCTGAATAAATTCAACTACCTGATGTGGCCTTCTTTTTAATCAAAAAAAAGACATTATTCTCTCCTCTACCAAGTTTTCTATTTGTCATGAATAAATTCAGTACTTTGAAGACTGGGAATAATTATGAGAAAAAAGTCAACTCCATTCATTTGCACCTTGTCTTTTATACCTTCAAATGTTGTCTTCTGAAATAACTTTCTTATAAATCGGAATAAATTTGTTACTGATTTCTAAATGCAAGAGTTATCTCCTCTCTGCATGAGAAATGACAGTTAAATTTCTACTTGCTTGAGTTTTTTTTTTTTTCTCGTCCTTGTTGTTTAGGGAAGTGATTTTTTAAACTAAGACAACTGATGGCATTTCGTTTTTTTTTTTTTGTTTTTGTTCTTGTAAAAAATCAAATACTTGTAGAAATTGAAATAATTTCCATTTTGCTTTTTCTTTAAACTGTTTATAAATCAATGTTGAAAAACCTGAACTACTGCAAATCTATCTGATCAGTGACATTTCTCATGAAGTTATAGTTTTTAAAACAGTTGATAATTTCAGAGAAGCTTATTTCTTTGCAACAAATTTCAGAGGTATATTTATTCATTCATAGCACATCCTTCATAAATAAATGGTTTTATTCAACTAAATAGAAAATGTCTTTGTTCTTTCCTACAGTACTCAGAGGAATGAAGAGACTATAGTAACTAAAACATTAAACATGGAAATTAACAGTAAAAATCAAATAGATATGATACCAGTTTGATTAGTAAATATCGATGGGTACCTCTCTGTGGAACAGTGGTTAGCATATTAGTTTTGTGTGCCATTACTATTGAAGTAAGTTCAATCTTCATTGGGTACTCAACACTTGTGGCCATGTGTAATATGAAGCTAAGCTTAGTAAATATATGTACTTTCAGAAACCATCTTTCTCTGAAAGGAAGTCAGTATGTCTACTAATATTTGGAGGTAATCTGTATTTAAAATATAACAGTATAACACAAGGCTAGACGAAGGAGATGGGTGTTGGAAGAATGTACCAATATTCCAAGTGGGGAGGGTCTACCAGCATAGAAAATCAGCATGTGAAATCCTGATCTCGACTTGGATTTGAGAACTGACCTCTGACACTGGTTAGAAATATGTAACTATCTCAGCCACATTGTTTTCTGCTTGCTGTAAAAAAATAATTTGTTATCATTTGAAGGGGCAAATTTCTCATAAAATAGTTGCATAGTGATTTTTTTTTTTTTTTTTTTGTGTGTGTCTTTCAAAGATATAGTTCCTCTCAAAATAGTCTTGATAAATTTAGATTTTGAAATTCAAGCCAAAGTTATGTCAAAGGATAACAAGCTTATTGTTTTGTGTTTTGTATGGAGCTGCTTTTTATTTTCTCTTAAATCATTGCCAGTTCTGTAATTTTCCAATTTATAAAATATCCGTGTTAATTGTGTGTGTCTTTGTATCCGGTTTAACTTTTTTCTTTTGCTATGTATATCATGGTGTTGTTATATGTTCCATTAATTTGCAAATTGTATTTTCGATTGTCTTATTCCACACTGTCAATCATTTATTTTGATATCTATTCTACTCGTGTGTCTTGTAATATGCAAGTATAAAATTAACTTCTGAAAAGAAGTTTCTCCAAAGTCTCTTGGTAAGTGATGGTTAATCACATGGAGAATCATACAACTTTTAATCTTCTGTCCAGTTCTCCAAACTTTTGTGGTATCTTCAGGTGAGTTGATCATTTATAGGGTTCAAAAAGTGTTGCTATTATGGATCATCTAAAGGGAAGAATAAGGATGAGTCATATTCCTTTGTCGGGGAAAAATTGAAATCTCCTGCAAGTATCCTGCACCTATGACCATCAAACAATATTTTAATTTTATTTCTACTGAAAGTCATCTCACAGAATATTTCTTACCCTCAAAAATTTTTTTTTTCTCTTCAGTGCAATGATCAAACTTATCAAATAATTTCATGACATTTGTTCGTAGCCTCAGCAAAGACCCAGCCCCTGGTTGTATTTACTTGTGTATTTGCAACCACATCCAGTATTCTATAGATTTATTGCACATATATTGCTTAGTATGAGGGCCCCATTTCAATTGCAATATTATTAGACCAAGTGTATTAGTCAAGAGAATACAGCAATACCTTGTATAGTGTGGTTTTGATTTGTCCAGTTTTTGATTGTATTTTTGCCAAAAAATTATGAAGGCATTTGATGGCAAACTCTCTATGCAGAGTTGCTTTGTGCCAGATAAGTATATTTCCAGTACAATTTTTAGTTTTGCCGAGTTATGACATTTCTACTCTGTTGCATGTCCTCTTAACTATGAATTATATTACTATTATTATTGCAAATCTTTTTAATTTCATTATCAAAATCTCTGGTCCATCAGTGGAGAAAAATCTGATATAAAAATGATTTATGCAAACCTTAAAGAACAAGAGATATTTTTGAAAATAACTGTGTAAAATCTTGCGGCAAACAAAAAAATGATTGAAATAATTTGCATTAGAAAACTCTCTAAGTTTCTAATGCGGAAAACACATTTTAAAATTCTACCAAACATCAAATATTTATTGGATTTTGATAAAATTCTTGGTATTCGCATAATATAGGACAAATACAAGATTATAAAATATAGTACAAATTTTTTTCAATGAAGTTCCTATTCAAAATTTTTGGATAGAAGATTCATTTGATGATTTATTTAATTTATAATTTGAAGACTTCAAGAACTATTAATAATGTATATTCAGAACATAAAAATTCAATAGAAAAAACCCGAAAAGAAAACTTGATTTCTAGTCATAGAAGCTATGGTACTTCAAAGACTCAAGGCAACCACATATTTAAGATGTCATGTATAAAGGGTGAAAAAAATACAAACTATTCTTATAGATATAAATTGGTTACAAGTGCCAAAGAAATCTTTCTTTTTATTTGTTATTAACATAACATGTAAAATAGCCTAGAATGTTTCTTGCTTTTGGTTACCAATAGTTTTACTCACTCTTATAGTATGCATGTTCAAGTATCATCTCCAGTCATATATATATATATATATATATATATATATATATATATATATAATTTTGTGCTCAAAGAATCAAAAATTGATTTTAAAAACAAGTTATAACTTGCCATCCTAGTCAATAACTGAACAACTGTAGCGTCAAAATTTGTAGTTGTGAAAAAAATTCTGTCAAAATATATATAGTCAAAATAAATTCTATTTATGACGTCACTAGTGTTTTCTACTGGAAAACATCTAAAGAGTAGAAAAACAACAAAAAAAAACAACCGCAAACAACTAGAAACAATAAACCCGTAGAATAAGGCTTAAAAAAACTACAAAAAGGTTTTTCTTCAAAAAATGAAAAATACATTTTTGAAACAGGTCTAGTGGAGTACTGATGCTAATTTTCAAGTCTGTAGATCAATTGACATGGCCTAGAATGCTGGAACACATATATATAAAATAGGATAGAACCTTTTTGTTATACTTTTTACATGAAAGTATAATTTTCTTATCAAAATTAGTTTGAAAAATCTGTGAAAACTTGAATATAAATAAATATTTATTATTTCTCATTTTGGTTTGAGATGTACACTTAAGTTATTGTAAATCCACCCATAATTAATAATTGGCAAAACACCTCCATCATGCTTATATTTGATACTAGTGCATTTGTGTCTCTCTTGATATTTTTATATTGCAGAGAAAAGTGATTCAGATTCTAAGCAAAAGCTTTTGTTTTGTGTGTCACTAGTCATTTACTCTCTAGCTAATGTTACTTTGGATTGAATTTAGAAAGATGAATTGAGATTTCAACTATCACACCTAGCCAGTGGTGCACTGCCATAAAGTTCCATCTCACATCTGTTATTATCATGGCCTGCATTTTAGTAAGTACTTCTTTTTAGCTGCATCCTACAACTGTAGTAAGGGTGATTTAGAACTGAGGCAATATTTCACACCCTAAGCTTTTTACAAGAAGTCATTGAAAAAAAAATTCAGTTTGTCAATTGTTATTCCCAGTGTTTTGTTTTATTTATTCTGTCATCTTGGGATGAAAATTTTTTTCAAGTGCAGCGACCTGGTCAATTCTGCATACTAGACTAAATACATGCCCTAATGAGTGGAGTAAATTGCTTAAAAAAAAAAGAATTAATAGATAAGTTGGTTTAGCTGGCTATGAATGTATCACCTGTACAGGCTGTATCAATAGTGCTAGGGGGATGAAAATTTGAACATTTACTTATTGTCATGTCTGGAAAAAAAATCTGTTTTCTAAATTTCCCCACAAAATAGTTTTTTTGTGGGAGGCTCAATCTACAATGTCCGTTTCCAATTTTTTGATTGATTACCCCCAATATGTTATGCTGCCAAAAGATGTTGGTTGTGTGACAATTTCTATTGAGTGACTCACCAAACCTGTATTATCTGTTTCTAGAAAATTATATTTGTGACTTTATTTAATAAAAATGTGTTTATGGGCATCTTGAAGAATTTATCTTAGAAATTATTATTCAACATTAAAATATGCATTTATTCAAGCTAGAAAAATGTATGGAACTTGATAGAAAATTTTACTATCCTACCAGTATAGAGGAACATTTATCTGGCACATGTTATTTGTTTATTTTTGCTAAATTCTTCCATAAATTTCAGCTGATAACTCTTTAAATTGCCCTATCAATTTGTTTTCTATCCTATAGGATCTAAATTTATTCTAAAAATTATTCATACTTGTAATATTTCTTCTACATGAAATGGTTAACTATTCCAGAATGTGAAAATTCTTTGGGAGAAAAAATCAATTTGTTTTTGCGACAGAACTAGTGAATGAATTTCCTGTCCTATCTGACATATCAATCATTAGAATCTTGCAGATTTGTAGACCAAAAAAAAATCAAAACTGATTCGTAACATTTTATGGCTATTTGAGGGGGAAAATACTACATGACTACAATGCTGAAATGGACCCCCTCAGTCAGTGTATCCAGTAGAAAACGTCATGAGAAAAATTATTTGCAAATTTAAGGATCAGAATTGAGGAGCGTTTTTTTTTTTTTTTTTTTAAATTTTAGGGGTCAAAACAGATTTCTCTTTTCAATTTTAGGGGTCAAAATTGAGAGCAAAGATATGAAAATAAAAAATTTACAGGTAAAGAATAGTGGAGATGTTGTTTCTTCATAATCAGTGTACTGACTGGTAGGGGGAATGTCTTAATTTTAATTTTAGAGGTCAAAACTGAGATGATTTTTTTTTTTTTTTTTTTTTTTGATTTTAGGTGGGAAAGATTAATTTGTCAAGTTTAAGGATCAAAACCACTGGTTGAATTTTAAAAAAAAACAAAAAACATTTGTTGTGTTATGTTTAAGGATTAAAATTGAGGGGGGAAGATTTTTTTTTTACTATTATAGGGTTCAAATTTGATGGGTATGTGACTTAGAAAAAAATGGGGGTCGAAATCTAAAACTTACTTCTCCCTGGTTTTGACCCCTAAAATTGAATGAAAATTTCTTTTAGATTTTGATCCCTAAAAGTAATAATGAAAGTTCCCTTCTATTTAGACCACCTCAAGGGGGAAAATCATCATACTTGTTGCAATTTCCAATTTCTTCTTCTTTTTTCTTCTATCATTGTGGCTTCATGTCTGCAACTAGAGAGCTCATTTCAGAGACAGGGTTTCTGAGAATTTAGTTTCATGATTTTCCTTTGTTAGCCTTGTTGCTTTGTTAGATTTTGTAGATAGGATGTTTGGGGATTATGTCCCTTTGCAATTTTTTCTTTTCTTTTAAGTTGAATTATTTTTTTTTCCCCATTGAGTATTAATCTCCTCACAGGACGGGCTGAGCAACTAAAAAAAAAAGGGATATTTTGTCAAGTTAACAATATTAGCAAACAAATATTTCTGTAGGTTTTATTATTGTGTAATTTGTTGTAAAATAAGATATCAAATCTTTTAAAAAAACTGCTTATAGATTTATTTTTTTATCAAAATACCTAAATTTTAGTTATTTTAGCTTTTAAATAATCCAAAAATCTCAGGCTATTACTGTACACTCATACTTCAGTACGTCTGAAAAATATTTTTAGTCAAGCACTTATAGAAGTTTTGCTTAGTCATTTTATGCTCAAATTACTGTATATGATTGACTGAATATTTACAAGGGTATTTGGCAGACTATCCCTCACTGCAACTCATCCTAGCCCCATAACTGTCCATATCAAGTGGATGGCTTCCTAGTAATAATACTAGCACATTCACGCAGTGGTCACTGTATTTGCATAGTTTAAAAAAAATTAAATATCTGACTTAAATACCAGCATACATTGTACTTGAGATCAACTTTTTAGATATTAGCCAGTTTCATTGAATCCACTGGTGGTCTTGAGTTGTATATTTATTTTCATCTTATAGTTTGATTCTTTTAATTTTGAAAGAATATTTAAATTCTGATGTCGATAGGGCATATCCTCCACCACACGCTTATGCACACAAAAGTTTTTATGTATAAATTAATTAATCATGTGCCATCCGAGGCAGGTAGCCAAATCATTATTTGAAAAATATTCAATTCTATTCAATTTTTGCTTCAAAGTTTGTTTTTTTTTGGGGGGGGGGGAATTTGATGTCCAATTCAGAGGTGTTCTTTTGGCTACAATCTTTTTGAATCAAAACATTTTCATGAATTTTTATTATGGGATTTCTAGTCAAATAAGGCATCTAATCAAATTTTAGCCCTCCCCCTTTTTTTTAGTATAATGATTTCAGTTATAATTACCATATTATTGATACTCTTGCCATAATCAAGAAAATTTTTCATTCAAGTGGGATGTGAGATTACCTAAACATTTAAAGTACCTATCTAGTACTTTGCAAATTGTTGAGATGCTGTTTTCCATGTAATGATCTACATGATGCAAATATGTTCTAAAGCAGGAACTAATTACATTAAATCATGCTTTTAGTAGATAATAGTTGCATATATATGCATCTTGACAATAATCAATATTTGATTTGATTATTAAACCAGATTTTGTTGATATTCTGATCGCATTGTCTTCATTAGACATTATGAATAGAAGTGACTATCTATGCCAATTTGCAGAAGTATGTACATGCAAGAGGTAAAAATAGATAGAATCAGATGGAAAATAGGTTTCAAAAAGATCAAAGGGGATAGAATTATGAAACATTGATCAAACAAAAAAAATTAATTGCTGGCCAGGGGTCTTGAGCACCTCATCCACAAATACAACTTGAGTCCTTTCAGGATCAGTTGATGGCCACGGTTCAGGCCCATAATTCTTGTCGCTATCATCCAATTCAGAATCAGATTCACTTTATTGAATATCTGGAATAATCTGGCCATTGTCCACATTATAACAGTTATCTTCCCCATCAGAACCCTCAAAGTCAGGTTAATCATACGACTCCATCTCTGGGTACTGAGAATATGATATTGATTGCTTCTTCAGCCATGTAACTCCTATTTGCAGACATTTTGAAAATTATGTCAACATATTTTTGTCAGCTAAGAAAGTTTTTGGGTTGATTTTTCATGATTTGTAAACTGATGGCTGCTAGTTTTTTAGAGCCTGTCATCTTATTTTGAAAATAATAACTCATATGTGATAATTTGCATTCAATATCGAAGAAAGATTAATTATCAGTGATTTTAAGCTAAAAATTAACTCCGTTAATAACTCCTGTTGATACTATTAACCACAAATCTATGTACGCCCATGATCACACTAATTGGTGCGGTTGGGCACTAAAGGGGTTAATGATGATGCCAATAATATTAATCAAAATAATGATGACTTAACCATCCTTTTATTCTTGGCTTTACAATGAATCTACTCGTATGACTTGAAAAATACAGAAGTACTTATAAATCTGATTATAATTATGGTGTTTGTATTATCCATGCCCTTTCTTTATTTCATATTTGATATTGTTTTTGTAAGTCAGGAATGGATCACTATTTTTGTACTATTGACAGAAAAATCAGTAAAAAATGATCCTTCCCCCCAGGTCTATGTAACAAAAACACATTATAAAGAATTTTGACGAAACTGGAAAAAAATAAAAGCAATCCTTAGCTTCTCTTTTATAACCTGGATTGGGGAACCAAATCAAAAAAAAAGTAATTAGATATGCTCATTGTACTCAGAATTATACATACAAATTTATATTTGCTTACAGTTTCAAATTTTGAATTGTATTTTAATCATTGAATTTTTAAAATGATTACAAATTAGAATAACATTAATATGAAATTGTATTGAGAATTGAAAATTAATTTTCCTATAAGCCAGCTGAAAACCCACCCTGTGGGTGATTTTTCCACCTAGTTCCTGTAAAAGGCGTAAATGGTGGTTTTGATTTTTGGTCCCAATCAGAGATCAAAACTTTTTTTTCTTTTTTCTTTTTAGGGATACCTTAATTCAATACCTTTGGCTACAATGCCTGTTTCGGCTACTTAGAGGTCGCATACAGGTAAACAAACTTTTAGTATTATATAGGAAGAATTATAGATCAACACTCCTCTGACAGTTTTTGCGTTCCTTAGGTTAGTACATTTATGGGCTACCTAAATTCAATACTACAAAGCACTGATTATTAAAACTTGTTTACAAATGAATAGAATAAAACCTTGTGTAATGTAGATATATAGATGAAAATCAGCTCATTATTATCGGGGTGAGTATGAATAATTATTTTTCTAAATTTTCAAAAAACTAACCTGCTAAAAACATGACTGGATGTCCATTAGTACTTACAGAAAATTTTTTTGAGATATGTTGTATGATTCCTGAGTCATGCTGTTACATATGGGCGTTTGGTGAATTATTGAAGGATTCAAATATTAATTAGATCACCTATGGTAGGATAGGTAGCAGGTGTTTCCACAATCACCTGGCCCTGACAGTTTGACTCCTTAAAGTATTTGAATAGAAAGAATATAAGCTTTCTTTTTTTGTTTTGAGAACTGATCATCTAAGAAGCTGGAAAAAATTATTTATTTATTCAATGTATATCCTATATTTATTTGTCTAACTCCTTGCAAGAAAAGGAAAAATATTGAAAACTCATAATTCTTTAGAGAAAAAACGAAACTTAATTTAACCCCAATTAATGCATACAGAGTTTATAGTCCTTTAAAGCATCATTTTCATTGGAATGATTATTATTTTAGTGCTGAGTTTTATCGCCAATCAAGACTGGTGGACTGGACATTTAGAAATGTACTTCTAAAAACCTCCTGCTTCTTTTTTAAATACCAAATTACAAGTACTGAATTTGCCCTTAATGTCACAATTGATAGAGTTGCATTAAGATATTAGCAAGAGATAATTAATTAGTATTTTTTACTTAACAAATTATATTGAGAGATGTTTGCGAAATAATTTAGATATCATTTAAAGTACACAGAAGTTTATTCTTTTACTAATTCAATAGCTACATTTTTGAACATATAGATGAGATAAGATGATTTATTTTTTATACTATCATAGGTGTTTAGTGCTATATACCAAGATTACCTATCTATATAAATTTCTGGGGTCGTTATTTTATGTTGGAAAATCAGTTTTAATCATTTTAGATTTCTCTAAAAAAAAAAAATTTTTGTTATATTTCCTGAACTGGCTGATAACATCTGCAGTGGCAGAAGTGACGGCATCATATATCGGTAGGCAACCTTCCGGCATCTTGCATTGACATGAGATTTCTAATCAATTTATACCATACAACTAGAAAATGGATTTTAATATATGTTTGGATCAAATACTATACAAAATATCATACTCATTTGTACTTTGTATGTGTATTCATTCTCAATAGTCTTTAAAATATCATATTAGGCTGAAATCAGGGCTGCCAATAGGATTTTTAGGTAACCTCCAGATAAAGCTCACTAAAAAACCCAGACTAAAAAAAAAATCCAGATTATGAGTATATTCTAGTTTAAATTGAAATATAACAATTTACTCTATACATAAAAATTACTTTTTTAAAAAAAAGTGGGGCTAATGTAGAAAAAGGCTGTTCAGCTAATGTAGAAAAAGGGGGTTAATATTAAAAAGAAGAAAAAGGGTGGGCCTAATTTGCAAGAAATGATTTTGACCACTTGAAATGAAAAAACAAATTCACTCTGGACTCTAAAAGTGGAAAAAAGTTTCTTTTTGCTGTCAGCCCCTAAAAATGGAAGATAATTTCCCTCTCTATTTTGACCCCTGAAAATGAAAAAAAAAATTGACTTTGGTTTTGACCCCTAAAAATGAAAATAGATGTTCCCTTTTGATTTGGACTTCATAAAGAAGGAAAAAAAATTCCCTTTGAAAGTGAAAAAAGAGTTCCCCCTTGATTTTGACCCTCAAAAGTGGAAAATGAAATTACATCCCTTGATTTTGTTCCCTAAAATTGAAAAAAATCTCCCCCTTGATTTTAACCCCTTATAGTAAAGGAAAAAAAATTTCCCTAGGATTTTGACCCCCTAGAAGTGAGGAATGAAAGTTTCCTCCATATCATTTACATAACCTCTGATCCCTATATTTGGTATTTTGGTAAAATGTACCTTAACCAAATTACCTCAAAACACCCACTAATCAAGACAGCACTATTCAAGGTATTTATGTACAACCAATAAACATTACAATATGAAGTATGTTGAAAAAAATGTCTTAGCTTCTTAAATGAGGAATACAACTTAGTCACATTTTGATTTAAAGAATTCATTTGAAAAAAAAATGTTCTTATATTACGTCATTGAACAGTTTGAGATCATTTAAGCTAGATGAATTATCATGTGAATCCCCTCCACCCCTGAATCTACTGCCCCCTTATAAGGGTGGTTTTCATCTGTACCCACAGAAAATTTCATGGTTTTATGTCGCATAGTTTTGATGGTAGGTTAGTACATACAAACTGATAGATTTTTGGCAAATTATGTTAAGATATTTAAATTTCATTTTTAAGTAAGAAATGTCAATTTCTTTTCAAAAAAATATGGTGTTTAGTCAAAATTTTTCCTTGTGGAATTATCCAATTGCAACAGCTTAAAGGCTAAACATTGCCTGAAACCTTCAGTTAAAAGTCATAAAGGATTAGGATTTTAATAACCAAATACTGAAAGGTACCTTTTTATTTTATTTTTATGATAGGAATGGTTAACATGGCAGCGGTGTGCTTGTTATCTTATCTACAGAGGAGTAACAAGAATTAAGTGTGCGCAAGAATTGCAGCCCATAATCTATTATCTTACACAGAAAGGATACATCAATATTGGGCTTTTGCGAGATCCCCCTTCAGACTTACTGCTTCCAAACATTGACCATGAACATGTAAGTAGCATCATTTAACATTTGAGAAATTTAATTTCCTTTCATTTTTTTGCTTCTTCACCTTTTTTCACCACTTATGATTAAAACATACATTCACCAGAAATGTTTCATATTGTTAATTTGATGGACTTGAATGTATTTGTTCTATGGCTTGTTCTTATATTAATGAGATTTCCTTGACTTGGTGCCTCCTGACAGATGGTCACTGATAATATTTAATGTGTTTTTTAAAATATTATTATCATACATTTTTATTGGAATTAACACAAACTTGTGGAATAAAAATCACATGATGTCTTTTGAGTTTCCTTAGCCATCTAGCGATAATTTTTGAATTTTAGTTAATGGCCTAAAATACTAAAAATCTCCAGATGATGATTAACCAATCATTTCTTTTCATGTTTCTCCCGAATGATGTTATCACAATTTTCATCATAAAAAGCTTTTTTTATACACAGGAAACCTCTGATTAACACAGTTCCGATTAGTGCCTTTCTGATTGATACACTTTCGATAAATGTGCTAACAATTTTTTATCAAAGAAATCAAATGGTATGAGCAAAAATTCTAGCATGGTAATTGAAGGCTTACTCAAAATGATTTAGTTTGTGATGAAATAAATTTTATATTTTACTCTGTTTTCATCCAAAACGTTTCTCACTTTGGGGACCTCAGGTGTGTGTGTACTTGTGATAACAATGACAGGCAAACCACACAAAGATTTTAAAAATCTACCAAGAATGAACTAATTATCAGTTTTCAAAATAATTTTCAGTACTTACTCCTTTAATCTCTATTATCCTTTGCTATCATGTATTAAAAACCATTGAACAATTGTTAAATATTAAAAAAATCAGAAGTTCAGAATAAATTACTATATTTCTCATGTGTTTTTGAGTTCTATTTACATGGTTTTGATTAGTGTGGCACTTTTTCAGGATGCATTAACTGCTTTAATCAGTGGATCCCTATGTATTGCAAATGATTTCTTTTCATCATCTACAAATTTCAAAGTAATCTCATTTCTTGTTTTCATCTTATAGCTAGAACGCATGTATAGCCGATTGAACTTTTCATAAAGATTGGAATGTAGATGAATTTCACACTAAACTCATTATCCTGAATTTTGCATAATAAAAAGATTATGTGTAAAAGCAGTTGATTTAATGAGTTGAAAAACTCATGTTCTCAGCAGTAAATTGTAATCATTATTATTTGATTACTTTGTTTTCTTCTTGTATTATGATTAGATTCAATTATATTTTAGACATTCAATTATTGTATTACAGGACTCAGTATTAATAATTGGAGCTGGGATTGCTGGATTGGCTGCAGCTAGACAATTGACTAACTTTGGTGTGAAGGTTTGTGTCTCTTGCTTTTTGTCTGATTCTTGAAGAATTTAGCTCTTAATGATCAAAGAATATTTTTTTTAAAATTGTGGACTGGCTATTTGAGACAAAACCTACTTTTAAAAACGTTTGTCTACAGAATTCCTCCATTTTTTAACTACTCTATTATTTTTTTCCTGTTATCTTTTGTTAGTTAAGTTTATTCTGTTATCATTGTAATTGTAGCTTGTTAGAAACCTGCAGAATTAATATTAAATCAAGTTCATGTCTAAAACATTAACAATTAGTGGCTACAACCATCAAATCTATGACAGAGGTATAAAAGTGGATTTATTGATTATAAAAAAATTGAATATCTCCTCTATTAATTATTTTGATAAAAAATATTCCTCAGCTAAGAGTTCATTTTATTGTTTTAGCATGATATTGTCTTAACAAGAATCCTTCCCTTTTTTTTATTCTGCAGAGTTGTATTGGGAAACTAAGGTTATACAAGATTGACTTCTGATTTACACATTTATGCACCTTAAGTGAGTTACTATCTGAATGTTGCCTACCACTAAAAATTTTTTAATAGATTTTCAACATTGTCAAAACAGCTACAGATGAAAATTTAGTTTTACAGGAGTTGACTCTTTTCTATGAATATTGTTAGGGCTGACATTTTTTCAAGTGGTTTGAAATTTTAGACTCATTTTTTTACAGTTATCTTGAATTTTGGTGTGTCAGTGTTTTTTTGTCTTCAATATAAAAAAAAATCTAAAAATGCTACAGAAATGAGAAAATAATATATTTTTCATGATAATCAAATATTTACCAAAACATATAGTCAATTATTTATGGTTACACAGTGTGTGCCAAATTATTATGCAAAAGGATCATATAATTGTAAATTTAGTTTCACATTAATGAGCAGAACCCATTTTTGTTTCAACTTATCATTCTGAGAGTGCCAATTTATTGGGCAACCACTGCAAAAGTATTAAGATACGAGTTGTAAAAATAATTTATTGCAGACATTCTATCATCAGACAGCTTGAAAAAGGCAGTACTATCCTTGAAATAGCAAAACTGCTTGACAAGGACTGTTGAACAGTGAAGAAATACATTGGAAGCCCTGGTACATCACAATGAATATCAGATGAGGGCAAGTCCAGGGAAATGACATGGTGGGAAGTGTCTCAAATTGAGCATATTGTCTGAAAAAACCCATCTTTGATCTGCAAAACTATATTTGTGGGGTTGATTGAAGTAACTTGTAAAATTCAGCATGATTTGGACATCATATTGCAAAATATGTCAAGCCTGATATTTGACTGTCTTTGAAGCCTGGACACAAGGTGAAACATCTGGATTGGGCTAGAAAGTATTTGAAAATTGACTGCAATGTTGTTTTTTGTTTTTTTTACGGAAGAGTGCTGAATTACCCATGGATTGGATGGATGGAGTGTGGGCTTCTTTGCTAAGGAAGAGAAGCGTCCTATTTGAGTAAGCATCACCAAGTTGGTGTGGGAATTATGTTTTCAGCTGGAATTGTAGATGAGATTAGTTGGTTGGATCTTGGCATGTATTGAATGCAGTAAATATAGGTTCCCTGGCTTATACTGAAATTTTGAAAGACAACTTTCAGCCCTGGTTTATGAACAAGTCTTTTGGCCTACATGTAAAACTTATCTTCAGTCGACTACTTGACAAAAATAGGCTTCAGATATTAAAGGACTGGCCTCGATTTTCTCTATATTTCAACTCAATTGAAACTCTCTGGAGCATCCTCAAGTAGGAGTATGAAAATGGGTGTCAGTTTGCTACCAAAGAAGACTTATGGCCAGCTATTCCGACAAGTGCAGAAGCTATTACAGCTGGAGAAATTCAGAATTTAACAAAATCCATGTGATTTCTCAGTTAGGATTTTACATTTCAAAGTAAATGATTTATATTGGAGTCTTGTTTTCAAAACTGCATGCTGTTAATTTATAGGTTTCAGTAATACATATATATATGAGTTTTTATAGCTTGTTTAAACTCTCTCAATTCTGTGTGCTATTTAATGATCTAATCAATAAATAATTAGTATATTATTGTATTTTCTGCTCATGCTCAATAATTTGGCACTATACAAATTGAAGAATTTCAAAAAAATATCTTGTATTCTTCATCACCTGAATATTTAAATTCAATACTTTCAGGCATTGCAGAATAATGCTATGCATCTTCCACTGTAGCAGAATTTTAGAAGGAAAAACAATTGCATAATGATTTGACATTTACTGTACATTCATGTAACTTATTTGACTTGCAATTTGGAAGTAATTAAACTGGTGGGACTTCTGAATTTTAATTTTACAAATCTAATCCTTTATTAGTTTAAAAGAAAACAGCAAAAAACTAACATCATTTTTCAGGTAAAATTTACTTGCTGTAATAGTTAATCTTTTTGGTTTGCTATAGGTAACTATACTTGAGGCACAGAACTGGTTAGGTGGCCGTGTTGGAGACGAAAATAGTAATGGTGGAATCAGTGAAGGCTATGGTGCTCAGATCATCAATGGCTGTGTTAATAATCCCATTTGTCTAATGTGTATGCAGGTGAGGAACTACATATCATTTTACTGATAACAAAATATGTCATCAAAAGCATCTGAAATATCCATTGAGCTTTATATTGATATGAGTTTTTGAGCTGTGGATATTGGTAAAATTTTTATTTGTTTGAAATGTAGTCTTGTCAAGAACTTTTTAAAATCGCACTGGGCTTGCTTCATGCCTGAGACAGTTCTTTATCCTCTGGTACCAGTGGTTAGTGCTTGAGCTTGCTGAGATAGATTCCTCTGATTTAGCATTGTGCTGCTATAAGCTAAGCTTGGTAAATAACAGGAACTCCCGTCTCACGTCAAATACTCTGTTCATGTGATATCTAAATGGTATAACTGATCAAATAGAGTGACCATAGACAGAAAAATTGAACTTGTGTATTTATCTATATATACAAAGACTGAATTTATTTCATGATATCATTATCATCAGCCTTTTTCAGAGACCCTCCCCTAGACCTCTTGATCATGGGCATTGCAGAGCCAGTACTTATTGAACTTGTCTACTTTGTTATGACATCTTATTTGTCAGCCACCATTTTGCATATGATCTCTAGGGGTGCACATTGTGAGTCTTAATGTCCAGCAGTTGTTTGATATTTTTGCAACTTGACCAGCTCATTGCCATTTAGATAATTCCCATTAACTATATAATGAAATATCTCCTATTCTATTGTTTTCAGTAAGATGACTAAATACATAAAATTTGTCCTTATTGGAAAAATTTAATCTGTAAATTATTTTCAGAAACTTATTGATTGAGATATGAAATATTTTTATGGAATGATTTTATCTAGAATTTTTCTTCTCATTGACAGGCAGATATTGAAATGAAAGTGATTAGGGATAAATATGAATTGATCTTTGAAAATGGTCAGTTAGCGCTGCCATCTTCTTGTCGGCGGCTCAACTTCCATTTCAATGCTCTTCTTGATGTTGTAGCAGAGTGGCGCAAAGATAAAGTTTTATCTAAAGACACAGGATTATTATGTAAGTTACTTTTTATTAAATCAAAGCAAATATTCTCATTGTTAACATTATATTTTTTCAATTAAATGTTTTTCTATTTTCTGTTTTTATTATAGCCAAATTCAAAGAAGCTCATGCCCAGTTCCTTGAACAGTCTCAGTTGGAATTCTCCCCAGTGAGTTACTTTACTCTAAAGAGCACATTTTGTTTCATTTATTTTTATGATCATGAATTTTGTTCATAAGATTAATGAGCCGAGAAATGTTATTATTTTATTAGAGACGTTAAATATGTATACAAAGACCTGTAAGTCTTGTGTTGGGCACACTTACAGCCAGGTCATTTAATCTGGATCCTGAATATTCTTTCAGCTGATACAGCCGCAAATTCTATCAATGAAATAATTCACACTTAATTTGAATTTTGTATCTTAAAACAACAGTCAGTCTAAATGAAAAGGTTTATTAAATTTTTAACAATTTTTATGACAATTTTCTCATGTCATAGCATTTTGACTCTTCTCCTTATTGATAAATAATGCTGAATTTGTATTTAAATTCTTGCATGGTATTTCAAAATTAAGTAGTCCTGAAAACATATATCTGATAATTATGATAAAGGAAAATAAACAATATCAACCAAGAGGCTGGATAAAATACTTCATGGAGTTGAATACTTCTGCCTTTTTCAAGTAACTCTTGAAGTGCTGAATCTATCAATCTTTATTTGGCATATCCATTTTATAATAATTCAGAATATTAGATCTTATGTTACATTGTTGTGTAGGCATTGAAGTATCCTACAACCATATTCATTCATTTAAAATTATATTTATGTAATTCTTGTATTGTTTATATATATATATTTATATTTGTTAAAGTGTTTCCTTTCACCTGAATTACCTATCTTATATCCTGTTCTCATCATAGCTATTGATTCTATCTTATTAGGAAGAAGAAAAAATATTACAATATTATCTTGGACATATGGAATTAGTAAGTGGATGTTCAGTTGAAGAACTATCTGCTATGCACTGGGACCAGCACGAGGCATTCCCACAACTTGGAAATTCCAGTATCTTGTTATCTCAGGGAGCTTCCCAGTTGCTTAATCTTCTTTCAGAAGATTTAGACATTCAGTATAATGTTGAGGTCAGTATACAGTTCTTTTTTATTTTTCTCTTCATTTTTCCTCTTTTTGGTTCATTCTTAAGCATCATTTCTACCTAAAAAATGATGTCCACTATCTGATAAAAGTTAGTCTGAATACTTTGATTTTAGAAAGGTTTTGTATCTATTGACTTATAAAAAGTATCATATTTCTTAAAAGGATTTCAAGTTTTTGACAATATTTCGTATATATGCTAGGTTATTTTGATTTGTCATTGCCTATTTCTGCAAAACTCTTTGCAAAACATAGATATACACATGCTTTGGTTTTTCAACATTTTAACAACTTTGAAAAATAAATATATGACAGCAGAAAAAAAACAGTATCAATGTTATAAAATGTATGTGTTTTCAAATTTTGTACAATTCAAGAACCATCTTATATACATTACACATCTGCTTACTTGTGCATCCAGTTCGTTCTCACACAGTGTAAAAAGATTGTAAACAAATGGTGATTTTTGGAGTATTGTGAACTCTGTGTATTTTCATACAAATATATAAAACATTATCATCTTATTTAGGTTGTGAAGGTTGATTACAGTGGAATGGGTGTTATGGTACATGCTTCATCTGGTGGTGTTTTCAAAGCTGATAAGGTAAGTTTATGCTCATTGTTGAGTTATTAGTCTTTTTTCAGTTATATTGAAGCCAAACAATTACATTCTTGTGAGGTCAAAAACGTTTTGGTACTCCACAGCAAAAAATATATGCTATGAATTGCTTTGCTTGGCTAAAAATGACCTCTGATGACTTATATATATGTGTGTGTGTGTGTGTGTGTATCTCTGAAATGGACATTAATTGGTCAGTCAGAATGAATTATAAATTGCATTGTATTATATAAAAACTTATCTAAAATGGTTTCTCATTGTTACATGGTCAAGATATCATTCAATTTAGACGATGTAAATAGAATAAAATATAGAATATGGGGCTGCTGCAGGAATTGAACCTGCCACTGATTGGTAGTCATTGCAGCGTAGTGATGCCCTTACCATTGTGCTAAACAGCCCACCGTAATACAAAGGTCAAATAACTACTTTCAGCCCAAATTCTCATCTTGATTATTCTCGATCTTTTTCGTCTCTGTCAACTGGTCAGTATGTATTTAAGAAACGGACATATTTGGTCTGACAGAATGAATTATAAATTGCATTATATTATATAGAAACTTATCTGAAATGATTTCCTGTTGTTATACGGTTAATATATTATTCTATTTAGACAACATAAATAGAATAAACAATTGAAGAAAATAGGGCTGCTGCAGGAAATGAACCTGTCACCAATAGGTAGCTTCAACGTAGCGTTGCTCTTACCATTGTGCTAAACAGCCCGCCGATAATGCGAAGGCCAAATAACTGCTTTCAACCCATATTCTCATCTCATTTATTCTCAGTCTTTTTTGTTTCTTGCAACACGACAGTATGTATTTAAGAAATGGACATTATTTGGTCTGACAGAATGAATTATAAATTGCGTTATATTATATAGAAACTTATCTGAAATGATTTCCTGTTGTTTCATGGTTAATATATCATTCAATTTAGACAATGTAAATAGAATAAACAATTAAAGAAAATGGGGCTGCTGCAGGAATCGAACCTGCCACTGATAGCTACATTGAAGTGGCTTCCTATTCGTGGCAGATTCGATTCCAATCATTACTTGAATGCAAATAGTGTCTCATAATTAATTTGCTATTGGTACTCTTTATTCACTTATCATTCCATTGATAATTGTATTCATTTTTTCATAATGATGAATTTGACTTTTCTTTCATTTGAAACCTCTGACAATATTGTGATTTCTACTGCAGGTACTCATCACAGTTCCACTTGCTGTGCTACAGAATGATGTCATTGAATTTGAGCCTCCTCTTCCTGCTGAGAAAACAAAAGCCATTAAGTCTTTGGGGGCTGGAGTTGTTGAAATGGTTTGTTCATAATTTAAAAACTAATTTTTCAAATCCATTCCATGTTTGTTTGTTTTTTGTGATGAGTAAGTTCATACAAAAATAGGGCCCTGTAGTTGTCTAGCTTACATTGTATTCACCTATGCCTATTTTTACAATGTTGTTTTACTTATATTTTCCTATAAATAATTAAAATAGTATTTCCCATAACAGGATAATGAATTATCATAATGTTATTATTATTGTTTTAAAAATAACTGTGTGAACCTATCAAGTGAATGTACACATTCCTGTATGAATTTAAACGAATGCAGTTGATTTGCTCAGGGATGATGTAATGTCTCTTAACACCATTTAAAATGTTATACCAAGTGAAGAGGTCTGTGGCTTTAGCTATCTTGATATTTG
The DNA here is from genome assembly GCA_963457665.1 of Thysanoteuthis rhombus. Lineage (NCBI taxonomy): Eukaryota > Metazoa > Mollusca > Cephalopoda > Oegopsida > Thysanoteuthidae > Thysanoteuthis > Thysanoteuthis major. The sequence goes on from OY735210.1 coordinate 57,486,655, forward strand.
AATTTGAGACTATCATAATTTCTTTGCTACTTGATGATTTGATTTTCAATTACTCCCGTATTGAAGACTGTCAACATAGATTTTTCCAGTATTTCAGTGAGTCTAGCTATGTATGTACTGAGCATAGAGGCTCTACCAATCGGGCTTGAGGGATGAATATCTAACATTTACTTCTTATGCCCAGAAAAAACGTTTTTTTGTTTTTTGAAAATACGCCAGCAATGGGGGGGGGGGTCAGTTTACAAAGTAAGTTTATGCTAAATTGGTCCATTAGTTTGTGTCTGGTAGTTTTCACACTTGTTTTTTTTTTTTGAAAAATTGTGACTTTCTTAGTGGTCACTGCCCAACAAAAGGAGAGGGTAAACTTATTCATTGATCACCCCTTTTTCCTATTTTTCAATTGATCACCCCTGAACAAGTCCTGCTGTCAAAAGATGTTGGTCACGTGATGGTTTCTATTGGGTGACTAACCAGACCTGTTTTCTAATTAAGTTGAATTGATTGTAGAATTACTGATATGGTCTGGCTGTAAACCAACCTCAAGGTTCAAAAGATAGAAGCAAAGAAACATATTTTCAAAGAATGGCCACTTCCATAGAAAAAGGGATGAAAGAAACACCAGAGATCTAGACGCTTGCTTGCTTACATCAAAATCAAAATAGACTATTGAGAAGCTTATTATTGTTATGGTTTGATCTTTGTGAGAAATTATGTGAGTTAAAGATATACATCGCTTGTAATAATTGTAAACCAAAGTAACAATGTAAATATCTTAAAAGATAAAATCTTAAAATTTTTTCAATATCTTTATATTTTTAGGTTGTATTGCAATTCAAAAGAAATTTCTGGAAAGAAAAAGTGAAGGATGTTGATGTCTTCGGTCATATTGCCTCAGATGAAAGTTGCCGAGGTCTGTTTAGTGTATTCTATGATCTCTCTAGAGTCCATGTAAGTAAACAAGTATCATTTTCTACCTCTTAAAGTCATTGTTCATTAAATATAAGCAGATTGTGTGAGAAACTGAGATTGAGTGAATGGATTTTAATGATCAGAATGAAGTCTTTATGAAATCTCTTCACAATTTCTCAAGTTCTCAGTAAGAACCTTTTATAAAAAATGTTCTAACAACTCCTGTGATGATTTATATAAAGAAATGCATGTTTCTGTTTTACTAGATCTCGGTGATCACATTTCTTTATGTGCATAACCACACATTAAATACAACCCTTAAGTTTTTTTGACTGCCTAAATGCACTGCCAACGTCTACCAGACTAGGATGGATATATCTCTCTAATGGAAATCCCCCCCTCCTCAACCATGGAATTTTTTTGTTGTTGCAACTGGTCCTCTATTATTGGGAGTGGAATATGAATGATGGATGTGGACTGTTTAATTGGATGTGGTAGCCCTTCCCTTCCATAAGGAACATGAAACACAATAAATTCAAAATAGATGACAACTACAGAAACACTTAATTCTTATCAAGGGGTTTGCATGATATTCTGGCAATATCAGATCAGTCTTGTAGGCATTAAATCAGATGGACAGGTAGAGAATTTATAGAACCAATTGACTGAATGTGGAACTTTTGAAAGCTGTTTATTTTGATGCCCTGATCTGTCATTTTCTCTCAGTGGATGTATGTTTTAATTATATGTAAGAAGTATTTGTTTCTGTTTATTTTCTATAGTTACATTGGGCAATGGTTGCATGCATTTATCATTGGTTTGCACGCAAACTGTCACCAGAATTAGTTGTCCCTCTTTTCAATAAAGGGATAACAATCTGATATAATTGTAAATAGTGGGGGAAACGATGTGGCATTTCAAAATGTTCAGGTGAGTTGGTGACATGTGTGGTCGTTGATGAAACCAGTGACATCAGACAAATAGAGTATAGGATTTCACCCCTACCCCCCGTCATCTTTTTGCTGTTTGGGGATTGATCCTCTTTTTACTTCTTTGTTATGCATAAATAAATCGGATCTTGGGTGCTTTCTACTTCAGGATTGCTGCCATCAAGAATAGTGAAAACATTCTGAATTCTATGAACATTGTCAAGCCCTGCCTAATGCAAAGAAAGTGATTATGAGTTTGAGTCACTTTCTAAGTGCAACAAACGTTTCTTTGAAAAGAAGTAATAGATAATGGATACCATGAATGACTCTTCATTCCTTGTAACCTTTCTTTGCTTCTTATCATTTGACTTTCACTCAGTTTTTCATTCTGAGTGGAAAGTTTTGTGAATAAGTCAAATATGGTCATCATGAAATCCTTAATTTTTATGTTGAAAAAAATTATACATTTTAGTATCATTTAGTTGCTGGGCTTTTGTTGTCACGTATCTGTGAATATCCACCCATTAAATGTAACACTTGCGTTCCTCTGATGGCATTAACAAAAAAAAAAAATATATATATAAAAACAGTATCCCAGTTTAACTCCTCAGTACTTGTTAGGCTCCCTTCACAAAAGTCTTACAACCAACTGGACACACTCTTGTGACAGACACCTTTTTGTGCCAATATACCAGTTGAGAATGACTGTTTTCAATCTTTCTTGTCATTTCTTGACTTGGTCCTAAATATCATGACTGGAAATTGAGAGTTGATGGTTGATATAACAATGTATTGTCATCGTCATCACTATTATTTTGGTACCATCATTTGTAATTGCCCCCCCCCCCGCCATAAAAAGCCCAGCTGACACATAAGACTATTTCAATCCAAGTTCTCCACAAAAAATATTGTGTGTCACTATTGTTAATATTTTGTAAAGTGAATTAAAATAATTTATATTGTTGATAATCTAAATAGTGATTTAGTTGATTAGTCTTTTAGTGGTTCAAATTTTTTTTAATCCTGTAATTAGTGGATGCATAGTAAAAAATAAAAGAAAAGGAAAAAAGTTTTCAAGTTTATTTTTCTAAAATAAAACTGAAAACAAAAAACAAGTTTGAAACTTTTTTACATCACAGGAACTTTAATAATTCATCCTTGAGTTTTCAAAGTGCTATTAGTCTTATCTTTATAATGATATTTCTCTTGTAGAAATTATTACTCATCCTGGCAGTTTAATATTGTTGGGAGATATGATTTGATATTTTCTAAAAATTTTAACTTTTGAATAATTAAAATGTTTTTTGGAGCTGATTTTTGTTATTTTCATATTAATAAATTTTTCACTTTCAGAAATCTGGAAAAGAAAGTCATATATTGGTGACTTATATTGCTGGCAATGGTTTGAAGAAAATGTCTGGAAAGACGAGCAAACAAATTGTTGATGCATGCATGGAAGTGTTGTATAAACTTTTTCCTGAACAGGTCAGTTTTAAAAAATATTAAAGTCTTGCTTGTTGTACCCTCTGTGAATGTAATATTCATTCATATATATGAATTATAAATTGATTATATCATATAGAAACTTATTTTAGATGATTTCCTGTAATTACACGGTTAATATATCACTCGCCCCAGACAACATAGGTAGAATAAACAATCAAAGAAAATGGGGTGGGAGATTATCTCAAATAAGTTCCTTTATAATATTATGCAATCTATAATTCATTCTGTCAGACCAAATATGTCCATTTCTTAATACATACATATATATATATATATATATATATATATATGAGGTGATTGATAAGTCAGATGCCACCTCGGTATCAAGGGCTTATCACCTGAGGAAATCCACGAAGATGTGTGGCAAAACTAAAGAAGCATGTCCCATCCCATAGTGTAGTTAAAAAGTGGGAAGCTAAATTGCATGATGGGTGATATTGTCCATTTTCTTAAAAATTGCTGACTCTCAAGTTTCAATTGTCTGGAAAAGAAAAAAACAAAAGTTATGAACTTAAATTTTCAGTTTAATTCATTAAACAGTATTGACTTTTCTTGTTGATTAGACTTTCTAGTAAGCTCCTCCAATTTTTTTGATGTATATAACATGAATTTTGGAAATTTCATACACTCCCTCAAACCAGCAATGAAGAACAACATCTGAAGATTACAAGAAAGTCGAACCAACAAGAAATGTCGATACTGTTATATATATATATATATATATATGTATGTATATATATATATATATGCTTTAACCCTTCAAAGGGGAGAAAAGTTTCCCTTTACTATTGACTCTCCGAAGAAAGAAAAAAAGTTGCCCTCCATTTTTGATCCCTTGAAGGGTGGAAAGGTCTCCCTTCACTTTTGACCCTCTAAATATTTACAATATAAACTACAATCTTATTGCTGGAGCACATTAGGATCTAAATAGCTAGAATTCTCCTTCGTTGATTATGTCATGAAAAAAAAAATTGTTATTTTTCTATATATTGTCTATTTTTTAAAATTTTTATGTATAATTTTGTGAACAAAAGTTTCCGATTATGACCGAAGAAGAGTGATTAAAATTGACTGTCAACACATCTTGAGTCTGGATGCATGATTTGTGGAACAATGTAATCTTATTTAATATCAAACACACAGTCATCACTTGGATAATACCAGGTGGTTATGTGGACTAATCATAATACATAATTTGATTTTAGGTAAAATTTTATATTAAGGGGACGCTGCTATTACTATAGATAAAGTTTTTTACCTAATTAAAGCACGATTCCAAAGATTGTATTATACATGCACACACGCAACTTGCTTCCCCTATAAAAGCTACATTTTCTCAAAAATGAAAAATTTCCTGATTCAGTCAAAGCAGTTTATGCTACTTTGCTACATAGGAAAAATATTTTTTCATAATTTTTTTATTCATTGCTTGAACAAACAAATATTAGTGTGTGTGTGTATATATATATTATATACATATATTTATATATATACCTGTTTGATTTTGTCCAATCTTTGGGAAAAAAATCTAGTGATAAGAGGTCTGTTAATATGGTTTACAGTTTATTAATTGAGTTAAACGAGAGTTAAATATGTTTTGTATCAAAAATGTATTGTGCAATCAAGAGTTCTCTTCTACACCTATAAATCTTTATTTTAGATTGAAAGTGAATTTTCTTTGTTTTTCTTAAAATTATTCAAATTTTTTCAAAGAATGTTTCATAATCAAATACATTTTATTTTATATGTAATTGGCATGTGTAGACCATGCTTAGGTCAAAGTCATGCTGTACATCATGATTTAAAATGATATTAAATATCAATTGACATCTTTAGATTGTTTCGCTTATAAAAAAATCCTGAATATTTATCACACCCTCTCTTCATCTCTGACTCACTCCTGCTCCTTTTCTCTGTGTGTGTGTGTCTCCGTTTCCTTTCTTTCTTCCAGAACTGCTTGCTGATTGTGAGTTTTCTATTGAGTGTTGATTCCTTCAATCTTTCTTGCTCCATCAACAGGCTTTTACGTGTCAGCTTTTCTCTCTTTCTCTGAGTGCAGCATCAATAAAATCAGCAGGCCCGGGCGCTGCTATTTCTGGGTTCCAGCATAGAAAACAGGTTGGCAGGGATGAAGTATAATGATGTAATTAGGACTCTAGGGATTGTGGGTTTTACAAGCATATCTGTAACCCCTAATTATGGTATTCCATGTTGCTTTCTCTGTTATGTTGTGATGTACCATAGTGATCTTAATAATCTAATCGTCGACTGATGGTGACTAAAAGGGTTGAGCCAAAGAAACTGCAAATTCTCATTATCTAAAGTGTAAGTAATGTATGTTATTGAATTATGAATTACAATGCTGCTTGTGTACAACAGATCTATGTGAAGATAGTTGTAACTTCTGATCTTTCCCTTGAGCAAGTGTCGCTGCTTGCAAGATAGGATGTGTTGAAGGTTCACTGAAGGAGTTGGTTTTTACATTGGCAGGGCATGATGGAGATTCCCTTCTGTTCTTCTAGTAACACACGGCATCTTCAAACTGGCATTGATTTGAGTGGATTGTAAAGAAGTTCAAATTGCATCGAAGTCAAAGATTCAGCTCGATGTAATGAAAGGCAAAAAACATGTCAGGAAGCCTGAAACTCTAAACAATCTGGCCAGGCCAGTCATCCTTTAATATATTGGCATCAGTGACCATTAAGCACCAACGCACAGCTCCAGGTATCTGTTTTCCACTTCCTCTGAAAAACCCAGGATTAAATCATGTTTTGAAAAAATTTTAGTTATTAATTTTACCTCACCAGCTTTCTCTGTAAGGTTTTCCACTTTTCCTGGCCTGCAACCATAAGGGAAAGAAAACAACATTTGGCTTTCTTCTACTTTTTGCTGACTTTGTTTCTTTCCCAAACATTAGCATAATTTCATGCCTGTCATATGTGCAGACCCAGTTTTCAATTTGGCAAATCTCTCTGAGGAATGAGGTGTAGCCTGTACTTATGGGTTTTCCAAGATAGTAATGGTAAGCCCTCAGTTTGAATATCCATCTTGCTCCATACCGATTACTTTACATCTAGCACTTCAGTTTCTATTTTATTACATTTCTTCAAGCAAATTGTGTTACATGCACACACGTGTTAGTGCGGGTGTGTATAGTGTTTAACAAATCTCTCTCTTTCCACCCATTCTTTTAGTTGGAAGGGAGGCTAAAAATGTAGGGTACATTTTGATGAATAATAATCTAACAAGATGGGCTAATGGAAAACTTTAATGGACCATTTTATGATCGTTTAAAAATGACCCAGGGACTGAAAGCTATGTAAGTATCTATCTATCTGTATATATATGTGATGTGTGCATATATCTAATATGCATGACAAATGTTTGTTTATTTCTGCTGTATAGACTCCCAAACAGCTACACCCTTATGGCTGCAAATTTTTGTTCAAAGGTAACTTGACCTTAAGATGAACATATGATAAATGTGACTGACCTTTTGTCACCTTCAAAGGTCAATTGAGGCATTTTCAAAAATAGTAATTTTTCATCTAATTCTTAAGAGTTACCCACTGTCGATTCAAATTTGTGGATTCTCTATGAAATATAATTTCCCGTATCATTATTGTTGATTCATGTTGAGTCAAATTGTAGTATGTTGTTATGACTGGTGGCATTATACCAGAAGCCATTAAAGGACTTGATGAATGAATAGAAATGTAAGAGATGGACACAAATGATTAGAAATATAAGAGATGGACACAAATGATTAGAAATATAAGAGATGGACACAAATGATTAGGAATATAAGAGATGGACACAAATGATTAGGAATATAAGATGGACACAAATGATTAGGAATATAAGAGATGGACACAAATGATTAGGAATATAAGAGATGGACACAAATGATTAGGAATATAAGAGATGGACACAAATGATTAGGAATATAAGAGATGGACACAAATGAATAGGAATATAAGAGATGGACACAAATGAATAGGAATATAAGAGATGGACACAAATGATTAGGAATATAAGAGATGGACACAAATGATTAGGAATATAAGAGATGGACACAAATGATTAGGAATATAAGAGATGGACACAAATGATTAGGAATATAAGAGATGGACACAAATGATTAGGAATATAAGAGATGGACACAAATGATTAGGAATATAAGAGATGGACACAAATGATTAGGAATATAAGAGATGGACACAAATGATTAGGAATATAAGAGATGGACACAAATGATTAGGAATATAAGATGGACACAAATGATTAGGAATATAAGAGATGGACACAAATGAATAGGAATATAAGAGATGGACACAAATGATTAGGAATATAAGAGATGGACACAAATGATTAGGAATATAAGAGATGGACACAAATGATTAGGAATATAAGAGATGGACACAAATGATTAGGAATATAAGAGATGGACACAAATGAATAGGAATATAGGAGATGGACACAAATGAATAGGAATATAAGAGATGGACACAAATGAATAGGAATATAGGAGATGGACACAAATGAATAGAAATATAATAGATGGACACAAATGATTAGGAATATAAGAGATGGACACAAATGATTAGGAATATAAGAGATGGACACAAATGATTAGGAATATAGGAGATGGACACAAATGAATAGGAATATAAGAGATGGACACAAATGAATAGGAATATAGGAGATGGACACAAATGAATAGGAATATAGGAGATGGACACAAATGAATAGAAATATAAGAGATGGACACGTGAAAGCTGTAGAACAAGTGTATATTTCTGTTCACTTTTCATGGACATATTGGGCAATGATTGGATGTATCTACTGTTGTTTTTCTTTTGCATTCAGGCTGTCACCAGAATAAATAGAAATTGTATTTCAATGCAGCTTATAAAAACAATCATCATCACCAAATTATACTTATTCTTTATTGCTATAGTTCTGAAGTTTATGTCAATCAAACCCATTGGAAAAATAGTCTGAATTATAAATGGAATGATGGGTGTGACAATCAGGAATAAAAACAATGCTTAATAGCATTGATATTAATGGAGATGGTCTGATTTTAGAATAAACATTCTTTTTAGTTCTTATCCACAGAAAAACTATCATATAACGTCTTTGGGAATTATCTAAAATATGAAATGTTTCAACTTGAAACTATTGATCAAAAATATTTTTGGAGGTGAAAATATTTGTATATTGTGATACTGGTTACCAAACATCATTTACTTTTAATTTAGTGAATTGTACTTCTTCATTCTAATTTAATAGTCTATTGATATGGTAAACATTAAAAAATATGCTTATAATTTGAATTTTTTGTTATTCCGTAGGATGTCCCTGAGCCAAATGCATATTATACCAGTCATTGGCAAAATGACCGTTTTACTCGGATGTCATACAGTTACATTCCTGTGGGAGTTGATGCTTCAGTGTACTCACACATTGCACAAGAAGTCCAGGAGAAAGTCTTCTTTGCCGGAGAGGTTAACATCTTACCTTAATCACTTTGTTTTATTAAGAAAAAGAGATCAAGTTTATGAAAAAAGCAATTATTTTTCTGTTGATTGCTTTCATCAGAATTGCATAAAACCTGAAAATTGTTTTTGATAACAGGAAAATATATAATCTTGGCAATCTAAGAACAATATCTATGTAGATGTTTTTCTGGGATCAGTATCGCAAATTTTAATGAGAAAAACCATAACATTGACCTTTTTTTTACTTTTGTCTTGAGACAAATTTTTTTTTTTCTATTGATATTTTAGTGAGTTTTATTATGATACCAGTTATGAAATATAAAAAAATGACTGAGGTTTCCTTTAATAGTGACTACTGTGAGCATAAAATATTCCAATATTCAGGTATTTAACTTTGGCTCTTGAAATATTTCAAGCACTGGTTTCACCATTGTATATGATGAATTTATCCATTGTCTTGATGTGTTCTTCTGTTGCTCAAACTCATTCTTCTTCTCTTTCAGGCTACTTGCTGTCAGTTTCCTCAATCAATGTCTGGTGCTTATTGGAGTGGATTGCGTGAAGCTGAGAAAATTTTGGACTGTCTAGAATGTTCCAAGAGACCAACGGATTCTACTCTCCTTAACTCCTCTGTCGTCTGAGGAATACCTATTTAAATGCCTAGCTCCAAGTTATTACACCTTACACCCCTGGCATCCCGTATAGACTTGATCTTGACTCTCTGGAAATTTTTGTTGTTCCAATGAAATTGTTTTCTATTCTTTACTCAGTTTTGATTAATTGATATACATATTATTTACATAATGTGTTTAGCTAATTTATTTGGCGTTTTTTCATATTTCATAAGTTCATATATTAAAAAAGTAAAATCAAATTACCACAAGAAAATTGCCACTTGTCTATTTTACAGGCTGTGGTAAAGTCGTTCACTGGTTTAGCCAATTTATCTTATTTTGAATGTTAAATTTAATAGGATAGGCAGGGGATTTTTGTTTTAAGCTGGTCTGCCAGCCAGCATATCATCTTGCTGGCATCAATCCTATTTTGTTTTTATTCTTTCTCTTTTATGAAAATTTTTAAAAAATAAATTGAAGAGTCCTATCAAAGCTCTAAGAATGACAGGAGTGTGTTTTTGGATTTTTAGCTTAGAATAAAAAAAAAACATTAGGTCTAATCTAATTTGTTACAATATTTTGAATTTTGGTTAAAGTGAGCATTTGCTTTTTGTGAGCACCTACCTCCCAGATCAGTTTTCATATGGACTTGTCCAATTACTATGAACTGGTCAAATTATATTTTGCGTTGCTGCTAATTAACTAGTCATTTTTTTTGTTTGCTTGTTTGTTCTGTTGTCCTTGATTAACATGGAGACAGAATTTTGAATAAAAAAAACTAGCTCACTGGAAAGAAAGAATTTACTCATTCTGATCTAAATCATTAAAACATTTTTAATCTTGAAGTAATTACATAAGCCAGTATCATTTGCTTCCTATTACTGCTTATATTATACCTATTATTTATATTGCTGTCCCTCTTTCTTTCCATCCGCAGATTATCACAAAAAAATGTATTTAGAGAGAAATTATGAATTTTGAAATTTAAAAGATTGATCTTTGATTTTTCCAAGATAGGTATTTTGAAGAAATTGCTTGTGTCTAGATCAAATTTAGATCCCTTAATTTTTTACCTGTCCATAATGAAATGCATTGTTTATATTTGTCTCTTCCTCAGACTTTGTTCTTGGATAGATATTATTGGCACTATTGATTCTTCTAGGTGGGTTCAATTTATGGTCTTATCTCGCCAAATTATAAAGTAAATTTTTTCTTCAAAGGGCTTCAGTTATTAGAATCAGTAATTGAGCTACAGATGTCATCTCTGGTCTAATAAGCTACCTTCTATTGCTGTACTTGTTTAGTTATGTTGCCTGTAGTTAATTTTATAGGATCAACTATTCTGTTAGATTCAAACAAACAGCAGACCTAGACCTGAAGCCCTCATTCTTGACAACACAGCAGACAAGCAGTGGAACTGATTATAGAATTAGACATAAATATACAAAAGTCAAAAATGCAATTCAAACAATTCTAATGAATTTCTTTCTAGTCTAGTGGCATTGCTCTAAAATTGTACTATTATTGTTGTATCGTTTAATTTTAGGACTTGAATGAGCTGTGTCACTCTTGAAAACAATACATAACTGATGTACTTCTGTTTTCAATGGGCTCCTTTTTTTTTCTTATGAAATGATTCACTTGTATTAAATGAAATCTATTTACAATTTGCATTTATTTCACTGACCACTTTTTTTTTTGTGTCAACATTAAAGATGGGAAGAAGAGATTGCCTAAATAAGAGTTGCTATATTAATGACTCTTCTCAAAGTTATAGACAATACTTTCTTTTTTCTTCTGACAACTGACGAATTAGAGTTTAAGCTGTGTGTGTTTGTATATGTGTGCGCATACACATACATACATGGTATTAGTGTTAGCCCCAATAGATGTGCCCAATGGCTAGAGCACAGAACATGGAACTCTGAAAATAACAAAATGCTGATTTACATTAACTATGATCTTCTGTGTATACACACAAACACACACACACTGTAACTTTCATAAACACTGGTAGTCTAGAAAATATGAGGCAGCACAACATGGACAATTTGATTATTCGTATAACCTCATCCAATACATTTCATTTTTTCATACCAGAAAATATGTTCATCAAAATTTCATATTACTTTTATTTTACGATATTAAATCTGCTTCAATAAAATTGATATTTGTCTGTGTTTTTTTTCTATTAATTTATGTTTGATGAATACATCACTTCTGAAAAAAAAATGTTGAAGCTAAATATGACTACTTTTTCTCTTACAGGTTGTTTAATCAGCTTCTATTCCAAATCTTTTTCAGGTTTTGGAGAAAAAAAAATTTCAAATAAAGTATAAACTTATAACATCTGGTACACATTAATATTGAATATAATGTTGCTTAGCTTTTGCCATCAAGCTAAAATTAATAGTATCAATTTGTTATGGTTTTAAAAAAGAAATATTCTCCTTAAATGAAATAACCATTAAGATCCTTTTTCATAGATTTAAAAATCATTTTGAGAATAGATGTGTACATTGAAATTACAGCATTGCTAGAAATTTTACTTGTTTGACTCAGTTTTGAGAATGAAAAACATGAATTTTATGCAAGAAGAACCAAATTTTATTGTAATCAGCACAAGAAGACATGCATTTAGTCATGTTTTGTGGTCCTGTACACTAAATTCCTGGAAAAAAAATTAAATTGATTCAATTTATTAAATTCATCAAACCAAGTACTTTTTTTTCTATCCTGCTAAAATTTTGTTCAAAATGAATCAATTAGATTGAAAATGCTATAAATAGCATTGCCATTTGGAAGAGTTGCCATTCAGTTAAGTAGTTTTCAATAAGAGACCAATACACATTTTTAGAAAGAATGTAATCAGACAAGAAGCACAAAGCTTATTATACTATGTCGGAAAATATTCTTTCTGCTATTACAGAAATATACATTGATATTAGAAAAGACAATGTAAAAAAAATGAATTAAATGGTTGTTTGAAATAAATATTTTATTTAATTAACATGTTTTGGCTTGGCAAGACTTCATCAGAATCTGATGCAATTTTGTTGGATAATTCTCATTCAAACACTGATAATATATAGGTTTTAGATACACAAATATCCATGCAGAAAATGCGTTTTGTTTTCAATTCACTGTGTCTTCAGTATGAAAATATTCACCCATAATCTCAGTAGCAGTTCCTTGGAGTGCTATGTCCAACCATTATGATAATTTGGAACAAAAAAAGTAGTTTCCAATGAGAATCAAACTTGTATCCCATTTCCACAAACCTATTTTCAGTTCTGGAAGCCATGTTTGATGAAGTTATATATATCTTTTAATATACACAGCTTTCATGTCTTTTTTTTCTTTTTCTTTTTCTTCTTTTTTCTCTCACCTGTCTATGTCACTTATTTTGTTCATTATGACTAATAATAGTAGTAACATTAGTTGTTATTCCCTGTATTCAGTTTTACTGCATTAATTTTTAGTGTATAAAAATTGTAGTGTCTATTTTTCAGATAGAATATTTTGATCAATATTCAATGTAATCTTTATATTTGTTAGCATAAAGCAACATTCACTGTGCAACCAGTTTAGCAGACTTACAGGCTAATCATTGCACAACAGTGTTTTTGTTATAGTTTTTTTTATTGAATGTTGTATAGTCTATCACAGGACCATGATAGAGAATAATGAGAATTAGATAACTACACTGAAAAAATAAATCCACATGATGAGTTGGTTAACTATCATTATGTACAGGTTTATTATAATCTATAACTAAGGGACTTGCACTGAATCTAAAAAAGTACTTCTGTTAATTCTACTTACAGGGTCCTGGATATTTTTGATGCGTATACTCTTTCTCATCTTAACTCTGTCAATTTAACATTATTATGTCTTTCCATTTGAAATAGAGTTTATTTCTAGATTTTGATTTGTTGTTTTCTTTGTGGAAGATGATGAATGAAAAAAATTATGAACTGCCTTTCATGCTGAGTTCCTGTATAACAGAAGTGATATCTTACATCTCGAGTCAAGCAGCAGTTGAGGGATTTGATTTCACATTGGTTTTGTTTTTGTTACAACTAATGACTTGAAACAGGGAAATTGGTGATACTTGAGAGATACAATTGGTTACTTCATAAGGAGCCAAAATATATGTTAAACTGAGTTTACATTAAAAATTTGATACATCTCTTGTGACTTGATAATGATTGCATAGAAATTCAGATTTATACTGAAAGCTCAACACAGTTAAATCTTAGTCAGAATACAGTATTAGATACCAAGCAGAGTGATTCTGAATCTTCTATGACTAAAAGAAATAAAAACATGGATAACTCTTTCTGTATTCTCTCTTCTACTAATATAATCTATTACTTTTATCTGGGTTTTGAGAATTTGGAGCTTAGCACTGAACTTATCCTTTTACTAAAGTTGTGTCTGGTCATTACTGAGAGGAAAAGCTACAAGGAAATATATATATACTAGTTGCTATCTTGAAGATCAGGAGGTGAAAAAAATCCTTACTGATAATTTTCATTTTATTAATTGATGACTTGAAATATTACGCATAACATATCAATTATTTGCAAACTTCTTTTCATTAAAATTGAAATATGCTTTTATGTTTCATCAAAATTGTTTGAAAATGGTAGAAAACTGGAAAATTTAGCAAAAGTGAATATTTTGAGCCATTAAAATGAGAGTTGTATGGAATTGAAATATTTCAATCTTTTCTGTTTCATAAAATCTCTGGTTATTTTCCCAGTACGATAGCAGTGAATTTTATTTTCTCATTTCAGTATTTTAAATTGTACTGTAAAAATTCCTATTTCAATGTTGCAGAAAAGATTGAATTTTTAGGATCCTTGCAATTTAATGGACAAATATGCCATCAAAATAACTGAAATTTTAAGAATTATTAATGTCACGACACATACAGGGTTCACTCAAATTTTCATTTTTCTGATTTGAATTTCTCCTTCAAGCGTGTTGTATAAGTAAAAATTACTTTCATAAGTTCAGCAAGTGAATGTATTTTATCAGGAATTTTTTTGTATTTAGAGGAAAACTTACTATGATTTATTATTAAGTGTAGAAATGTTCTTGCCAATCTCCAGTCCAAGTCTGAAGATGACTATCATAACAAGAACAGAACAATCCTCACCTGATTCAGGGGAGTAAACTCTTCACTGTTTGCCTGTTCCTGCACGTTAAACCAAACTGATAAATAAAATTAGTATTCTTTTACTGTGATTTGAAATTACAACCAAGTGAGTGTTAGGCAACTCTCTTACCAACTGGGCCAGACTGACAAGTCTTACATATTTTCTTAAGCCTTTTATTTCAAACATACATTTATTTCATTTCAATAGATATGTAAATACATCTATCCAGAAAAAAAAAAAAAAATTTTTTTTAAATTTATTATATACACAATATAAAAGTTACAGAACTCATCTTCAGTTGGAATAGAAGTAGGAGAGGAGTTTGACCCTGCAGCTGTCCGCCTTGTTATTCTCTTTGTCTTCTCTCCTCAACAAAAATAGTTATATCAGACAAAAAATAGATACCACAGCAATCTTTCAATCACTATCTAATATTGATTATCTGAATGTAAGCCAGTGCTTCTTAAACTATTTTGTGGTCATTCACCCTCAAGACTTCTTTGCAAAATTTTATTCATCTGCAACTGAATTTTTTATTTTCTATTTATCATTTTTGTCTTTCTTCTCCCTTCTGCAGTATTTCATTTGAAAAAAGGGAAAAAAAAAAAAATTATGTATATATATGAATGATTTTTCAAGTTTTATTTTATTCAGAGGTTTATATTATCTTAAAAACTGGTCAGGTTAGTCACTCAGTAGAAACCATCATGATGAACATCTTTTGGCAGCATGCTGTGTTGGGGGTGCTCAATTAAAACATTGGTGGATCATCTCTTTTTCCAATGTTACTTCTTTTGTTGGGCAGTAACCACTTAAAAGTTGGAATTTTCAAAAAGCAAGCAGATACAAATTATAGATCGATTGAGCATCAACTTCTGTTGCAAACTGAACACCCACTAAATACCAATTTAGGGGGAAATTTGAAAATGTAAAAAAAAATTTTTGGTCACAGTAATGAGTATATGCCAAAATTTTCCGTCCTCGAACTCTATTGGTGCTGCCTGTATGCATAATTCACAAATAGCCAGCAAGCCAGCTAGCTGGACCAACTTAAAAACTGAGAAAAACCTGTGTTGATGATATTCTAACATGGCAAGTCTCTCCGAAATCCATAAAAATTTATGCTAGAAATATGCAAAGACTCACCTCATCCTAATAAATACATTTATACTGACCAAAATTTTTTAGATAATTTTTTGAATTCATTCTATCAATACATAAGTCGCAGTGATCATCTTCAGTCAGAGTTGAGTTTGACCCTGCAGCAGCCAGGCTTGTATCAAAGAGGAAACTTGGAGCATCAGAAAATTAACACAGAAAAAATATAAAGTTTACATAAAAACGAAATCAGTAAACTTGATTCAGAAATGAGATTCATTGAAACCATTTTTTTTTATTGTGTATATAAACATACACAAAAATTACTTTTAAAGTATAGAAAATATTGATATCTGAGTAAATTAAGTCATTGACCTTCTAGTTTATCCACCCCCAAAATAATTTCATTCACCTTTAAGTAAATCATTTACCAGTTTGAGAAACACTTGTAAAGCATTTTTTGTAAACACTTCAGTTATTGTCATTTTAATACTTCTATTTGTTATTTTTCTCATTTCAATTAAATATAACTTTGGTTTTGACCAATGTAATGTTGAGAAGTAAGATTTTTCTTTATATTTTAGCTTTATCGTGCTAAAATTTCGTGATACAAAATATTTCGATCAGTTAGAATGTTTCCGAATTCAAATGTATGCAATTGGACATTTTCCTGAAAAATGAACTTCTTTTCACCTACTATCAGGAGTGATTTAAATACAGCCTTAATTATTTAATCTTTGGTAGAATCATTCATACAAATATATCTAAAACATTCTTTATTCCCTGAATCGATTTGTAGAAGAAAACAACTCATTTCCCTAACAACAAAATTCAAAAATCCAAATTGGGTCCCCCTGATATTTTTTTAAAACAAACCTGGCTGCTGCAGGGTTAAACTCCTCTCCTACCTCTATTCTTACTGAAGATGATTACTGCACTTCTTGTATTGATAAAATAGATTTTTAAAAAATACTTAAAAAATATTATTTGGTATAAAAGTAATTTATTAGGATAAAATAAATCTCTGCGTATTTCTAGCATAAATTTTTGTAGATTTTGTGAGATTTGCCAGTCGGTAAGAGATCTGCCAGCTGATCATATGGCTGTGATGTCAAATCACCGAAGGGAAATATCATTTTATATATCAGTTTGGTTAACATAACAGGACTGACAAACAGTGAAGAGTTTACCCCCCTTAATTTGGTGAGGATTGTTATTGTTCCGGTAGAAAAACCAAGTCAAATCTAGATTTGGACTGGAGTGAGACAAAAAACTTGACTGCAATGTTCATAGTCAAAATTTTGTGTTCGGTCTAATGAAAAAGAATTTAGCTTGATACTACGTTTTACGCCCATGATAGGGAGGTCTGGGGAAGGTCTATGTTCAACCACCGACGATGAAAGATTGATGATGATGATGATGATGATGATGATGTAAAGAAAGGCGACTTAAAAAAATCCCGTTTTCTGACGAGAATGCAAAGATAGATATTGTCTTATTTTCAATAATTTAGACTCAAAATAATAATATTGCAATACTTCATCTAAAAATGAATTTGAAAAGAATTAGAAATATCGAAGTGTAGTCTCAACCAAGGGTACATGACTTTCTTTCTTAACTGAAGCGGACGGACACTTGCTTTTATTGCCCAGTTTTGTTGGGGTGTGCATATTAACGCGAGTTCTCTTAAGTGTGTACGTTCAAAATACACAACATTGCACTTTCCACAGTCGTCACTTATCGCTCATAGTCACTATGTTTGATCCTGAACTTGAGAGATACAAATATGTGTAGTTTTGTGCTGTACAATTTAATGTAACTCAATAAGCACCGGAGAAGCTGGAAATAAAAACACATTAAATTATAATAAGACCTTGAACTGTGTAGTTTTGAACAAAACGGAAAATTTTGAAAAGAATTAATCGCCCCAGTCAAGGTATACCTGTACTGAGAACTGACCCCGTTCCACATTTTTGGTTAATTTGCGTTCTAATTTAAGTTATGTGAATATCTCCCTTTTGTTATTTTATTGATTTGAGCGCCTCTTATTGAATGTAATGCTTGTTAGAGTGTGCAACCTCCGTTGTTCTAATTACACTCTTCCTTCCTTTACTAATGGTAAAATCTAGTTTAAAGAATTCCAATAATTGATTTTTTTAAAGAGGATAAAAGAGATGCGTGCGTACGAGAGAGAGAGAGAGAGAGAGAGAGAGAGAGAGAGAGAGAGAGAGAGAGAGAGAGAGAGAGAGAGAGAGAGAGAGAGAGAGAGAGAGAGAGAGAAAGAGGAACATCTATAACATTAATCTAAAAAATAATGAATTCATAGTAAGTTTCAAGTGTACTGCAAGTTTATTGATATATAACAAAATTTATACGTTTTTACAAAGCGGGGGTATTTTCAACTTTCTAGTATCAATAGCTTTCTTCTGCCTGCATCGATATTTATGGCTAGTACGGGCACAGCTAACACAGTGACGTAGATGAACAATAATCGATGTACTTTTTATAGGTTTTGGGCGAAGGACAAAACAGCCCAAGTCTTCTTCTTTCTTCTCTTTTTTTTTTGTTTTTCTTCGTCTGCAAATTCAAAGGGAAATGAATTCAAACAGCCTTTCTCTCGCATTATGGTCAATCGGCAAAAATTCTCAGCCAGTAGGGACAGTAGGTGCTTGAGTTAATACCTCATTTTGGCAGGAGGTAAAGGTTATTAATGAGAATAAGATAAGAAATACATATATGATTAAAGAGGGACATAATTTAGCGAGTGTAGACACACCCCAGGATAAACAAAGTGCACTACACGGAGGTATTAATATTTATCACACTTACACACACACAATTACACACACACACTCACACACACACACACACACACACACACACACACACACACACACACACACACAGACGCACGCACACACACACAAAATCGACAACATGTTAAATGGTTGGTTAGACGGTGCTGTTCCGAAAATTTGGAGACGCTGACGCGCACGTAATAATTGTTTATTTAGTACAAGAGAAACCTGAAAACATCCCGTGTACGTTTAAACTCATGACTCTCAAGGAATTCGGAAATCTCCAAACAGCAACATGGTACATACCTGCGTGAAAACATTACCGCATGATGCTGCGACTACAAATCAACGAAAATGTTGGCCTCTGCGCAAACTGATGCCTAAAATCCGAAGGTAAAATCCATTTTATTTTCACGTGGAATTATGTGATCTCGAATCTGATTTCATAATAATGTAGCTCGGCATTTCTAAAAGAAGAGATATCAAGCAGCAAGCTTTGTTTGTTCGTTTTCAGGATTTAATGCTTAATTAATCGTTAGTAAGTAGAGGCGACTAAGTCTACTTTAATTCCCATTTAATTGCAGAGACTTAATGCATCAAACTCATCTTAAGAAGAAAAGGATTCACTCGTTTTTATCCATCTGATCATCGCTTTGAATATCATTGTAAGATATCTATGTATTGCAGTGGCGTAGCAAAGGTTTTCAGCGCCCAGGGACAAAGACAGTGCCCAGGAGCAGTTGAAATATTTCCTAGGGGAAGGCATAATTATCATTAACAGGCATTAAATCAACGAAAATTTTGCGCCGCACAGTTGCGCCCGGGGGGGAGTGCCCCCTATCAACCCCACTTGCTACGTCTCTGATGAAAGTTGAAGTTTTAATTTAAAAGTTTTATGTCGAGAGGCGTATTATAGTGTCTGTCTATGTAGCTTGACTCTTTAAGAAAGCTGAATTCAATTTGAAAGCGTCTATTCTTTTTCTTGACCGAGATGACTTATAGTTCGGAACCGAAAATCTTTCAAAATGAGCCTTAGACTTGTAAAATTACTTGAGCGACCTATCCGAAGACACAGTGTTGAATACTTAAATCGTTGTGTTAAATATCTCGAACACTATTTATAAGCAATTGACCGCTAATTTTATTTATAAACATTAAACAAAAAATAGTCCGATTCTAAACTAAACATAGCCGTTGAGACCACGGCCGATTTTTCCTTGACTTTATCAAAATACATTTATAAAACTCTTGACCTTGTGAAATGTTGATCACATAAATATTTATTCTTTTTAAATTGATTTGATCTCAGGTTAATTACTGAGTTGTGGCGCCCGCCATGGGGCAATTGTTTGCAAACTAGTCTCACAGACCATTAATGTATAATGTGTTCGAACCTCACTAGTTGTCTCACACTTTTGGCCTTATGTCAGTCTAAGGTGAGTGTGATAAGTACCTTGGAGTAATGAGCTGATGCTAACACCTATCATGATTTAGAGTAGTTATTACTGTCATATGTACAAAATATGATAGACCTCCAAGGATATGTCTCTTTTAAGCCTAACTGTCTTAACTTAATGACAAGAATGACTTGATATAATTTTATTCCGCGGCGTAAGAGAATATAATTCTATTAAACATGTATATACAAGATTAGAAGTAGAAGAACAGGAGAGATCACCAATGAGAGCAATTCTTCTAGTACAGACTGACCATATCCATTTGATTAAAAAAAGGATATTAATATAAAATATCCCCCGGTACGATAGGCTACATTGAAACCTTGTATTTATATTTATATGAAACTATTCAAATAATGATACATCTTTCCACGCGATTATATTCCCGACGCGGTTTCTTACCCTGTGTATAAGAACTAACGCTCCCTTGATGGGTCTTGTGATGAAAGGAATAAGACTAGAAAAATAAATTTTTGTATCTTCTTTCTACGTCTTTAATTCCACCAGCTCTCAACTTTTTATGTGTATGTTGGGGATAAATTGTAAATTAGTTCAAATGTCTATCCAAAACGGAAAGTTAAAGTATGTGGCAAAAAGAAAGGTTATTAGTACCTTCTACCTTTGTTCTAACAGAAAAGAAACTAACTGTCAGAACATGATCAAGTTATATCCGTCTGTATAACTGACTAAATTCATCTTTTTTTGATGAGTCCCTATTGACAGGTAACAAAATCCGGTTTTTACTGCTGCGTTTGTCATTGGTGTTTTGTCTTTCTAATTTTGAAGGTGGTTTGCATTTGTGAGAGATTACTCTTTTTTTTACTCCTCATGGCCCTGTATGTGATAACAAGTTTAATCGACTGAATCAGGGGCCATGAGTCCTCTATTCTATAACTAAGCCCGACATTCAACTGCAGATAAAAAAAATATGTATTCTTGTACTGTTACATGGCAAAGATCGACATAGCATTTCAAAAGTCATTTTAAGTTGTTATTAGTCATATTTTGATTAGATTTGTTTAGAGAATCTACACCAGAAAGTGTAAGTGAATGTTTTGTTGAACATATAATTTTCGTTATGATTTCCATCTTCTTTTTTTTGAGAGGTCCTATTTTGGAGAATAACGAGAGCATCTTCAATGGGTTTTGGCTATTCCTAATAACTCATATCTCGAATATCTGAAATACTCAACAATGACCAGTTTGAGAATACCGTAGATTATCACACTTTTCTACAGCGTGGTAAGCAGCGTATCTTACCAAACAGCTCTATCTCTCTTGCACCTGAAGTATAAATATTTTCCTCTTTGGCAACATGAATGGTGTCTATTCAACACAACATATTGAACTGCAGATTTTCAGACTCATGCTGCTTACTCAAGAGTCGTAGAATGAAAAACGCCCTTAGCGTTACGATCAAAAGTAATCAAAATAGAAAAAGGAAGAACTGGCCAAACATAAATAATACCAATACTTCATCTAAGAAATTCAGGCTATTTAAGACTCATATGTCTGTTGTTGAGACCGCTTCGAATAGAAATTACTGGATGAAGACACATTTTTCATAAACTAGAGAAAAAAACTTTTGCCTTATCATTGCAATTTTCAACTTGTATAAATAGACAAATCTTTGTAAGTGCTATGGCGGCAATATGAGGACCGATGCCTCAAATTCCACCTATCGTTACTTAGGAGATTCATTCTTGTGGGTTATTTTAAACCGGTCTTCAAATTGTCACCCAACCAGCAAACTGTCATCATCCATTCTAATTTGTTTCCAGATGACTATTTTTACTATTCTTTAAATGAGATCTTTGTAAGCTCTTCCTCCCACATGACATCTGTGTCTTGACGTTTTCAGCAAGAAGTTTCAATCATTCTTTCCTTCCAGTCGTGCTGCGATCTCTCTGAAAGTTCGCGTTTTCATATCAACTCGATTACGTTCTTAAAATTGATTCGTAAGTATCTTACGAAAAATAATTTTCGTCTTGAACTTCTACCTCAATCGGTTTTAAAGAGTAAATTTGTGTCCAACTTGATTGTTTGCCATTCAAGTGGTATCTACACACTTGATTTGAGTTGACATTTTGATTTTTGAGTGGTTTCTGATAACATTAAATTTCTCATTATTGAGTTTGAGATATGTGATAATGACATAAATGAGTGCCTCTTTGTTTCTGACTGATTTTGTTTCCATGTCCACTGTCAGCAATTTTATATGGTTTGGTAGATTATCGTGATTTTCCTTGTTTAAGTTTAATTGAATTTCGTTAAAACCAACGGAAATCAAATTCCCCGGATGCATTTGAAAAAAAAAAAAACCCCAAAAAAACAAAGCAAAACAAAAACAAACAAACAAACCCCAAAACAAAACAACAAACGCTAATACATTTATGAGTGAGAAAACTTGAAAACAAAACAAAACATGAAAATATCGGGAACAACGTAGGTGTCGTAACAACTGACTTTTCATCGAAATTATATATACTGATTAAACCCCCCAAACTCTACAAGGCCAGGACCAGAATCGAGCCCACTTTGTGGTATGTCGATTTTTAGGAAAAAACTAAAAAACCCGAAAACCAAAAAACAAACAAAAAACAACAATAAAAAACATAACGTTTATTTTATTTTCCCTTTCTTCCAATGTACTATACTTTCCAAATCATTGGTATGGACACAAGGATATTGATTTTTAGATAATTTTATCTGATATATTGCTGAGAGTGTTAGCTGGTTATGTCAGGTGTTGAGAGAGTTGAAAGGTTAAGGTTGTCGAATGATGACTACCGTTTCTTGTTGCTCTTCAAGTTATCATCTAATATACGTTGCTTCATGTACTCTGGTTTCTCATGTAGGATTTTAGCTTATAAATTATACATTCTTATAACGCCGTGTTTTACAATTAAGGTCAAGTCTAGCTTTGTTCGCGGCATGAGGGACAAAATAATTCAGAAGCCGCTCAGCCAAAATTTTGTAACAACGTTAATACAAAGTATTTTCGTTTGTATTATATATTTACTGCGGTGGTCAGTTTCTCATTATGTATCATTTGTTCGAATTTCTCCTCTTAGTCTTCTGTTGCAACAGTGTCTGTTGATTTCTTTCCACCACATGTGATAAGCCTTGATGAAACATTGATTTATGAAGCCATCCATCAGAATATTGACACCCGCGTTCCAATTTCCATTGTTCACGCAATAATTAATCTTGGATCACTCTTGGAGATTCCCCCGATATTTTCATGCCTTGATTATAACTATGTCGTATCCACTGCATGAACATTTTATATAAATCTTCACTTTTACCATGCTTCATTGTCTTACGTGTTCCCAAACATTCTTTTATTTCACTAATTGCAAAGAAATCATGTAACTCTGTTTTGTGGGTTTTTTTTTCTTCAAATCATACACTGTAGATGACCCAACACACTACATATAATAGAATTGATGCACTGACGTTCCTGAGTTTAACTTCTTTAAGAGGTCCAACTTCTCATTTAGACTCAGGTAACACTTTCTTCTTACGCTTCTTTCCATTTCCACCAAGGGATACACTTGGACGTTTCGAAGCCACATTCACGGTGAAATAATGGAACAAAAAACAAAACGAAAATACTCTGGATGTGTACAAAACGCCACACACAAAACACGTGTGATTTCAAAGCAAAACGTTGCAAGCGCCGACAAAACAAAGTGGTGGGTCTATGAATTAAACCGACAAAAACACAGGCTGCCACCGAATATCAGGAGTTTTGCCATGTTTGGGGAATTACGGAGTTTTAAGGAAATTCGACTGTATATTATGCCAGGTTTAGAAAAAAATAAATTAGGTCCAGATGAGTGCTGCACATTACTTCTACCATTTGATTGATCCTAACATTGAAGAAGAATGAGTGAGGTCGATGCTGTGCAAGTACTCCTTACAAAATTCTAAGCGTACTCAAGCTTTAATCATTCATAGAAATTATAGGTGTCATGGTACGTGGTTAAGACTCTTCTTCTTTAATCCCATAGCAGGGCGATCCATTTATAAACATACCTTAAACAGTATACTTTGAGATAACGTAACTTTCCAGAGGTTAAACTTATTTGACTAATTTATACGTTTTATTAAGAAATCAACCCCTTATCACTCACCTCTAAATAATCAACAGTTTTTAATGTTCTGCTATCCAAATGTGAACTTGATTTTTTAAAGAAAAATGTTATTTTTTGAATTTATTATTCTTAGTGTATTTTTAATACGATGTTTTTTCATCTTGTTTCTTCTAACAGGTCTACAATTCGGAAGATTAAAAAGTTTGCGATTGACTTCGGAGGGAGATTCTTTGTGCTATTACCTTTCGTGTCTTTTACATTGTATATCAGCAGCAAATCTCACCTTGATTATTACCCGGAGCCGAAACCACATTCTTTTCATTACAAAATTCTTGAAACGGATACTTGTTCGGATCAGCCCAACATGACAGTGGTTATACTAACTCATTCGTCACCGTCGAATATTGAACGGAGAAATTCTTTGAGAAGGTCTTGGGCAAATCATAAATTGCTTGGATCACAGAACACATCTCTTTTGTTTTTCATGGGACAATCGCGCTCGTCTCAGGTCAACAAGGCTATAGTTAGTGAAAGTGAACTCCATCACGATATCATACAAGAAGACTATGTCGATTCGTATCGGAACATGACATTCAAGTTTATGTCGGTCATCAAATGGACCATCAAATTTTGCTCCCATGTGCGGTACGTGTTAAAAATTGATGATGACGTTTTCATCAACATTCACGCACTGGGGCCATTCTTGCAAAAACCGAAAACTACTTCCCTTCTGGACGATCGCTCGATCCTTTGCAAGACTTGGGTCAACGAAAAACCAGTAAGACGACGAAGAAAGAATTTCAGCAAATGGGCCGTATCTTCACGAGAATTTCGGGCCAAAGTTTACCCAGTTTACTGTTCGGGCATGTTTGTTCTGTTAAGTTTGAAGAATGCAAAGAAAATATTTGAAATGTCAATGCAACTTCCTTATTTTTGGATCGACGATGTATTCATGACTGGAATCGTCGCTGCCAAACTCAAATTACAACATCATGATTTGCCAAACGTTCGACCATACGGAGATCCAGTAGTGCACTTCACAAAAGACAACATTCATCTATTAAACTCTTATCATACTGATGGAAATTTCAATCGCATTTACACTTTATGGAATCTGTACCGAAAAAAGATACATTTTTCGCTATCTAGTAATTATAGTATCGATAGTTATACAATTAATCAACTTTAACAACGGTTGTTTATGGTAGGTACAATTTGTAATCGAATATATAAAATGTGTAAACCTTTTTTTAAGATGCTTTTAATATGCAATTTTTTCGTAAATTTTAACAAGCAATAAACGCGTAGCTTCTTTATCGTAACATTGATTATTCAGTTCATTTTGAAAATGAATTTATATGAGGACTCAATATCGACTGATTTTTTCAACACCCAAGATTCTAAATATGTGTAGATTTTTTCGGTCTGTTGTCCTCATTATGGTTCATCTTTTTGATACAAAATTCCAGCCGTTGCACTCTACGGCCTTCTTCAGGTAGGTGTAATAAATGAGGGTGGTGGTGGAATACTGGAACGAGAGAGCCCCCCCCTCTTTCCGATGGCTATTTTCGGATGAGAGAGTTTGATGTAGGCATCTCGTCTAGCATTCTAATCCCCCACCATTTACGACACCTACCTGATGAACGTTCTAGGGTACTACAGCCAAAACGTTGTGTTCAAAAGATGAACCAAGATGAAAGACAACAGTCTGGAAAAATATCTATGCGTATTGGTCATCCATAATCTAAAAAATTCAGACAGACATAAGATTCGAAAGTTGAGTGAGAAGCATTTTAACCGTGCCCATTTATATCAACGATCGTCTGTACGTGTATTTAGTGTGCCTTGGGTCGAATGAGTAGACATGTAAAATAATATCTATGATGATCTCTTTCCTTTCAGCTGTATTTGTGGAGAGTCTCATATCTGTAGGTTAAATAAATTTTTGATCGTTTTAAAAGTCACACCATTAACATGCATCTTAATCAATTTTTGTAAATTCATTTTTTTAGAAGGAATCGGAGGAATTCCTTCGAACATATCAAAATTTGCTTCAATGCCCGCCCGCTGAGTAGTGTAGTTTTAGATCTGCATAGGTCAAGACTCCAGTTTTGGTATATAAGAATTTGGATTGATAAATTGTAATGAGCACAAGAAAACTATATTATTTTGTTTTTGAAACTAATCCCCAGTAGAGTACGCTATTATGAATTACAACAGAAAACTCATCATATAAGTACCAGTGTCACCAAATTTATTGGTTTGTTTTTTAGTGCGCTGTCACGGTGTAAATGAGAGACATCAGCTTTGAAGTGAGTAAAACTATGTGACTGACTGCTGACGCTATGTGTTCGTGTGAACATGTAGCAGCTAACGGCTGACAGGAAGAGAGTAAAGCTATTTGATTGACTGCTGGTGCTGTGTCTGTGTGTACGCGTAGCAGTTACTGGCTCGCGCGGACAAGGTTGAAAAAAAAAAAAAAAAAAAAAAAGAACCCACCAGCAAACAAAATGTTCAAGTGAGGAGATTTCTGTACCCTTTATATCCTCATTCCTTTTGTAATCATATTTTTCCATCTATTTTTCAAGGCCATAAAATATCGAACATTGGATGACAAAGAAACATTTATTGAAAAATAAAAATACTACCAGGACACACAAGTCTCAGATGAATCGACAAAAGTTGTCTATTTGCATTTCTGTGCAAACACGGTCATATCAGAATTTCTTTTTTCTCATTACACACAATCATATTTATCTAGTGTCCGTCAAAAATGACCAAATTTTTCAAATGTTTTCCATGTATAGATTGAGATTTTAGAATTTTACTTTATTTCTCAAACTATGTTTGGAGAATCAAGCTGAGTTTAAGAAAAAAATAATATCTATTGTTTAGACCGCACCGGTAATAGCAGCAATCAGTTGACAATTTCTAACTTTTTTGACAGGTTTATTAAATACGAATTATCAAATTCTTGAAATTAAATATCAAATTAATAAATGTTTTGTAATCATAGCCCTGTGTGAGCTTTAAATCCATCCGTAATTATTTTTTGCCGCTTATTCTACCAAGTCAAACAACAACAACAAAAACAACAACAACTACAACAACATTCATAACTCCGATTGGCTTTTGTTTGAACTTTTGTTGAACTATTCATTTTCCCCCCTTTAGGTACCAGTATAAACGTCGCTCGAAAGAGTAAGATGAAATTTTTTTTATTCTTCATTTTTGAAACGATATTTAAATAAAAAACTTCCGAAAGAATGGTATTTAAAAACGATGATCAAAAATAGAAATATTCTAAAATGCTTATCTAAAATACCAATCTAACAAATCCGTCGATGCCAGTTTTTTATATAAAAATATAAATTAAAATGTGTTCACGAACTAAAGATCCTAACGAATAAATCCCTCGTCTTTGAATGGGATAGACGTAGTTATTATCTAGATTTAGTTTAGTTGAGCCTCCACTAACGATTGAAATCAACTAACAATGATAAAGTACAAGTTTAATAGACGAACTAACTGATGAATATACTTAAAGCTCTCTTGGTAACTATAATGTTACATGCTGGACAAACATACCAAACCTTCAGGGATGGTACCTAAGGTAATTATATTAAAATATTTTCAGTGGATCCAAGTAAAATTGTTGATATTGTTGTAGTGACGGCCATTTTCCAAGATGACCGCCACAAGAATCTTACAATACATAAACATGTGAAATAATATCTGTTTAATCAGATACCTAACTCACCAATTCATTCCTGGGTATTTCGCGAGTGTCAACCTATTTACAGGAACACTTGATAAGAATGGAACTCATACTAACCTCTGTTATTGTTATCTATACGGACAGCCAGTCTTTGATATTCCTCCAGCCCTAGTCACTAAAGATTGAATGCTGCATTGTGGCTGTGAACATAATGTTCAGCCATTCTCTTCACATGTTGCGAGAAAAATTACGTGCATTGCCTTTAATGAGGTCTGGACACAATTACTATATTTATGTTACGATGTTAAATTAAGTTATACGTACGGTATTCGTATTGTAGAAATGAAGTAAGAAACTTTTAAATGTGGAGCACAGTTTGCAAATTACCAAAACATATTTGCAAGGTAAGGATTATCTCCAATTTAAAAATGAAATTTCAAGAGTAACTCACCTGTGTTAGTGGTAGATGTTGTGAACAGTGATCGCCGTGAAATGGACAGACCTGAAGGTGTATTCTGCGATGAATAGAAAAGTATCTGTTACTTTATCAAAACGCCTCCAAATTGACCGTACTGTCTTCTTTCTATTTTCTCTGGATTCCGATGTTGTGTCAGTCTCAGTGAAACAGTGGAAAACGGGAAATGCAATGGACTCGTTTCTGCCAAGTTTTGTGCAGATTGTTATTACATTATATGTGTTTCTCTCTCCAGTTCCTAGACCAGTCAGTACCTCATATTACCATTTTGTTACAGAGGTGCCCAATAAGAAGGATCGTAACACCTGTGTCTAATGTTTGCATTCCGATATTTTTGTTTTTGCACTTAATTGCACGTGTGCAGGTATGCACCCATCAACGTCTCCATATATGGTGGGACTGCTTAGCCCCCAAATTGTACATTTTGTCTGAAAAGTATACATCTTGGTGCGCTTATAGTAAAAGGCATTTTTCCACAAATTGGATTTCTAGTCATCATAAATTTCCAATTTGTCACTCATGGCAGCCATTTAATTGCGTGGACTAGTCTATTATGGACGATCTAGATATCATACGATAGTTTTTTATGAATTCAAATTTGGATCTTTAGAATCGTCTTTATCAACTTGCTCTATGACCGAACCAGCACATGCGTAGAAATAGACGAGGAGGAAACTCTTTCTAAAGAAGTACAATGTACAGCCAATCCCTCCAACAAAGACGAGCAGTGTGTCAAGGAGGTCATGTGTGGGGTCAGATACTAGTGTCCACGGCAGAGCTACCTTCACCGTGTAGATGGGACTGGTCAAAGACATCCGAGGGGTACTATGACCCCTCCTGGACATGCCAACTAGATGCCTGTCACTCCAGATATGAACTTGTCCCCTGCAGATGTAAGGATTGTGCTGGACAATGCAAGTATAAGAAAGCTGCAGAACCCTTTGTTAGTGTGAAAGGGGTGACAAATAAACTTTCCTATGATAGACTCTAGCTTTGGACAGTTATCACTTATTTTGGGTCTTGATGTAGTAGACTTGATGTTTGCACTATACATTTTCACCAAGTACAGAGATTTCTGAGGACTCACCGAGTATCGTCTATAATATAATGTCTTTACAAATAAATGTGGAATAACTATATTCACTCTCAAATATTAATCTTGGTGACGCAGCTATTGTCAAAAAAGAGAATTCTTTTTCTCGCCAATAACTTTTTTGGCATCTAGGTAAAAGTATTGTTACGTTGATCCCTTCATCTGATATCAAGGCTAGGCTTAAGGGAGGTTACCTCTGAGCCAGTCAAAGTTAAGGACCACAATAGAAGCGGGTGTAGTTGAAGGAAACCAGGGCTGGAGTCTGTTGATGGAACCGTGAAGGAATTAGACCCGTAGGCGGCAAGATTCACATCTTTTGGGTGACGAGATATGGATTAAAGAATAAAACCCGTAGGCAGCTGGATATGTTGCTTTTAGATGACTTGTCCAGAATAATGATAATTACTTGATACACGGTGGAAATCTCTGACGCTGGAAAGATAATGCTAGTTTGTTTCTGTAGTAAGTCATGTTAATTGCTTATAAGAAGAATAGTTGAAATTTCGCCCGCACCAATAATCTTAGTTGTCCCTTGTGAAATTGAACGGTCTCTTCCTCTCATATTGCAGATTGTAATGGTAAGTAACTATCCCCAGTTTGACGTGTCTTGACCCTCGATTCCTGTTTCATGTTGCTTTTCACCTTCATTAGTCTCTTATTTAAAGCTATCCCTTCCTTATTATATCGCCATTCTTATTGTTTCGCTTGTCTCACCTCTTTGCCATGAATCCAAAAATGATTACATGTATGGGCCTCCATTATCGGCAACCATTCCCTGAAAGTTAAACAAAATTCAAAATGGCTGCTTGCCCCCTTTCGTTTTGAATCTAGTAGGGTTTGTTTCCCAGCGTGCGTGCGCCCAGCGTGTAGATAGACGGCCTGTGTTTCGATATTAGTCGTGTTGGTGGCAATGGCGATTGGCATCCGGAGTGACAATATGTATTCACTCAAATCGAAGATGTGGCATAATGGTCATCAGAAAACCAAACCAGTGAACTGTTCGGATGTTTGCACTTATGTCTTTGTGAAAGGCATCAATCTAAATATTCCAGTGGTCTTTTCTAACACCAGTCATCTTGATCATTGTCTTGTAATTTCTTGCAAGGGAGGTTGGTTTAGCGATTTTGTGCTAAAAATTCATGGTGTAATTTGATAGAAATACTGTATTTTTTTTACCACAAAATAGTATCTCCATAATTACGTTTAATGATTTAATATGAATTCGAAGAAACAAGTCAATAAAATCCAACTATTAGCATATTTTTCATAATTAGTAGTAGTTGGATTGTCTGAACAGGGACGGCAATAATGATATCATGGAAAGAGACGCCAAAGCCAATAAATAACAAGGATAAGCTATCATGAATCTGTTCCTAAAAATATGAGATAATTTATCTAGTAAAACACTCTATAGTCAATCCATTTAAATATTTTTCAAGGGGGAACCTGTGAATGTTTAATACAATACGAATCGTTTTAGTGGGGGCGGGCGAGCTATGTTCATGACGAAAAAGAGCTGTTTGGGATATTGATTTTATTCTTTTTGTTGCCTTTGTTGATACCATGTTTCGGCCGATCCATTCTACAGCCTCTGTCAAGTGTACAATCGTTGAGGACCCGAGGAGAAGGAAAAGAGATGCTGCCTCTTCCCATAGATATTTTACAGCTGAAGAAATTAATAAAACGCTTCGGCCGAAACATTCGGATAACAACAAAGGCAACAACGTGAAAAAGAATTAGATGAACAATCAGAACAATTCTTGGAATAGTGATGGTTCATCTCAAATTACTGAAGGTAAGTATCTATTATTTGTAAAGATATGGGCATTACATGTGTAGACAATTTCCATGTATAGATTAAACTATAATTACATACGTAAGTTGATTGAATTCCAGTTTTGTATATCTTTATGACCGAGGGAGAATTAGGCAAACCTAAAGTTTAGTAAGTGTTAAAATCTACGTATAAGTAAGGCAGACGTATAAGGTAGATGCAAGAGTTCCAAGCATTTAGGGGACAATTTATAGCATCAATATTCGGTAAGCAAAGTATTTGTCTGGTTTTCTGCGACGGATGCCATCTTTTAGCTAAATTATGCATTCAAAAAAGAACGTTTCCAATTTTTATTTTTTTAAGGAATTCTTCGAAATCTTGAAATTGTTGAAAACGCTGACCAGACGAGAAGTGTTGAATGAAACAGAACAAGTTAGTCTTTAGGTAACAACTTTGGGGAATATTCTACCGATAAAAGAACTCCCCACTCTAAATCCATGAATGTTTATTGCAACGTATTTGCATCATGAGGATGGACGTTATTAAGCAGCAAAATCCCGAGTCAAACTCAAGCCATACCTCTTGTTCATCAATTTTCAAGTTTTAAAGTTTTCATCGAAAATGTATATAAATCAGAATGATTAACACAGTTGATTAGTTTTTAAAATTGTTTTCCTAATTTTAGATCTTTAAGCAAGGGTAAAATGTTAGGATATTAAAACATTTTTTTAAAACTGATTTTCATGTTTGTTACATCATAGTCGATCACTCATGTGACGTAACCGGAAACGGAAACTCCATGGCTGATTTTACTTCCGACAAAAAAATGCTGCTGAAATTTGGGAAAGGCCACCATCATTGAAGAACACAGTTATAACTTGTGCTCAACAAAATCTCTTTGTTTAAAAGATTAAAAATCATTCCTAACACATGTTTGCACCCATTACATTATTATCTTAAGATTCTTTGCATGTGCATGTTATATTCACTCATGATATTCACCAAAATAAATAAAAATTATGACTTTCCTGCCAATACTTCTAAAAGAGAATGTATGCACAAAAAATAAAGAACCATCCAAAATCCAAAGACATTTCTAAAAAGATTCCATAACATCGTGCAAAAGATGGCGCTGGAAATGCTTGCAGCAGATATACTTCTACGAATGAATAATATCTGCTTTTATATTTTTATAAAATCCATATTGGTAAAAATAGAAAGCCTATACAAAAGATCCTAGTCTTGATAGTAATACAAACTCTCCTCCGGAAGGAAACATTGACTTTTCCCGGATGATCCGTCCAGGATTCATAAACCCTCTAATGGGCATAGGAACCAGCTGGAAATCCCTTCCCAAAGTTAGTATGGTAACTCTTATAGTTGAGAGATGAATAGTGCAAAGAATGTTGTAGACGCGTCGGATTTGGTTCCCTGTGGTTCGGTAGTAGCGTCGACGTTACTGGAGATGTGGGAGGAGAAAGAGGAGATGTACGAAGAGAATGTGCACCAAGTATGAACTTGGATGCAGAGATGAAAGTAAAAAGAACACATACAAATATATGGGTGGACAAGTAAGACGTACATTTAATACAAGGACATAAATGATAGATGACGAATGAAAATGAAGTACATATGAGGACAACATAAATCTGATCGATCGTGCAAAGAGATGAGAAGAGATAGCAAAAGGTGGGAGCTTTCTTGTCGTTGATAGTACTGGCGTCGGAGTCGAAGCGGAGTTGTCTGAACTGCTTGGATCGTACCAAGGGATACGTGGAAACTGGGTTCAATGTGCGAGCCATACTGCCAAGCTGTGTGTGTGGACTTGGTGGCTATTCCCTGACGCTGATAGACTCTCTACGGACAGCCCATGAAAGACAGAGAACATGGAGTTTTCCCGAATAAAAGAAACTTGAGAAAAATTATCGTGACTATTGGATAGTAAAAAGCTTTGCCATTTCATTCACGAGAGAGAGAGAGAGAGAGAGAGGTGATACGCGTTTTGGAGCACGTGGTGAAGACACAGTGGCGTAGCAACGTAACTGCGCGTATATGTGATGCCTCGACGCCGGTGAAGTGGAATGGGCAAAGTTAGTACAGAGATAAGTCATGGTGGAAGAATGGTTAAGATCGGATCGGCCGGGATGTTGGCGAAATGATAACGATCTTAGGGAGAAGGAAAGAGAGAGAAAGAGTAGCCGGTAGCAAGTACAGGGGCCAGAATCTTAACCAGCTAAGGGTGCTGGCGCCAATGAGCATTGTACCAGGGAGAAGGAAAGAGAGAGAAAGAGTGGTCGGCAACAGGTGCCGGAGCCTGAAGCGTAACCAGCTAGGAAAGATGGAGAAAAATATAAACTGATCGTTAACATTTTCTTTTTCTTGGCACATTTCTTTGTCAGTTTGTATTTTTCTCCATCTTTATAATTCAATTATTGTATTGTTTCCTGTGTTTTCCCCCTTTTGATACAATTCAACTTTCCTCCCAAATTATAAACCAGTTGATAACATAGGGGTCCATATAGTCTTCAAAAAATTAAGTTTTATGTATGCACATTCTCATTTTAAATGTACATAAATCAGAATGATAAACACAGTTGATTACTTTTTAAAATTGTTTTCCAAATATTAGATTTTTAAGCAAGGGTGAAATATTGGGATGTTAAAACATTTTTCCAAGCGATTTTCATGTTTTTTATAGCATAGACAATCATTCATGTGATGTTATCAGAGACAGATACGCCATGGCCGATTTCACTCTCGACAAAAAATGCGGCTGTAGTTTAGAAAAGGCCACCATCATTGAAGAACACAATAGTGATCATAAAGAATCCAAAATGTCACCACATAGCTGTAAGATAGGTAAAACTAAATGCTTCATGGGAAAGCTGATGAAAAGCTAATGAGAAAAAGGACTTGTTCGTTAAATCGTTTTCTCGACCCGGGGCTGATGGGGAGAGTCGAAATTGATTAGCTGTACACAGTGGGTCAGTGATCAATGACCAGCAGGCTCTACTCCTTCTGGATACCGATGAACGAGACAATTTGGTAAGGTGAGGTACAATGATATTCTGAAGTCTACATATTCTTTACGTGTTATTTGAGCCCTTTGAGAAGGTGTTGCATGTCAGTTACATCTGCTTTCATTGTACTTTCGATTTTGATTGCCTGTTAGCAAGTATTATTGAACTAGAATGAATGAACACTTTTCATCCGAGTGTAAATAGATTTATTACTCCCCAAGTATAACTGGTATGTGGATGAACGTGGTTTCGTTTCTATGACTTCGATCCTGGAAGATTGATTGCTTCATGTGATATGGGAATAGGGTTCGTTCAAAGTCTCTAAAGAAATTTGATTTTAGATTGTGAGGGTACAATGGAGACCCCCCTCCAGTAAATATGGCGACTTCAGACGAATGATTCTATTTTAATTCTAATGGAAGTTCAATTCGTATTGAAGGTTCGACTTGCTAAGCCGATCGACGAAACACATGCACGGAAAGCCAGTAGGCGAATATTTGACATCAGATGCACAACTAGCTATTTTCTATGTTCTCAAAGAACCCTGGTTTCAGATAACGTTTTGACGCACAGGTACCTTTTTCCTAATAAAGCAACTTTTTATTATCTTTCTCAAGAAACATCACCCTTTACTATCTTACAGCTATGAAGGGGAAATACTTAACTAAAATAAAATTTTCAATTTT
The DNA here is from genome assembly GCA_963457665.1 of Thysanoteuthis rhombus. Lineage (NCBI taxonomy): Eukaryota > Metazoa > Mollusca > Cephalopoda > Oegopsida > Thysanoteuthidae > Thysanoteuthis > Thysanoteuthis major. The sequence goes on from OY735210.1 coordinate 57,521,504, forward strand.
TTCATGGCCATATCTATGGTCTTCGTTGATATTGGCTTTTCCCAACCTGAATAGTTTCGTGTAGAAAACAAAACGCATTTCCCTTGACATAGGCGTGACATGGGCTATTGGATCCCAGAGGATTATACCGACTGATATTCCGAGGTTAATTTCAGGTTAGAATCGTCAGCTTGCTTTGTGCCGATAATTGAATCTCTCAAACCTCAGGTTTTACATTGTTTCAGGATTCCTTATTGTTCAATGAGGACTATTGTGTATCACGATATAGCGACGCTTCTCTTCTCGAAGGATGGATCATGTTGATAGAAATTACTTCAAACAGAATGATGAGATTCAGAAATAAATTGAAGCATTAAAACTATATCTAGCTTCTGCTTCCTCCTCAATAAACTCTACACTCTCTATGCTAATGCATTTGAGGTGCTTATTTAAGACAGGAACAAAATTATCAAGATCAAATGATATCAAGCACAAAAGGTAGAGAAGCCGATCTACTTTCTGTCGCATTGCTTATCGGATACGTAGACACGTCTGCTTATTATATATATATATATATATATATATATATATATATATATATATATATAGAGAGAGAGAGAGAGAGAGAGAGAGAGAGAGAGAGAGAGGTGAGGTCTATACTATCCATTACACTCTTCAGAAATGTCAGTATTTCTTGACATAGTTTACGTGCTTGGAACAAAAAAAATCACATTGTTGACATGCTTAGTAGACGTCTTACCAAGTGACTCAGATACAAATTCCAATGATCAAATAGCATGATAATAGATGACAAAAATCTGTTATACTCTAAATAGGCTGAATCAAACAACGAATTTAGCGAAACGAACAAAACGTTGGATGAGACATTTCGGGCTATAATATAGCAAGCAAGCAACAACTAGATACAAAAAATAAATCCAATGAAAAAGAGACTGGAGCACGAAAGGGATAGTGAACTAATAGCAGGGAATTTTTTTAAGAATGAATAAAATCAAATTAAATTAAAATAAAATAGGGAAACGCTTTCTTAGAATATTGTAATCTATTAAGTATCTGGTTCAAGGGAAATAATTACCCAATAGCCTATACTCCCTTTGTTTAGAGACTTAGTAACTACTTTGATAAAATTGGTTACCTCGGGGTCAAGTCGACAGTATCATCCATACTATAGAAATATTATAGGCCAAAATTGTACTTCGATGTCTGTAATCATGATGAGAAGTGTGCAGAATATTATGCCCATAAATTAAGGCCTAGTTAAGCCACTGGTAGCATTTGCCAGCATAACTCGGACAATTCGGATCCCTAACCTGAGTTATTATAACCATTATAACCATTATAACTTCAACTTATCACTTGTAAAACAATGGTGGTGTAGTACAGAACAGACCATAGCATTTAAAATCACGGACGTAAGCTTTTAGTGGGGATAAACGAAAAAGACTCATGAATTCTATTAAGAGACAAGTTTCCACCAATTTCACTTGAAAAAACAAAAACAAAAACAAAACAAAACAAACAAAAAAAAAACAAACAAACATTTGAAGCCAATGTACAGTAACGGTATGTACGAGGTTTGTTCGTAAAGAAATCGAACTTTTAAAACAGTACACCAATGAGACGTTTTAGAGAACTCAGACTGATGTGTTATGTACGAGTTACCTTGATCTTTTGTATATATATATATATATATATATATATATATATATATATATATATATATATATATATATATATATATATATATATATATATATATATATATATATATATATATATATATATATATATATATATATATATACACAAAACTTAAATGAAAGAAATGTTTACATGTATTTGGGTTTTTTTCCAAAGTTGAACAATGAAGATTTTAGAGGTCCTCTGATTTATGGAAATAGTCGCTTTAGTGTCCGTTAAGTTGCCGAGGAGGTAGGAGTCTATTACAGTTCGTGTGACATGATTTTAAAAGAAAGACTGATGATACAACTTTACGAGATTCCTACCTCTTCAGAAACTTCACAGACAGATGACAATTTCCACGAATCACGTCACGCACTTTTTCCATGTGATCTTCCTCCGCCAGCGAGAATTATCGTCCAGATTTAGCATCCTCTTTAGTGGGTGTTCTCCCCCGACTTGATTCGCAGGAAAAAGGCAAAGAGCATTAGACCCACGTCAACTCACGCAGGTGTTACTCAAAAAGCAACCGATGCGGATTGAGGCATTTTTTTTTTTCATACAAAAGGGCAAAGTCACTGCACCATAATATCTCAATCATTTCATTAACGCACCGTATTAAAGTTCAGTTTCTTTATGGACAGACGTCGTACGTGATTATGCATATTCATAGATTCAGTTCGTTTGCCTTTTTGATTTGCTTGCCGTTTTTTTTAAAAACTTTGCATTCTGGATTATATCAATTTGCTTGCCGTATCTTTTAATTCGCTTGTATATCTTTTTTCTTAAATTTGATTGCCTTCACCTTTAATTTGCTCTGCAAAAACTATAATAGTTTCCTAGTCACCAAAATTCTCCTCGAATTACAATAGAGAAGTAGTCCTTTAGGACGACAATTTACCAATGCCCAGGAGAAAACACTACGGTGATAAATTGCACAAATGTTACAGGGGCAACATATAATCTATCCCCTGTCCTTGGGCTTCAAAATATGGACACAGCCTAGAATAGAAGTTAAAACTACAGAGTACATATAAAGATGAAATTAGGGATAAATCTTATTGTAAACGATTCAAGTCTAAAATAGCAAACTCGATTGTGTACGACTTTTATGTAGTTAGTATATCTAACTCCAACTTACTTCAAAAAACGATAGTTGGAAGAAAACAAACAAACAAACAAACAAAACAAATATCCGCAGTTGTTGTAGCTACCAACGTTGTTGATGTAGACAGGTCGCTGATTGATAACACAAAGGTCACCATTAATATTTTTAATGCAAAAGATAAGTCTTTTCCTTTCAATTCTCTTTTCTTCTTCGTCGAATTAGGTGGATCCACGAAACAGGAAAAATGTGGGACAAGGAACTTGAAGCATATATCAATATAACAATCATGTAACGTAATGTAACAATTCATTTACTTAATAAGAAAAAGAAAAGACGGAATTGACAAGAGTCAATTCACATGCGAGTTAAATACAAGTGTGACATTTTTCAGCGACATTATTTGAGCAGATAGCTCTATTCACATACGAAAGTATGCTCATAAAGAATATACAAAATTAATATCACAATATTTCACAGCAAAAATATCCCGGTATTTAACAACAGACAAATTGTTAAACATAGCAGGTTCACAATAAATACATGGAATTTTATTGTAGATCTTGTTGCATTTTGCACAAAAAATATGTTATGCAAACAATTAAGAATGATCAAGAAAGCATTTTGTATTACATTTACACTAAAAGGTTTGCGAAGAAAATGTCTAAAAATAACCAAGAAACAAATGACATTCAAGTTGAAATCAGATGAAGAGTAAAAATATAATCTAACCTTTTACACACGAGGGACCATACTCGACAGGTACAAATTAAGCTGAACAAAGGCGGCATCGTGTCAAATAACTTTATTTACATCGCGCAGACGCTGTAGAAAACAATAATGTATTTTAAAACCGTTTGCCAATAACGCTGAAATTCTGTTTCTTTTAAAATTCATTGTGCTCATGTGTGCTTATCATAAAACCTATCCGGCATTGATTTTGCAGGAAAAGGTATCTGTCCTTCTACAGTCTCTTAAAATATATACTGTGGTTGTATATGTTCCAAGAATTTACCTTTTCTTTTTAAAGCAAAAGAACAAACCTCGGTTTTCCTGAAATAAAGTTAATAAGGTAAAAGTTATGGCCCTTACACCAATTACAGGGGTACATATAATTTAAAGGAACTGGTCGACAAGAAAATAGTAAGTCAAGATTTGTTGAAATAAAAAAAGGTATTTTTTGAGAAGGATAATAGGAAAATACACGAAGAGGAAATCTAGGTACGAAAGTTCTGATTTGTAATTGATTAGTTTTGTACAGATAGAGTAGCTGAGGGAGCGAAGCTTCAAGGTGCTGGACAGTTTAAATAAATATTGTCAGTACACCTTCGTTTGTTAAATCAAAGAAATTGTTCTAAAGAGAAAAGATCGAAGCAATCATATATAGCCACAAAGCTGTGTGAGTTTTTAGAGAGAATTGGGCTTATAAGAAAATACGCTTTTCGAAGAGAGATGTCCTTGAATAGATGGAAGAATCGAAGGAGAGGGAAAGGAAGGGAAAAGAATGGTCAGACCTTACCTACAAGGATTGCTGGAACAAAGAGGGTTAATCTTTGCACCTCTTTGATTTTATACCGGATTTCTGCCAGTATCATCAGTAGCAATCTGGTAGCTCCCAGAAGGGTCCAATAACCAGGAGGAAATAACCAAGGGCAGATCATAAATCTGCTTACTGGAATCTTAGATTTAATATGATCTCAACTGTCAGCGATCCCCACACTAAAGCTTGACCAATATTCATTCATGCATAATAATATTTCTGTGTCTTACATGCAACTGGACAATACCAATTGATATTTCACATCACTGCCCTTTGATGAATCATTCACTATTTTCTACCTATAAAGTCAAACATTACTGAAAGAAGATTTGGAGATAACAAAAACTTCTTTTCCATGTAAGACCGATCTTTAGTCTTTAACAAGTAAGTTCTTCTCTACACTTTCACTTTGTATAAAGTGACATTTAGCTCTTACAAAATCTTCTTGTGAGTCTTATTTTACTTTTAATTGAGAAAGACATCACAGCATCTAATTGTAATCTCTAAACTGTGTGAAAGCCTCACAGCTCAAAACGCTGTGGAAATCGTACAAAGGTAATTTGAATAACCAGAGTATCATCCAAAGAAATAGTAGATTGCAAAAGACTTCAGGCTTAGTTCAATTAAGTAATTAATATCTGGCACCTGGAATCAACAAAATCAAATCCCATCACAATTAAAAACGTGTAGAAGTACACGTCATGATTCGTAATAGCTATGGGTTTACACCTGGTATGTCCTTGAGTGGTCGAAGCCTTGAAATGTAAGGGACATAACTCATTCTGTCAAATGGATATTTTTTTATTAATTTTATTCGATGAATATTATAAGTGATTATTATCAATTTTTATGACCACTTTATTGTTTTTTTTTTATCTTCAACCGGACTGAATGAAAATTACGATGAGTAGGCAACTAATAAATCAAGATCAAATTTTTTCCCGCTGTGGATCTAAATACTTAAAAAAAGCTTGTATAGACCACAACGAGAACAAAATATCAGAAAATGAAGGGAATAAAAAGTATTCCATTCCATAATGGGAATAAGGAAATATCAGAAAGCTTTCAACGAGTGAAGGGAATATATAAATTCGTGAAGAAAAATTATTTAAATTCAGGACGAGAAGAAATTTCAACTCAATTCTTCAGTTGCATTTTCATCGTAAGTTTTATTCGTGTCTATTAAAAGTAAAAAGCAACTAAAAAAATCAAAACTTTCATCGTAACTTTTATAAAGGTCTATTAAAAATGAAAAGCAACTAAAATAATTAATATGAAGGTAAAAAGTAGTCAAATTATTAATAATGATTTCAAGATATCATTTAATGAAACGAGTTATGTCCCTTACATCTTAACACGTTGACAATGTTGACTTGACATTTTAACAAACAACATTACAAAATCAGAGAAATGCATCTACTGGAAGGTACCAAAGAACGTACAATCAGTTAGATGAACAAAAAAAGGATTGGAAACCGTTATATAATGAGTAGAATATTTTTTTTCGAATTGGATAGTAAAAAATCATCGGCCACTTCAACTTTTGCTTCGACAGTGAATAAGGCCTATTCATAAGTTTGGGAAGAAACTTTATCTCCAAAATATATATTATACGCTGCCATTCTTATTTTTCTTAATGCTTAAAGTTGATAAGTATTGCAACATTTCCGTAATCTAAATAAACTAAAGCCATCAAAATTACATCGAAAAGTTATTTCCAGAAGACTCCAGTATCCGTCTTATTATGCTTATCAACTAGATTTGCTTTCATTGATTGATATTCAACTAAGTTTTTCATTACACTGAATGAAGAACTATCTTGTGTTGTTCGTAGCAAATTGAAATGAAAATTGATGAAATGGGGACAAGAAATATCACCTGAAGGGAGAAAATATCTCAAAGATAAGATGTTGAACTTACAATTATTTCTGTCCAACCAGTGAAAGATATGTATATATATATATATATATATATATATATGTATATATGTATAGTACAAATCAGGTTTGCAATATAGCATGATATAATGTAATATAGATCAATGTCTGACTTGTGATGGATTTATTTCATAGAGTGCTCAATGCATTCAATTTTATACTCCGAGAGTTAAGTTGGTTTAGAGTAGAGCTGGAAATATAGTTTATATACATACATATATTCCGAAGAGGCCCAAAGAGGGCAGAAACATAAACTTGTTTGTGTAGCAAATCCACTTCCTTATATGTATATATGTATATATATATATATATATATATATATATATATATATATATATATATATATATATATATCTTTGAGATATTTTCTTCCTTCAGGTGATATTTCTTGTCCCCATTTCATCAATTTTCATTTCAATTTATTTTTGAATGAAGTGGAGAGAATTTTTTTTCAGTTCACTTTGGTTGGTCTTCTTTCACTTATCCTTGCTGTATGAACTTCTTTTCTCAACTTCCTTTGATTGTTTCGAAGTGTTTTTGATTATATGTTTTTATTGAGGTATTTATCCTTTTTTTGTCAACTAGTGTTGTGGATTGGAGATGGAGTTACTTTCGGGTCTATGTTGATGTGGTGAGTGTGTGTGTGTGTGTGTGTGTGTGTGTGTGTGTGTGTGTATGCGTGTGTTGGGGTGGGGGTAAAGTGCCAATTTCATCAAAACAACCATCATACTTTTGAAAAAGATTTGGTAAATTTGAGTGATCGGTTCAAGAAGAATTATTTGAATCAAATTCAGTTTTTAGCATGTATTTGCGTCAAATACTGGTTGAGATTTTGTATCTGCAACAATGAAGAGTGAGGGAATTTTACAATTTTTTATGAGGTCGTATACTTTCTTAGTAAAAGAATTTTAGTCTTTTTATATGCTGTCAACTTCACTGGGGTATTCTTTAGTTTGAGTCGGTGAGACAAATTGTAACCTTTATATTTCCGCACCCGAGTTTATATCAAATTTCATTGCAGACTGGTTGAGTCTTAAGTTTACTGTTCAAATGTCCATCGTTCCTTGTTAAGTGGATTTTGTGTAATTAGGATCTTATCTTTGGGTGAGTATCATTGAGGTACATCGTATCTTAGGAAAAGTAGAAAAAACGGCATCACATTCACTTTCTGAGTGAATTTGTATTTTATGTACCGATTTTTTGAATTACACGTCTTGGTATAATGTCTTTTTTTGTCACATTTACTAAATATTTTATGATATGCTGGACAATTATTTTTAGTATGATTGCCACTGCAAAATATACAGGAATGAATGTAGTTTTGAGATTTGGTAGGCTTTCTGTTACCAGATTCGGAAAGGCAGTTTAATTTTTTTAGTCCCAACGAGCAAGATATCCGTATTTTGAACTTCTGCTGCGGCAGCTTAGATTTTAGCCCTGATCCTTATTTCTTCAGTAGCTTGTCAAGTCTGTATGGTCCTGTCTATAGTTAGTTAGGGTTTCCCTAGATGTTCTCGTAGGTACGAATCTGAGATGCCACGTATCAAAATATCTTTAATAAGACTATAGGAAGTATCTCCGAATTCGTATTGCTGTGCTCTGTGGCGGAGTTCAGTGATGTATATGTCCATCTCTTCAGTTGTAAGTGAAGAATTTGTGTCTTCAATTCTTTCTTGGTTGTTGTCAGTACAAGTCGAATTTTTTAAATAACTTTTTTCTAGATTTTACTTAGCAACATTTTCATCAAAGATGAAAGTAGAGAAAATGTTGCAGCTTATTGATCCTATACGTGTTAAGAGAATTTAAATTGTAACCCTACCTGATTTGGAATTAGACCCTGTCGCTTACAGAAATAGATTGAGTTATATTTTCCATTTGCACTGTGTGAGCTTTTCTTGGTGGATCTTTAATGATTTCGAAGGTGTTAAAAACTCCATATACTGAAAATAATCCGGTATTCTTGTGGATTATGGGTTGTTCTAGACCTCGGACACCATTTTTTATATTGATGGACAGTATAAGTACGAGTTGTGATGGGATTAAGATGGAAGATAAATGAGACAAGAGACAAGTGTGTGTTTAGTATTGTGTATTGTATACATAAGTGGCATCACAGCCAAAAGACGTAATTATCTTTTCAGTAGTAGTATTATTAGTTGCTGTTAGTAGCAGTAGCAATTTCACTACTTAGCAGAATTATAAATGTGATTATGTAACAATTAACTTAGATTAATTAAATATTTGAAAGGTTTGTAGTTGTTCTAATTAAAAAAACATTGTATTATTAACTTCGATTTAAAAAAATATTTAGTCGACTATTTCAGTTGAATTGACATTTTATGATTTTAAAAATCTTCCCCAATTACATTTGTTAGTTTGATTAACATTAAATAAAACTACCAGTTTCGCATGAATTTTATATCTAAAAATCGAGGGTAAAAATACATTAAGTTCATTCAATGTAACTAGGACGAAAGATCCGTTGGATATCAATAAAACTCGAATGTAAGCACATAATCTTTCATTTTGGGTAAATAGAACCAAAATGAAACAATTTAATTCAATTCAAGTTTCATTTGATTCAGATAGAATTAAGAAATCTAATGAATTGTAATACATCTGGAAGGTAAATATATAGTTTCATTTAATACAAATCTACACACAGATACACGAATTTCGTTTGAGTAATTTTCCTGTGGTGTAAAATATTCCAGGTAGTCAGCACACTAGAATAGTACAAACGTCTCGGTAGACCGAACACATTAGTTTAAATAACCCAGTACACCGTGTGATACTATCAAGACGAGATTTTACAAATCGGTGAGAAATTGCATTAATACGAAAACAGTATCAGGATTCTACAAGTTCTGCGAAAACGTAAATTGTCTCTTTCCTAAAACTATCTAGAAATAAGAAGTCTCTGAAATTTTAGAGTTTCTGTTTTGGGAAAACATATGAAGAATATTTTTTTTTTTTTGTGTAAGGGACCTAAGCTGACATTGATGGATCTTGATAGCCCTCGCAAAACTCGCACAAGCATTCTATGCCAAAAATCCTTGGGTCAATGCTCTCCGATTCTAGACCACATGATAAGAAACTTAATTGATTGCTATTATGACTTCAATTAATCAAGTAAAAACAGACCCACCCTTCCTCCATACGACACAAGATAATATGTGATTGTTTGACGACTTAAGATTAGTCATGGTAAATTACGTAAACCGGGAATTCCAGTCCCTTCCAGGACAGAGCGAGAGATTGAACCAATGATATTGCAGAATGTGGGCCTAGTGAATGGAAACGGGTGCAGTGATCATGATGATGTAGGAATTAAACTTCAAATTCAGGACCCACCTCGGACTGGGGTGGGAAATTGATTGATTTTGGCTAATGAGTAATTTATCATTAGGTCGAACCACATTCCGAAAAATTACCGATTTCCATAAAAGGGGTTGGTTCCTGGTTCTCAGTAGCAGATGGGAAAATTCTCCTAACGTCGACAGACTATAACCGTGACGAATTGACTCGCTGAGACGAAGGACGGGCGTTGGAACCCAAGAGTGGAAGCTGAGATCCCAACTTGAGAAATATCAATAATCTAAATCAGAGAGAGAGAGAGAGAGAGAGAGAGAGAGAGAGAGAGAGAGAGAGAGAGAGAGAGAGAGAGAGAGAGAGAGAGAGAGAAAGAAAGAGAGAGAGAGAGAGAGAGATATTAAAATAGAAATCGCAGCTAGAAGTTCAATCCTTGTTTCTTAGTTGCAGGATTGAAACCCCTCGGCCCTGCATTGACTAACCTCTGCATTTCCTTTGCTGCTATAAAATCTTTCTTTCTATACCACGAGTTGACTGTCAACTGACCGACAACCCTAGAACTTATGACTTTGCCTCCGGTTTTGAGAAGGGTTGGCTGATGACGATATGAACGTAGAGAAATAAACACATCATCATCATCATCATCATCATCATCATCATCATCATCAGTCTTTTAACGCCCGTTGTTGAACATAGACTTTCCCCCAGATTCGCCACAATTCTCTATCATGGGCCTTGTAGAGCCAGTATTTCCTGAATTTGTCTTGTTCATCTTGTCGGCCTCGGTTTCTCATGTGATCTCTGAGGATCCATGTTGTGAGTCATGATGTCCGTCAGTTGTCTTTCATTCTTGCAACATGGCCTGCCCATTGCCATTTGAGTTTTTAAATAGTTTCTATGATGTCTCGGACTCCCGTTTTCTTTCTGATATACTGTGCTGTCTTGTGATCATTCCATGTAAGGTTGAACATGATTCTCTCATGCGCATGTTGCATACTTCTCAGTTTGTAGGCCTGTCTCTTGTTTAGGTTCCATGTTTCAGCCCCATAAGTGAGTATCGGGAGAATGCACTTAGTTTTTTTCTAAACAAGTGTTGTAGTAATATCTTTATTTTCTTTATTTCTATTTTCATCGCCTCAACGCCCATTCTCGGAGTCTCTTTGACTAAAGCACGAGTTCTTCGTCCTTGATTTTTTTTACATAACATGAGGAGGGCAATGGCTGTTGTGGAAAGACCAACGGCAAACGGCCAGCGACAAGTGTGGTAATCGCACAATACGCTAGCATCAATATTCATGCATTCATTTAAAAAGCGATATGCTTAATGTCCCCACATCTTAAGGATACTGATTTCTAATGAGAAATGATATTGAATCACCCTAACCAAAATCATTGATGGGACCAAACAAAAAAAAGAAAGAAGGCGGTGAGGTTTTTTGCCTTTGTTTTTCATTCGGTTGAACCTTGCAAATTTACACGAGTAGGTATCTAAAAACGTTTTCTTATTATTTTATTTTATTTTTGGAAATAAAAAAATTCAGTAGACATTTTTTTTCCTTTTTGAGGACTTTTTTTTCTAAATCTTTGATCTGGAGCCTTGTAAATTTGGATTTCACTAGACATCTTCTGAAAACAATTTTTTTTCTCGTTTTTTTAGAAATTTCTGAACATTTTTTTCAATGGAATTGTTGGGATCTTTTTTTTACTCTTATTTAATCTAGTGTCAGAGCTACTGGACACGCCTTTTGGCGTAAAACATTGCAAATGAGCAAGTGTACACCTTGTAAACACTTTCTAAAAATTTGAAGCAACATGTATACGCACACACGCACTCCTTCTTATTTTCCAGCAGGCAAATCTGGTCAAAAAAGTTGACAACGATTTTTCACAAAATATTGCCCAATCTTTTCTTGCATAACTCAAGCCGCTTTCACAATTAGTCCACTAAGTTAAAAAAGGGATAATATATAAAACAAAAATATAAATGTTTTTTTTAAGATTTATTTTATTTATCTAAAAAAATGGGAAGTATCACATATCTGTAGAGAATACTAAGAACCGAAACCTAATCATGCTATTAAAGGTAATTAGCTTAATGAATCATCAACATCAAAAGTTTGGTTTGTTCAGATAACTGTACAATAACAAGGGCAACAGATTGAATTGCAACTGTCCACAATCTAAAAAAAGTAGCTCTTACATTTACAACTAGCTTTATGCGTGAGTGTTATATATAAATAGAGTTTCTTAGGTACCATGGACGGTTTCACTCATATTCACTCATAATCATTCATCAGCTAAGAATGCTTTCACTGTGTCGGAGTCCTTGCTGTCGAGAAGTTGACTGTATCTGATGAGGTGAAGATTCGTGTACTCTCTTAGCGATGACCGCTAACGACATCTTACACAACAGTGTACAGGCGTAAATAATGTTTGCCAGACTCTGAGAACAGATACTTTTTATAAACGTTGCCTCCAGCTGGTTTTTCCAGTTCGAAACGGTCTCCTTCTTCCTGTAAATAGAAGAAACAGAAGGTTAAACATAACATGCTTATTTGATGAATTAACCATGGCGGTTTTCCTCAGAAAATCCATTAGCGTAACTGGAAACTGTAAGGGGATGAAAATGTTACCTAATTGTTCATTGATCAACACAAGCTGAAACTAATTCTGAGATTTAAAAAAATGAATAACATCATTATCAACAACAAAAAGAAAAATACGTTAACAGTTATATTCACTTTATAGCTGCAAATGATCGACTGAATGTATGTATTCGCTTGCATATACACAAAGAATGACGTGTGATAAGATCGTGTACGATATACTTGTCGTACATCGTAAAAATTGCCAAACCTTTTTCATGTCATAGCGGTTTTATACCACCGACACCGGCCACTGCCGCTACCACTGCCACCGAACTCTTGACAAAAAGGTGATACGTAACGAGAATAACCTTACAAAACTTATATAAGAATTATGTTTATTGTAGGAAGTTTTTATACCATTCGTAAGAAGAATGAATGGAGAATTTCTTGATGTAAAAGTCATTTGTTTTCCTTTTGTTCTTGAACTAAAGGTTTTTGTCTTTGAAAGAAAAAGCAAACAAACCCAAAACGTACACATTGAAAAGGATGTGGGATTAAATTAATTAGGTCTTATAATATCTGACTCCTTTGATTGGCTCAACTTGAATCGATCTCGTTATCATTTCTATTATCAAACTAATTACTTGGTTTCGAAATAAAGGAAACGAAACAAATGCAAGCAATGGAGGTTCGTAGCAATAACCATGACTGATAGTAGCAATAATAGTAATACAATTGATGAGAACGCAATGCTGGCTTTTGTGTACTGTTACTGATTTCGGGTATGTAGAAAACCTTGTGTTTGTTTTGTTTTGTTTTTTTCGTCACGTGTTGCTTTTTTAGTCAAGGGGTTCTCTGGTAAAAGTGGCAAGGATAGCTGCTGTAGGTGGTATAAAGAGTAGCACCCTGCAGTAGCTGACAACTTCGTATCCAGTCATAGTAAATTTGCTTTACTACTAATCAAGATATAGTAGAATAGCAGCTTGATATTGACTTGTGAGTGAGTAGCACTTGCTCATAAGCCAATATCATTCTTCTTGATTTTCTGGTAGCGCAATATTCATCTTGAGCAGCAATGGATACTTTTGACCCTTCTAACGACAACTCACATTTACACTTACGGAAAGTCATCCGATATCACCAAACACATATTTCTTGAATGACTAAATTAGCGTTACTTGTAACTAATAGCATACTCAAGGCTGGTACTGCCTTAAGACCATCTAGGCAGCTACTTGGAGCGCAGACCTCAGAGGGGTGCAGTATTGACCTTTCAGGAGAAAAATTTCAAGTCTTGCCCCAGACGCATGCAGCCCTCGCGACAGCCCTGAGCATCGCACAAATTTCTTAAATCTGATGGGAGGGAAGTAGATGACTGGTTCCGAGCTCATGGCAGCGAAAATGGTAGCAATAAAAGTTTAAATTGATCATCAATCGAATTACTCGAACTCAGCGCACGACTTTGTTTGTCTCAAAGCGAACTGAAAGAAATCCGAGAAAACATTGTAATCAAACACAATCAAGATGTAAACTGTCCACAAAGATAATGGAAGTGTAAAAAGCGTTTGTTGAATCTATTTAGGCAAAAGTAACTTTAGACAAAACCACTTTTTTTAGCATTCACTGAAAACTAAATTACATCAAGACCTGCAAAACAAACACGACGTAATTATGATAGCCTCAATACTTGGAAAGGACTCACAGGCGCATGAGCCGGGGGAACAGGGAGTAACTGATCCCCCGAATTAGGGGAAAAATGATATGAAATTTCAAACTAATCGTGGAAATTTTGTCTCCTTTACTCAAACGGTTCCTATACAAAGGGTAAACCAAAGGGTACGCGTCAACAATTTGCTCATTCTTCTGTCTTATTCCTTGTCTCAATTACTGACATGCATAATTTCCCTAAACGATATTATCTTGATATATGCGATGGTATTTATTTACTTTCATGATTCAGATTCAAAATACAGATACGTTCTAAAAATCCAACACTCAACAGAATTTCACTATTTTTTGCCCTTAAGAATTGGTGTGAAAACTTGCTGGCACCCGGCAAAATTATTTGATAAAAACTATGCATATCTAATTAGCCGTCTTTAAAATGATGTCTTTTATCAGAGAATGAATGCTTTTAAATTGATACAGTATGAAGCGTTTTAACACTTACTTGGTTTTTTGCAATACCCATTATTATGACTTTCATTCATGATTTTGTCCTATTGTGGTACTACAAATTATACCAAAAAAAAAGAAAATTACATTAAAAAAAAAACAAAGAAATAAATAGGAATGCTTTGTTCACTTCAGATCACAAGTAGTTCAGATGAGAATGAAATAACAAGAAAACTCGTAGTTCCTTGGTTAGAAAGTCACGTGACAGGTGCCAGAACTAGATCTTTTTCCAAGACGGGCATGAGCAGAGTCGCTCTATCGTCTGGTGGCACAGCCACATGTACCCCGGGCGGGAAACAAAGCCTCATTCAAAATGTAAGTACCTCGCCCGAAGTTTATTCTGCTTTACTCTTCGAACTTTATTCACACATTACACCTTGAGCAAAAAGTTATACGTTCCAGTAGTCAATAAGCACACATTACAACAATATTGTACTTACGTGCATAAACCCCTTTATAGTCCACGTACGAAGACCTACACAAAAACACGTAGCTTTATTTCATTAGATGAATAAAATTTCGTGTTCATTAAGAGTTGCCTTTTTCTTTTGTTGCTACGTCTGTTGTCTCTATTTTTTATGCTGGAGAGCGTGTCTATCTATGTCCCAGATTGTTCTCCAGTTTAATACAAAGGATATGACCATTAATGGAGTCAGATATTTAGTAATATACCTACTTGTGGCGACCTTATAGCCCGCTCGCAAGGTATGGATGCCAACCGATCATTCACAGAAGTGCGCTAACGAAAAGTATCGGAGCGGCCCCTGTCTTCTAATTCCAGTGCGCCCATCATCTTTCTACTCCATAGTACAAAACTTGACCCCCATAATCCTAATGATTTTCATTGACATAACGCTCATAATAGCTAAGTATTTGCTATCTATTTTCAAAGCATCCTTCTAAAGTGCAAGTAAGTACCTTAAATGGATGAAAAAAAATACTATTCCTACACCTTCAACGGACTATTAAGAGGAATAGAGGTGTACAAGTGATCTATTCGCCTCCCACTTGAGTCTCACTCGTTGTTCCATTTCAATCTAATCGCATCTTTATTAATACACACACACACACACACACACACATATATATATATATATATATATATATATATATATATATATATATATATATATATATATATATATATATATATATGGGTGGGTGTGGTTTTTACCGTCTCCGAAACCCTTGAATTTTAACTAGGAGAGTATTTGCAGCCATATAACAAAAATGGGAAGGTTGGTTTAATTTCTTTTTGCTAGTAAGAGAGAGAGAGAGAGATGAAAAACAAGGTAGAATGACAATTTCTATACTCTTAACTTGCATAGGACCAAAAGGCTGTGATATAGATTCTACATTTGCTTTCGACATTATTGGCGATAAGATGAACGCATATTGCGAGAAAAAACCTGACATTTCTCAGGCACAAATTTTTGCCCCTGGAAACAAGCAGACAATTAAAAGAAAGAGTTACGCCCTAAAGTTTCGCAATGCAAATTCAGAGACATTTTAGACGGTCTAGTTAAAAGTATTTTGATACGTGGCACTCAGTTTGAGGGAAGGACTTCTTAGAGAACCATACATGGATATAGATGAAGCCATTCAAGCAGGACAAACCGCTGAGGTGACGAAACACCAGCCAAAAACCTTAGCTGCATCAGCAGAAATTCAAAATAGCAACGACATTTCAACCATAAATCATCGACATACACAAACTGGCGCCAAAAACTTTGAAAGCCTCCATTTTGGAGTTAATTCCAAAAGCTCAACAATTTGTGTAAAGTTTCCAGCGGTTGTCTCTCTTGGAGTGATTGGCCTCACCAAGAAAATATCCCTCCTCATCAACTCTTTGCAACTATCTGCGACGAGATTTTCTCGTACAAGTACTTCCACTCAGAGGTACACGGATTATCGTGCCTAACACACAGAGAGGTTTTATAATAAAAATATGTCGGATATTTTGGCATTGAAAAATGCATAGCCCAAGCCAAATAATGTGTGTATTGGTCTGGTATAAATGCTCAAATCAAAGACATGGTCAAGAATCGTTCAATATGCATTGATCACCGGAATCAACAACCAGCTAAACCTTTAAATCCTCGTAAAATTCCTGTTACTCCATGAACAAAAGTGGGTAAATATATATTTCATTTATACCACAAATCATATCTCATAATCATGGACTACACCACAATATATTTTGACGCTCACCAAATACAAGACTGCAAATCAAACACAGTCATAAAAATTTGATGAATACTTTCGTGAAATTGTTGGTGACAACGGACTTGAATTCAAGTCACAGGATTTTAAGATATTCGCCAAACATAGGACTTTGAACAAGTCCAAATTATCTGCAATTGAATGATGTGGAATGAAATATTCAAACGATTAAAAAAAACCCTAAAAAAAGCCACAAAATGATAACGATTCCTACTTGGCACTCTTGGCTCTACGCACAAAACCACTAAAGAATGGAACCCCATCCCATGTTAAACAACGTATGAACGGAAACTGCTGAAGCCAAACGACAGTGCATGAATGAAATTCAATGACTGAAACAGGAATGGCTAAATAGTTTTTAAAAAACTAAATGATTCAGTTCATCCTTGGCGATTATCGAGGAAGGTAAATACACAAGACGCAAAAGGCGTTATTTACTCAAAACAAATGGACACATACAATCAGCCCCAGAAATTGATTATGAGAATATAATACCAAACATAGCAGATCGATATTAGCAGATGTTGCACATCTCCAAAAGCAACAAACATCCACAACAGTGCACACATCGGACGGATAATAATTCCAACCTCAAGATACGGAGAATAAATATTCTAATGAATATCACGAAGGAAATTATCCCCCTTACACGATTCAGAAAAATAATAGATAATTTTTCTTCATTTTAAGCAAAAAAACACTACCCCCCCCCCATCTTTACTGCTCAAGAACAATATTAACTAATAAATGATTACGTCCCTTTACTGTCAAGTCACTTGCCTTTCCCACCAAGAATTATTAAATGAGTCTTGTTTACTTATACACGTGTTTCTCTTGTTGCTTCATTTTAAATCTACTTGCATCTTCATTAATCATAGTAGCACGTCATACAAAAGAGTGCAACTTTATCTAAATCGAAAATCTTTAAAAATATCGGCTACTTTTATTTCTAAGATTTTGTCAGTGGCCAGTTTTAGTCAAAACCTTTGATGATTTTTCCTG
Organism: Thysanoteuthis rhombus; assembly: GCA_963457665.1. Lineage (NCBI taxonomy): Eukaryota > Metazoa > Mollusca > Cephalopoda > Oegopsida > Thysanoteuthidae > Thysanoteuthis > Thysanoteuthis major. Next base: position 57,539,066 of record OY735210.1, read on the forward strand.
ATTTTAAATCATTTTTGAAGTCTCCTTTGGAAAATAGTTGAATTTGATGATTATTTCTGCAAACCATCTGATTATAACCTCTGTCAATGAAGTTGGAAAAGATATGCTCTTCCAACTTCATTGGGAGAGGTATTTACTTGTGTCTGTCTGTTTGTTCACATGATATCTCTAAAAGTTCTCCATGAATTTCAATAACATTTTGGAAGTGTGGCTACGAAAGGAGTGATTAAATTATGGGTCAGATCCCTGATTTTTTCATCCCCTGAATCATACAGACAATACCTCCAAAAGTTAAAGAATTTCAATAACCAATAACAAAACGGAAATTTCTTTTTAAACGATAGAAGAAGTGATAGGAAATAGGAGCTAATAATTTTGTTTACAATAAGTCAAAATTTGGTTGGTAAAGATTTTCCTCTTGAAGATAGAATTTAACATGATTTGCAGCGCTGGGGTGAATGAGGTTTTCGGATAACAGTGGGGATGACTCCCCTGTCTTTGGAAAAACCCTTGATAAATGATTATGTATTCCATGTCGACCAAACATCCAAAGGAAGTCATAATTCTGTGTATCCGAAGGCTAATTGAACAGGCAAATATGTATATTACCTTAGGCACATTGATACATTTTTGAAGTTGTTGTTAGTAATGTCATCAAATGTGGACTTGACTGGATGTGCCTTGAAGATAATAAGGACACAGATCTTATTATGTATGGATATATGTTGCTGAAATTCAGAAAGATTTACTGTCTTTTCCTTTTGGACAGTCCTAATCAAAATTGGCCTGTAAAGCAGTCTGCGTCAGTCAAAAGGACAATGGTTGGTCTTGGGCTGAGAAGTAAGACGGAACCTTCTATAAAGGGCCCTAAAGTAGGAAATAAAGACAGAATAGGACATTGCTCATTGATTAGTCGAGTTTTGTACCTCTGGTTGGAAATGCTAATTCGTCTATGAACCATATAAAAGAAAAGTTTTTAGATTCTTCCCAGTTATTGAGAAGTAGTGGAAAACAACTATCCTCCACACTTAAACAAACAGGAAAAAATATATAGAGAGAAACAGATAGAAGGAACAAGACAAAGAAAAAGAGATGAACAGAATTTGTGGAGAAATAGAAAACAAAGAAAGCACAAATTATGCCACACAGGCAAAATAGCTAATTAGATATTTAATAGCCAATAGAAGCAATAAAAAATCAAAAGAAAAAAAAAGGGAAGGAAACTTAGAGGAAATGGAGTCATTAGCGGAGAGGTTAAGAACTTGAATGACAAATTATTTGATAAGAACAATTTTGGAGCTGCAGCTCTTGAATGCCTTTAAGGATTTGGGATTTAGTTGTAACTCTTAAAAAAAGTACTGTGGAAACGGTTTCTGTCAATTAGCACTCTTTCACAATTTCAAAGCATGAACGCTGCTATATGCGAACACTTATTGATGACTATTACCTTTTTGGAACAAAATGTGCTTTATAATTGCAAAATCTGCACGCAACAGCTGAAACTCAATGGGATCTCCACTCACCCCTGGCATCTCTGACATCTAATGAGGTATTTTGAAGACCTTGCCTTACTTTGTTGAAATCTTTGGCCCAGCTTAGGTAAATGGGTGTATATGTCTTGTTAGATTATGTGAAATAAATTAGACTGTGCATACAGTTTATAATAGAAAGTAAGATAAATACTAACTTCCTCTTTGGGATGTCCTAGTCTATGATAAGAAACTGTTAGCTCATTGCTTCCGTCCAGGAAAACTTGACGGAAGGACACATGGGGTACTCTTCAGCATAATAAAGATCTGTCCTATGTTGTTTCTAAGATAAAAAATAGGAGGATGAACACCCAGAGACAAGTTATTTAGCCTTGCTTTGATCTTTTTGATTTCCCTTTTGGAGATATAATCTTCAGAGAATGAGCTGCCAGGATCTTGTTGTTGAAAAGTTAGTGACCCTGACCAAGAAAGGAATGACCCAGAAACAAATTTTTACATAAAGCATAAATAATCTTCTAATTGGTACTATGATATATATAAAACCACTCTTTCCAGCAGCGGTGATGAAATAACAGATTTTAGGAAGTGGGTCGAGCCGAAAAATGAAATCACTTCATGGATTGAGAACTGAAATCATTTCACGAGCTGAGAAATTTCCAGCAGTATGCATTAAAAAATCATGAATCCAAAAGGAGGCTGAACAGCAGCACCAAACATTTGTCAGATCATCTTCAGACATATATTAGGATAGATGGTGAAAATATGAAAATGATAGTTAAGTACCCACAGTTAAATAAAGACCTGAAAATAGGCAATTTTAAGGACACCTGAATGACAGGAAAAAACTATGAGTGTTTTACCTGGCATATTGTTTGATTGATGGGTATTGTCTTTTTACATTTGAGATTTTCAGCCATTGCAAGAGGAAAAATGCATAAGATACACTTGATCTGATTACATTTTCGAATTCAAAACTATCAGAGATACAGACTTAATATATCAGGTTTCTCAATGTTTGGTTTTAGGAACACTTGTGATTTTTTTCAGCTGAATCTGAGAAGGATGACTTGAGGAGCATCAGGTGATTTGATATGAAATGACTCAAAAGCAGCATGTCAGACTGATATGGATTTCAATGAGTTGCTTTTGTTGCTCAAAAGAAAAGTTTTTATGACCACTTCATGATGCAGATCCATTAAAGGATACTTCCACCCTATTCATGCAGATTAGAGTGTACTCAATTAGCTACCATATTCACAGGGAATTTTGTCCTAATGAAAGGTTTCCACTAACTTTGCTCGTACTGAGAATCATGTAAGATAGATGTGCAAATGATTACATTATCTGAGCAAACCTGCTCAACAGAGACATTGCATGAAAATCTTTTCTCAACAATGAAAGGATTTGAGAACTTCCCTGGTTATGTATTATGGAATTACCTGGTATGTGCATATAGTTAAGAATGGAGTAATGAATATTACAAGTGTTGTAGTGAATGTTTTGAACTTCATGTGTTTTCAGGTTTGTACCACCAGAGAAAAGGAACCCTCTGTTTCCATATGGATTGGAGAAGGCTATAGAATGGGTCTGTGCGCAACAGAATAAACTCAAAGAATGAATAGAATCGTCTGAACATTGTGTGGAATGATAAGAATTCTCCTCAAAATTATAGACAACATTAATATTTAATGTACACCTACCATACATTGAATTTCATAGATTTTTTTCTTAATCATTATAAGTACTTATTATTCTGTAATCTTAAAATTCTCTATTAAAATATTTCCATTATGGCAAATCATATGAAGTGAAACATGAAGTAATTTTACATTTTTATGTGAAAATGAAAATTGAGCTTGTAAATGATTGTTGAATAAATTAGATATCTTAGAATTTGAAACTCTTTGTTGCATCATTGTAAGCAGATCTGGTGTTAGCTTATCCCTCGATGAATGTCTTTATCACTCAATCATATGATTTAATTTTATTACTAAGTGATTTTCTTTAGCTGGGACTAATGTATCTATTCTTACATTCTTGCAATACAATGTAATGAAAAACAGGATAAATAAATTCAAAGCATGAAATGAGAACAAAATTGTGAATTGATTGAGCAGTCATACTTAATTAATTTTTTTGTTTTCAATCATCTACATTGATCATTGAATGAATATCTATTTTTTGAATTTTTTATTAATTTCTTAATACTCTTGGGACAGAATTTTTCAATACTCTAGGGACAGTATTTTTTTATACTCTAGGACAGTAAGCAGGTATTTTGACTGCAGATGATTCAGCCTTGTTTTAGTTAAAGGCCAAAATGACGAACTAGATGACTCTTTCATTTTAGTAGTATTTAGTTCTTAGCATTCCTACTGTAGCAAATTCTATTTTGTGTCTTTTTGTTCTTCTGAGAAGAATTTTAGAATCATTGTTAGAAGACTAATTATTCAGACTGATGGATCCAATATTTTAATGAGCTTTGTCATTGAAATTAATTTCAGTGGCCTTAATTCATTTAAAAAAAAATACCCATCTAACAATAATCTGAGAATATAAAATGAAAGTATTTTGAACTTATTTTGTCAAAGAATAATTTCAACTTCTTGAATGAATAATCTCTGACTGATATTAGAAAATGTCCCCAAAACTGTCAATATAGGTTTCTTCAGTTTTGAGCTGATCTGGCTGGCTATGTATGTATTGTACATACAGGTTGTACCAATGGAGCTAGAGGGCTGAAAGTTTGATCATTTACTCCTTATAATGTCTAGGAAAAACTATTTTTAGTGGACGGTACAGTTTGCAATATGAAATTATGTTAAATTGGTCCCTTAGTTTGAGTTTTGGCAACAATCACAGTTGTTTTTTGAAACCTTGGACCTTTCAAGTGACCAATGCCCAATGAAAGGTGAAAGAAGTTACTTATTCATTGATCAACACTTTTTCCAATGTTTTAATTGATCACCCCTGAACCCAGTATAATGTCAAAAGAAATTGATATGACTGTTTCTATTGAGACCTATTCAATTTTTATTTTTTGCAAAGATTCATCTGAAGTCAACAACTGATTAATTGTTAAGAAATCCTGAAATTTGTTCCTTTGAAACTCGTACAAACTATGAATTAAAAAATTTTAGAATGATTTTATCCCATGTTTCCAATTAGAAATTACTCCATGCAGTCAATTCTCTGTACCTTCAGGAAATGGCTTCTTGTGTCTGGACCCAGCATCTCTTTGTCAGATTGTAAAGTTTTATATTTTCTAATAAAGCTCTTTCTTTTCCAAATTTTCATGCCCTTATAGTATAATTATTTTTTCTTGTAAATGCATATATTCTTGTTACACAATGCAATGAAAAATAGTTGAATGAAGTTGAATGAATGAGAACCAAATGTGAATTGATTGATCAATCATACTTTTTTCCATTTTGTCATGCATCCACCTTCATGCATCCTTAAGAATATTTATTTTCAAAATTTTATTTAATCTTCTGGGAAGGTAAATGGATTTTTCAGCCATGGATGTTTTTGCCTGGAAGATTCAGTCGCGGATGTTTTGGCCACAGACATCTCGGTTGTGGATGTTTGGCCTAGTTTTGTTTTTAAAGGCGAAAATGATTAACTAAATATGATTTTAAATGTAATAGAATCATAATATATAAATCTTATGCAATGTACAATAATTATACTAAATATGTTTGTAGTTTAATATTTTATAAATCTCTCTAACTTTTAATTACTAATTTTTAGTTTATTTCTATATTTTATAAAAGGCAAATAAAATGGAAAAATTAATCAGACCAAAAAAAATCTATGTGTATATATATATAGTCATTTTCCTCTTTAAAAACAAGAATGGGCTGAAATGTCTTACAACTCTCTGGGACATTGAGCTGCAATCATTACCCCCACCATTGAACCCAGTCTTGTGACTTTGTGAGAGACCCATCTCTTCCAAGTCCCTCTCCACTGTCTCCCAACAGGTAGTCCATGGTTTGCTTCTCTTTCTGCTCCCAGTTAAGGGTCCACCTTAAGGTAACTTTCAATGGGTAGTCTTTCAATGGGCATCTTCAGGATAGGACCAAGCTATCATAACCTATGTTTCTTGACCTCAAGGTACTTATTCCTACTGTCTGTCTTCATTAACAGTTCCCCATTAGAAATCTTCTTAAGCCTCTAAATATTACAAATCTCTCATAGACAATCCTTGTAGAAGACATTGATTTCTCATATCATGTACCTCTCCAGCACTGAGAGCCTGTTTTAAAGCTTTATTTTATCTCAACAATAATGTTTTCAAATTATTAAAACTTTTTTTATCCTTTTCTTGATACTTTTTTCACAATTTTTTTTCTTCATATCAATTTGTCTTCTTCTTAAAAAAAAAGAAGAGTTTGATGGATTTTTTTAAGTGATAAAATTTAAAAAGATAGTTCAATAACTATAAAATCAAGAACAACTTATGCTTTAAACATATCAAGTGTAAAGATTGTTGATACATATTTGCCTTTAAAGAGTAAGTTACATGTAATTGAGAAAAAAATCTGTGAAAGTATTTAGCTGTCCGTCTGGCTGTAATTTTCAATAAATTGCATAAGTATTTGTACAATATTTTCTGACAAGAATTTCATAGTGACTATGAAAAAGTCAACACAGAAAGAACTTTAAAAATATTTTATAAAATTTGCAAAAGACAAAACTCACAAAATCTTCTATTAAACAAATTTGTAAATCAAGTTGAAGTAGATTTATCCCTACCAAAACTCTAAATATGTTTTTCAGTTTTGATCATTTTCTTTCTATTACATTTATTTTCAGTGACATTGATGTAACTTGATTATTTTAAATAACATTTATTTCAACACCTTATAGAAATAATGACATGAGTTCTAAGGTGTTAGTGTTACTGGATTAGGGTATTATTGAATTTAGTCACTGAATGAGAACAACTGTGAGTATTTATATATACTTTTATTTATTCACCATGTCGAAGTATGATGAGGTAAATATTCACTATCGTTTGCAGATTTTTCCACAATTTAAAGTGAGTCCAGTGACTTCTGTTGCGAAAAGGTTGAGGATGACCACAGGATTTACACCAGTGACAGCTTCAGGTTTTAAATCAACGAATAATATCGCATGTGACGATCATTGCCCGCCTTGATATACTTTTCATATGTTATTCCTTCCGCTGGCTTCTCCAAAGGTAACTTTTCTCCCTCAGGCTGTAATCAGATATAGTTTCTATTATTAGCAAAGTTATTTGGATTGAGGAAGTGGAGGGAAGGACCCCTAAGTGGGAATTATGAAGGCTTACCCATGAGAAGGATAAACAAAATATAAAAAGCATCTTGGATGGGAAAACTTTGGGTCGTAGAATTTCTTTTTGCTCTGTTTATTTTATTGATATGCACATCCCACTTCTCATTGATTCATAATAGAGGTATAAATTCACTGAGCCTTTTGTGGTCAGGTTGTTTCAATGCAAGCCTCCATATTGGTAGGTTGGTTCCTCTGAGTTTGGCCCTAAAGCAATACGTGTGTTGTTTTTCTCAACTCAAACACAATCAGGGAATGAATTGAATCCTTCACATACACCATTTGTTGGCAACAGGCAATAAACACAAATATCAATTCCATCATACAACATATGTGCAAATGAACCTGAAATACAGTGCAATTGATTGGGAAAACAAAAGATATTTGATGAGTGATCTGTGACATAAATAGAGAATGACATTGAATTGGAGATTGGATATCTATAGTTTTGTAGTATTTGATATGCTTACCAAAATTATGGATACCTTAAGTCATGCAAAACAGATCAAATTAGATGATGGAAATATACCAAATTCCCTAAGCACAAATGTATAAAAAAAATAGAATGGTGAATGAGAAGCTTCTATGTGATGTGCTTGAAACGTAACATGCAGTTGATGTGTGGCAAAATACTAAATTTAGCCAATTTTTTCATCAAAATAAAAAGAATCTGATCATAATTATACTGAACACTTGAAGCATATATATCTTAAATTCATTTTCCTTGGCTCTAATGAGAGTGAAATTTTATCATTTTTCCTAACATATAATCTTTCCAAAATTAAAGTCACTTTACATTCCAATTTTATATCCATTTAAATTGAAGAATATTTTAAAAAATCTTAAGAATAATGGATAATGAACGTTCGAATCGAAATAGAGCTTCTTTTTTTTTTTGCTTCAATTTCTACAAAACTAAGAAAATTTTTTTATGCCAAGTTTCTCTCCTAAAGTCTCAGAAATGGTCCAATCATAATAGATTAAAAATTTCAACTATTAAGTAGGTTTCTGTGATGTTTATCTTCAATTCAAAGCAAAAACACAAGTGTGCTCATGTGAAATTCAAAATAATAATGTGAGTATATAAAAGCAAAGCAGCAACTGTTAGTTCAATATCAACTGAAATGGAAATTCTACAGATCTGAATTCTTAAATACATTTATGAATCTATCTACAAAAATTTTGCTTCCATTATATTGTTTGAAGTTTAATGCTCAGCATTGTTTTTTTTTCCCAAACAATTGAAGAATTGGTGAGAAAATACTGCATGCAACAAATAATAATAACAATAATTAATCTTTGAACTATCTACAATAATGTAGAAATCTACCTCATCAATTAATTTCTCTCAATGATCCAGAGAATTTTCAAAATTAAACCCTAAGCATAAATAAAGCTGATTCATTTTCTTTATAAAGTGACTATCAAATGTGGAACTCTTCTTGCATAAAAGATAAAAAATATGATTTTATAAAGGGAAAACAGATTTTTCAGCTGCTTAACATTTATAGGCAAATCAAACCATTGCTAGCACCTTATCCCAGATGTGGTTTACTCTGCAAAAATCAAAACGTGTTTGTGCAAATGGAATTGTTACAAGAAAAAAAGAAGCTTTTTATAGATTGATAAATAGAACAAGCAAATAAAATGAAAGCAATGATATTATTATTTTGCTGGAAGCTTCAAAATCATGCTTGCCATAGCCACGGCACTGCACTTACTGCCCGTCTTCCAGAAGTAATAGTTCCTTTGTTGCCATATGTGGTGAAGCAACTATGTAAGTATTCATTTCTAGCATGTATGTCATAACTGCTTCTGTTGGTTCACCTGTTCTGTAGTAAAAGAAGGATGTAATTTAACAGCCATCAACTCATAGTGCAAAATATCACTCAAAAATATGAAATGTAAAAGCTAAACCATTGATGAATAATGATCCTTTGATTTATCAAACACTGAGAAAGAATTATCTATTTTGAAACAGTCCTTGAAACTTATCTTAATCTTCATCATAATAATGTTAAAAAATAATGGAGATTAAAAAGTTTTTCTCACAAAAAAAAATATCCTTGTATTGGAGGGAGATTACATTAGCCTCAAATTCTGACTTTGCAATTTATCCAGACATAAATTTTTTCAGTATTCAGTGATATAGAAATTGAACTTACTTCATATCTAATCTTGATATGCATTCCACTTTTCCTTATTTGAAATTATGTATATAGCAATTTAATCATTCAGTAAATGACAAAAATGATCCCTTAAAACATGCTGTACCCACAAGCAGTAAAATGTATTTTATACTTGTCTCTTGGTTTATCAAAAATGATTTTGCTATTTTTCATGCTATAAAGTATGTGGTAAGATGGAACCCCATCACCTCTATCAGATTTTAAAAGCCGATGATGATGAACAACTGTGGTTAAATCAATCAGTAATTAATGATGATATAAAAGAAAAGTACTTGTTTTGAAACACACGCACGCTACTCCCCACTTTCCTGAGGGGAAGATACTCAACAATAATAATAACTGAAAATGAAGATATGAACAACAATGAAAAAAAGAAATTGAGTGAAAAAAATAAGCATAAAAACAAATAAGGTTTTCTAGTGAAGGTTTTTAGAGATACAGGCTAGAAGGGACTATTGTAGGGCATTGGCAGAAATAAAAGCATGACAGAGGCAGAGAATTGATGAAATTGTCCCAAGTCACTCAGACGAGGATGTCAGCCTGTGAGAGACTTGAGGAAAGCAATCACCTTTGAGCCAGAGTTCAAGATAATTTGTGATTGATAAGCATTTTTTAATTTCTGCAATTTTCCTTTGTTTAGAATACTTTCATAAACACCCTATTTTCATAATCATAGCAGTTGCAGAGAAATTCCTGTTATAGTAACAAGATGTGCAAGCAGTTGCTAGAGAGGCCCCTATCGCTGTAACATAGATGCTTGCTAAGAGTTGTTAGGGTGCTCATACACCTGCAACTTAATCGCTGAGAAATCTCTGCCATAGCAATAAGATGCTTACTAGTGCTTGTTTGAGTGTCCCTACAGCCGCAATTTAGTCAGTGAATCGTCTCTGCATGACATTATGGGTGTGTCAGCTAATTATTGAAACAACATGAACACGGCTAGGGTTTTGATAAAGGGAATTGGCTCTGTCTCCCTAAGGCATCAAAGATGTATAAGTGAAACCAACCTCCAAAATTGTGAAGGACAAACAACATTCTTCCTTATTCACACACTCAAGAAAAATGAAAAGAGAAAAGGAAATTGCATTTCAACAAATTAAAATGAAGTCAATAACAGTGTAGACTCTTGCTTTTCTCTCCTTTTGAGTCAAATTCTTGTCACTTGATCTTTCTTTTTTTATGTATGCTGCTGTGGTGCAAGACAATAAAAAAAAATTTGCATCATGGGAAAAGCTAGAGAGCAAGAGAGGGGTTTACAAGTATTCAAAATGTCAATGATCTTTTGTGTGCTGTATTTGTATTATCTTGTATAGAAAACTGAAAATATCTAATTAACCTTCTCTTTTATTTATTTTTTATTAATCTTGTTTGATTTACTATTTTTTTCTTGTTTGGACTTGGTTAAATCATAGCATGAATTTATAGTATTTAAGAAGTTTTTCTAGGAAAACTTGATTATGTGAGGCCCTCTAAAAATTGAATCTTGAATTTGCCTAATATTCTGTAGGATACAAATTTGTATCTATAGAATCAGTCTTTCAAGAGAAAACAAAATAAAATTATTATTGATCAAATGAAACCAAGTTCAATGAACACTTAGCTTTTAATGGCTATACATAAAAGAGAAGAAATCAAAGGATTAGACTGCATAGAAAAAGGACAAAGAAATCCATAAAAAGAGACAATGAAAGTTTTATTGAATAGTTTTATAAGTTTAAAAGATTATACTATTGATCAACATCTTTTTTGCTGGTGATGGCTTGGGCCACTTCATAATCAGATGGTTTGGATGATAATTTTGATATAAGTAACTGTGTCATAGATTGGAATTTCAAGATGTTTCATATTAAATTGAAATATTCACACATTATTTTTTTATCAATATCTATTTCTATAAACTCTGTTGTTGAATATACTGTTCACCTTAAGTAATTTTTATCTGCTTACACATTTAAAATCTATTTTTTAATCTTTTTAAGCTATCTCTTTACTAGGATTAGCCTATTCAAAAAATTTATCTGCAATGTTCAAATAGAAAAAAATATTTGTTTTTGGAATAATTTTCTCAAAATTAAATCTTTCATACTATTTTAGTCCCTTTGTACACTTGTAAAATCATAAAATTCAATGAGTGAATTTTAAATATAGGTGGATTAATCCACATTATCAAATATTCAGAGGTAGAATTAAAGAATCCTCGTCCTGCTACTACTACCATCACAGATAGTGGATGCATCGTTGAACTTATGGTTCTTGTTTTAACATTGCTGCAATTTGAATTAGCACCAGAGTTCTGTTTACGAAAAAATGTATTGCTATTGTTTACTTGGTACAAATTTAAATATTCTGGATTATGAATTTTAATTGATTTAATCCTATAAATGTTGTTGTTTAGAGAAGATTCATGAAAAATGTGATGAGATGATGTTGTGCAAAGAGACTGAAGAAATTCTCTGTACACACTGCTTCTTTGGGTTTCTTTCTTTAGTTCAAATTTCCAATCATTGTCATGTATTGTGCCAATTAAGATATTTCAAGATATTCTTCCCTACTTGAAGCAAAATGACTGAAACAAAACAATATACACAGAAAAGGAAACAAAAGGTAACTGGCAGGAGTACCTGGCTGTACCCAGGTCTATGAACACTGAAAATGAATACAAAGAGTTCACTATACTTTATATCAATTGATTTAAAAAGATGCTTCACTTGGTCTGGAAAAGGTGATTCTATCAGAATTGTTGCTTACAGGCAATTAAAAAAAAAGTTCTACTTTACCATTTTAAAAACTTACAAAATCACGAACATAAATAAACAAATATCAGACTTAAAATGAAATTCTGTCTTACTTTTTAAAAAGTTTTTGATTAAATAATCTTATTTTTCAAACTGTATGCAAGTGTAACATTAAGGTGCATCAATTGGTATTGGGATGGCATTGATATCTTGAAAACTGAAGGAAAAGCAATGCCAAAAACGAAAGAAGAATGAATAAAAATACATAGGAGAACAATAGTGTGCATGTGGCTGAGCTATCACACTAATAAACATATATACTGCTTGTTGAAATGTATTTAGAAAAACTTCAAAACAGTTTCACTGGTATATTTAATGCAACATAAAATAAATTTTGAGTTTTTTTTTCTACTTTTAAGATTTATTTTCTTGCTGTACAAACATTTACCAGCTGGTGGAGAGGTGACTAAGATGGAGCCAATGTAAAATTTTTCAAGTTATATGCATAGGTAAATGCTTTTTGTTAAGTCTTAAAATCAGTATCAGTTAAGCTTAGTAATAAATGTTGGCATAGAGTTAGAATAGAATAGAATTAAACTTTCTATAGTGATTTGGTATTAATAATCAAAAAAGTTAAAAATAAGCAGCAATGTTTTCATTAGCATTCTTACTGATACACATATATCTTAGGCATTTGTTTCAGAGAAAGAATATTGTTCAAATATTGACATAATAGTTGACAACAGGCAGTGATGAAACAAAACAATTACATCTATTAAAATGTTTTTGACATAACCAAATTTTCCATATTTTATCAACAAACTAAAATTTTGATAAGTTCTCAAGGGAGGTGAAAAATTCACTGAAAATAAGAAAGTAGTTAAAACAAAAGAAATCTCAAGAGGGAAAAGTATAATAACAAGATGACTACTGCTATTAACAGTCATTCTGCACGTTCTGCAAAATAAAAAAATACATTTTTTTCAGTCTTAATTCAAAAGTCAGTTTTAATGCAATAATTAATTTTGATTTATGAAATTCAAATATCTTTTTTGTTGGGGTTCGAAATTCCACTGTGTCAAATAATCTGAAAGAGAGTAAGTTCTTAGAAATAAAAAATAGTATCATTATATAAACTGGAGTGTTGCCAGTCATATGATGGTATTTTAATGTTGAGAATATACTCTGCTATTGTCAAGTTCTGTCGGTTTTGGTCATCCATGATTCATCTGTCCTGCTGCCCCGTGGGATAATTGTGGATTCAAGTGGACTTTCATCACCATTTAAGGAAAACTGACTCAATACCCACTTGACCTTTGAATTGAGTTGACAGGTAATAGGCATACACTGTGAATAAATGAATCTTTCACTATAATGTTAAAAATAAAAATAAGAACTATTCAGAGTGAAAAGTAAGTGATTTTTTTAAATTCATGTACGTAATCATTAAATTAATCAATTTTCATTGAATCTTGTACATCTACAGCAGTTAATTTATTTTGGGAAGATTTTTGATTACAGCTGACATCAATAATGATGTAATCAATGTTGATTTTGAATGACAAAAATTGACATTAAAAACAGCCTAAAACCTGTTTTATCTAAATAAGTGCAATACGTTTTAAAGCTTTCTATAAAACCGTCTATGATCATTGCAACAATGTTTTTTATTCCTACCTATTCTACTTAAGATGAGCAATATAAATTATACGATTTTATGCAGATATATTTGGGGGTTGTGTATGCAAAATATGGAAGGTGTATCTAGTCCACACTCTTAGATATGAACAAAAATATAGTGACATATTTGGCGCATCACAAGGCAATAGACACCGGCTTTTATGGATAGCAATGAAATTATATTGCCGATGAGGTCAAAGAAATGTGTGTTATGAATGTTTCTACTACAACAATCAAATGTAACCTGAACGAGACCAGTTTACGTTGCTAATGATTGCGTAGGAAACTGCTACTGAAATTGAGGCACAAATACACTTGTTCAAAGTTTGCACAGGAGAATAAGGATAGAAATTCAACGTTTGGTGATAGTATCCTATGGTCAGATGAAACAAAAACCAAACCCTTTGGATCTGATGGCATCCAACAAGTTTGGTGCCATCATGGCAAGATATATAAGGAAAAGTGTTTCATATTAACAGTTAAGCATGATCGTGGAAACGTCATTGACAATCATGAATGCTAATGATTACATCAATATATTGAAAGAAAATATGTCGCCTTCACTCAAATGTTTGGGAAGAAGAGCTGCATTTCAGCATCACAATAATCCAAAACACTTTGCTAAAAGACAAGAGGAAAAGATAGAAGTTCTCAATTGACTTGGTATGTCAAATCTTGTGAAGTCAATATCATCAATACTTATAGCTGTGATAGAAAATAAAGGCATTCACACTAAATATATTTTTCGTAGAGGTGTACTCATTTCTGAACAACATTTTCATATTTTGGTCAATGCTGTAGAGTTTGGCCAAATAATACCTGGAAGTATCTGTTTTGATAGTATAATGTTCCACTTGAAATAATGGAATCATGTTATGTTTGGTTCAGAAGAAAATTAACTTTCTCTAAAAAAAAAGGAGTAGGTGTACTCATTTATGGGCGATAATGTGGTAGAGGGTGAAAATTAAATATTTTCGCTTCACTTCTAGTATCAAAGTAACGTACTTGTAAAAGAAATGAAAAGAACTCTATTAATATACATTGAAATCTTCACTAAGCCTTCAAAATTAACTTGATGAATGATAGTGATGATTTTCTCTGACCCACTCTGTTAAGTTTTATTATTATTGTGAATTATTCGTAATTGAAAATGCCTGAAAGCATAGATTCATAAGCAAAATTAAAACGTCAACTAAATAATTGACGGTAATGCTAATCCTACCGTATATAATGGAAAATGTCCATGACGGACTCCTTTGGGGTATATCTTGAAATCCCCAACATCTTTCATACGTTTCTTAGCACAATCACTCTCCCTGACATGTTCGCGGTAAGCCCGGTTCAGCCGTCTCTCACATTTGTAGATATCGGTAGAGAGATCGTCCACTGCACCATCAAGTCTGTGCTTCTTGTCTCGGCAGTAATACAAGGAGTCTTTTGCACTAAGAAAGAAAAGCAAACAGAAAATACGTTTCAAAAACATACATCTTTATAATTGTTTAGAAAAGATGAAAATTACGAATAAAGGTAAATATTCAAAGATATATCAGAAGTGCAAACAAGTTCAAAATAAGGAGAAGCTATTGATTTTTGTTCCTGATCAATATTATGAAATTTTCATTTTGTTAAATGTAAGTTTTGCAGCCAATAATCACTTGACAATAAAGCATCTCCTTATCCACAAATACTTGAACAGTTGTTCGTATTTGGAATGTATTATACAAAATTAAACAACACTCTTCAGAAGCTTCTTCATTTAGGTACAGTACTAGGTAAAATCAAGCCAGAAAGGAAATAATTTCTCAAGCTGACCTGAACACATTGTCTGAAATATTGTGATAATAAAAAAACACTGCAAAAGATTACTCGCATGAATAATTCATGGAATAACAACACTGTGTGTGTATGTGTTTGTGTGTGTGTGTGTGTGTGTATGTGTGTGTGTGCACACATACCAAAGTGTAATTTGATCCACTGGGAAAATATTTTCCCCAGGGTCTCGATTCGTGAAATGGATGGTATATCAAGGATAAAACACATGAATTTGGAATGTTGATGAGGTGATAAGAAAATCCTGGATATCAAGTGAAGACAATAAAGTTTGAATTATCGATTAGACGTGATGGCTCAATAAAGAAGGATGCAGATAAACAGCGATTCTTTCATCCAACCAGAATGAATCATAATGTAGCAGAGAGGGAAAGAAAGAAAGAGAGAGGGAGGCTAAGGTGCGACCGTCAGCAAAAGAAAAGGGAAGAAGAACTGCATTCATGCAGTCAGCCGACAAAGAGGGAGAGGGAAAAAATCAAGCACAGAGTGAAAGAGAAATACTAAGAAGCGTTAGAACTGCAGTAGTCCGCGAGTATTCGGGTTTGAGCATATTTTTCGTCCATCAACTTGATAGTGCGGCGAGCACCATTTACTTTTCAATTCAATTTATATTTGAACTTGATGATAAAAACCCTTTACTTTGTAATATTCAATTCCAATTTAAGATAATGCACAAAACAAATTAATGAGAAACGCGTAAGTTTTTAGAAATTGTTTATATTATGAAAAAATCAAGGCAAGTTTATCGATTTACAATAATGTAGGCACCTTATGTACCTTATACCAATCATTAGATACCATTAAACCAACTTAGATGCCAATCAGATGTTCCCAAGCTTCTCATCTATTTATGATGGGCACTGGTTACATAATTCAGTAGAAGGTGCAACTGTATTTGTCTTTGCTTGACCTTTCCTTCTCCAAGCTGAAAAATGTTCACTTTCTCTACAGTGACCGCGACTTCGTTCAGACAGTTTCAATTCGCAGTCATTCTTGCAGTGAAAACTTTTTCCTCGCATCAATTTCAAGTTGCGTTTGGAGTCAGTATCTGTGGCCTCTAGTATATGTGTTTGTTGAGAGATTGAATGTGTTCCAAAGACACTCTAGAACTTCGTTGGCCTTGTTGACTGTCGATTGTGTATACTGAAAAAATTTGAGCTTGTTGTCCACGAGCACTCCGAGGTTCTTCTTCATTCCTGTTTCCTCCAGTACGTGGCACTTGCCATCAGTTATTTTCATGCAATATTTTTTATTGGGATTATTTTTCCCAATATGCATCAATTTGCATTTTGCTGGATGGGATATCATCTGCATCAAATTGGCCCAGGTTTCTATCTTAACCCCGGTCCGACATTGATGTAGTCGTGGTGTTTTCTGGTGTCAGAACTGAAGGAATTTTTGTGTCATCAGCATACATTGGAATAAAGGTTACAAAGTCGGGGGGAATGTCATTCATATAGATGATGAACCGGACTGGGCCGAGAATCGAACCCTGAGGGACTCCAGCATCGACAGATTTGAATTCCGGGAGTTTGCCATTCTCATAGGCATGTTGTCTTCTGTTTGCTTTTCCGTGTACGCTGGAACTCGCCGTCTGATAAATCAGTCTTTTATGTGGCACAGCATGGAATGCTTTGGTTTAGTCTAGAAATAGGATGTCGTCACGGATGTTATGTTTTCATAGCTTCACTTCATATCTTCAAAGTTTCAAGGACGTTTGTAATGGTGCTTCCGCCTTTGATAACTGCATGTTGTTGGCTGCAGGTTAAGTTGCTGCTTTTGAAGTAATTGACAATCTTTGGTGCGATGATACTTTCCAACACTACAGATCAAGCAAACGAAACGGGACGGTAATTTTCATCAAAGCAACGCTGTCCTTTCATAAACATAGGTAAAATAATTGCATCCAACCAGTTCCTTTTTGACAGCTGCCTCGTTGCGAGTGACTTGTGGAAGATCATTGTGATGGGGTTTGCTATATATCAGCGAACTCCTTCCGAGGGTGAAGACGTATTCCATCTATGCAAGATGACTTCTCGGTTCGTAGGTTTTCAGAGCCTTTGTGACTTCTGATAATAAACCGATACAACATGTAGTTCTATGTAAAATCCTGAGGATAATACACAAAACAAAACTAATTCAACTAAAGACAAAATAATGAACTCAAAACAAAATCAATCAAATTCCTGTGTGAAATAATGCATAAAGAAATAAGAAATGAGTCTAAATGATAATAATCTTTTTATTCTTACACAAATTTCTCGGGTGATCTTGAGGCGAATTTATAGTTGGACTTTATAATGAACTCAATGCACAAAAAAAATGAATTATTATATAAAATAATGATACTGTATAAATAAAATGTTTATTTCCAGTATAAAATTCAAAAAGTTATAATCCTATGAAATAAAACTTCCTAAAAATATCAGTCATTGTGATTTGGGGCACTGAACTTCATTGACCAATTCCTATTTCTTAGGGAGAGTTGGATGATATTACTATTCATTAACAATCAAGAAGCTCATCGTTAAGTCGAGATCTGTATTTTGATTTAATGATATTCATTGCTGATTTGCAAAGGAAAGTGAATTTGAAAAGCGATGTTATTTTATATGCTGCACTTTTTAGGGAAGTAAATTTCTCTCTCACAAACAATCTTCAAAATCGCTCGTCTGTTTCAAATGATTTTTGCGTCATGTCCTTCTGTAGTTAAAAAAAGATTCTAATTCTAGATCCTGTTTTCACTTGAATTAGACATCCAACAACTGCACCAAAATATGTTAAATTCAGGTGGCAAGTAAATGGATTTTGTACAAATATGATCATTGGCTCCACGATATCACAACATTCAAATCTTTTTCGAACTGCTCCATGAAAGGGGGATAACAAAATTTCTTTCCTTCATATTTGAGAAAATCCATAAATCTTCAGACGGGGAATCCATAAAAAAAGTTTTTCTTTAAATGAAAATATATATCATATCATCATAGCTACAATTGTTTTTTCACAGAAGCTCCAAAGATGTTATTTTTTCTGTTCTTAATGCCAGTGAAATTAAAGCCAATCCCCCCAACCAGCGAGTGTCACGTAGTTAATCAAAGCTTTGATTTCCGAATGAGAGAAAAAAAAAAAATTCTCCGATAAAGCTTATAAATCTTGTCAGAACAGCACATACTGAACCATTGTACTTCTGAGTGTAAGACAAGACGAGATTGTTTATTTTCGGCATCTTCTAGTTTGGCCTTGAAAAGAAAGTGTTACTAAGGTGCTGCTGTAATAGAGATTATTATTCCAACTAGTTAGCTCGTACTGTAAAAAACGACCTTCTACATAAGATGAATGAATGGATGATTTCGTTTAACAACGTATCAACATCTGATTGGTTATTTAATCCTGGAACCGATTGGAATTATAAATCAGGGATCAGAACACGATTCTGATAATTCTGATTCGGTTTAGAGAAATAAATGGATACGTATTGCATTTTATATGCGTGTATGATAGAGATTTGCACTGCAGTGAGCAAGAAGAATAGTATTCTGTTGACTACAAACGGACTTTTTAATTTTGTTTTCTTTATTACTTTTATTCTTTTCATATTGTTACGGTAACTCGTTAAATTCAGCATTTTTATTACGTCATCAGAACATAAATCTGTATTCCACTACACCAGTTACAATTCATTGCATGGCAGACCACAAAGAGATATTTTACTAATTATTATATGCCTGGATAAATACACTAATTATGTGTGCAAACAGAAATACTTTAGGATACAAAACTCATTGGTAGATAGTACATTGGTATTACATAACGTTTAGAAACATTTCATCTTTCTTTTAGAAGACAACAAATCCTTAGTTACTGCCAACTATTGTTGGTACCCAATCAGTGGTGATCGCAGAAAGCTTGTGCGAATGCAAATGTTTTGAATCTTCAGGATGGGAAAAAGTTGTATGCCCTAAAAATCAAAATATATCGAAAAATCAAAACAAAAACGTAGGTTAAATTGCTGCAAAAAAGAATTTATAAAATAGAAAGATAGATATATGGAAATCAGATTGTGTTTCATTTAATTTGTTCTTAAAAAGTGATACTCAAAGTTTTTTCTTTACAATCTTGGTTTGTCGTCTTTATTCTATTAGACGGGAAGATAAAGAATCCTAGTTTTATCTCAATTAGTGGAAAACCGTGGCGGTGAAAAAAGGGAGACGAGTGACTGTCACGACTACGGGAGTCGGTAGTGAAAGAGTTAATGGCATTAAAATGACCTTCGGATGTCATCTCGTTCTTCACCAGCATCATCATCATCATCATCATCATCAGCAGCAGCAGCAGCAGCAGCATCCTTTTATCGTCCGCTGTTGGACATATACCTTGCCCAGAATTTGATACATCTCTCTATCTTGGGCGTCGAGGCGCCAATATTTCCTGATCCCGTCAAGTTCGTCTCGCCATTTCATACTCCACCGGTCTTGGTTCATCGTTTGATCTCTTGGGGATCCATGTTATGATTCATGGTGTCAATCAGTTGTCTGCCATTCTCAGTTGTCATTTGAGTTTCCCAATGGTTTCTATAATGCCTCAGACTCCTGTTTCCCCCTTATATGATGTCTTATCTTGAAGTCTCTCCATGCAACGTTAAGCATGATTCTCTCATGTGCACGTTGCATGCTTTTTAGTTTGCGGGTTAGTCTTGTGGTTAGGTTCCATGTTTCAGCTCCATGTTAGGTAAAAGATAAGATCATTTTTTTTAATTCTCAGGGACAAATTAGGGGATGGGTATCAGATTAATAAGATATTTGTTCACATTTCCATGCACTGTGACATTTTTGTAGTAGCTATCTTGAAAAATGACAGCCACTATAGTAATAGCAGTAATTTTGCTTGGATCTATTGATCTATATCAAATATAATTACCTCAAGTACCATTCCTGAAAGTTTGCTATTTTTGTCCAGCATGTAACACTATAGTCTATAGGGAGCAAACTATTGCAGAGGCACGGGGAAATATTATTACACTCGATGTTTTTCTTATCGGAGATATAGTTTGCCATTTAAGTTTCGATGGAAGCACAATACGGTGTCGGATAACAACGAACTCTTGATATCGGATGCCCCTGTTCAGCAGCAGGTTAGTTCTGCAACAGCAGTATCGTATATCATAGTTCTAGTACCAGTGGTAAATCATAGAGTAGAGGGGCATCCATTAATTTCTCTACGATGCATCAAATAACGGTGAGAAGATATTTATGTAATAAATAACGAGTGAAATGTTGTTTATCTACGAGCCAAGCAATTTTCTTCGTGCAGTGAGAGCTGTGTTGCAATGTGTGACATTTGGAAAAGGTTAAACCATGATACATGATAATTCAGTGAACATTCGTGACCTCTTTATTTTCGTTTTTGAAATTCTATGGCAAATTTTGACCTTCATTAAAAAAATCTGTTTTATGGTATATTAGAAGACAGGTTTCACTAACGTTAATTATCTCAAGATATCTTCACGTTATTCCAATTATAATTTGAAGAAAGGACTTCAGCTATTTTTCAAAATATTGCAATGCATGAATTATTTTTGAAGCGTATCAACTTTTTCAATGATTAATAATCTTTTAGTAGTCGTTAAAGGAGCTGATTTAGAGCTTAAAACTCCAAATGATCAACGGTTGAATTGCACGGTGACTATGACTAGCTTACCGAAAATATTTGTTTGGTTAAATTTTTATAAGGATTGCATTTTTTAGGTAAATCAATGACAAGGCCAAATGAGGTGGAGTTTTTTTGTTTTTGTATGGAGCCATTTTCATCAAGTAATAAAGAGACTGACGACATATCGCCAGGGGGGTAGAATATGCTAAGTATGGGCGAATGAAAAGTATTTGCTTGGGGGCGTACAGAGCTCGATTTGCCCGAAATTTTCATTAGTTTGCCCCAGATTTCACACTGATTTAGGATGTACACTTATGTAACGAATGTGATGCAACAATTAATTTCTCTACTATGCATCAAATGTCGGTGAAAAGATATGAACCAAGAGATGGAGGTACCACCTGGTTCGTAGGCCAACGATGTTCAGGGCAAAAATAGGGTTAAACTTTTTACTCTGTTTTTTCCATTGAAACCAAGATGAACTCGTTATTCAGTTTCGAAAACGAAATTAAAAACAAATGGACGGTATTTTGGTTCAAACTCCCTTTGGTTAAAGGAGAGAAAGGACATTTTTTTTAGTTTGCAGTCATCTTCTAGGGTTACAGATAGCGTAATATTTACCTTTTCCGTGCAAATTGAAAAGTGAGACAAACAAATTAAAAAATACAGAAAGTAAATGAAAATTATCACAAGCAAATAAAAAAGTGTAACAAAATATACATAAAACTAAGATGAATCATCGTATAAACAAAACATTAAATGACAAGTTTCACAACATTCACAGCGACTGTAGTAGTAACTCTATATGTGATTACTCGTGTTTATCGATTCAGTCCCCTTGTCATTTTAATTTGCTTGTCGTATTTTTAAATTAGCTTTCCTTATTTTTTAAATTTGCTCGTCGTATTTTTAAAAAAATTGCGTGCCTTATTTTTTGATTTGCTCGAGAAAAGTTAAATACAGCATCAGAATTTTGAGCTTTACTGATGAACACTAAGCCCAAGCTCCAATAATAACGGAATCAGTAAAGATAAGTACACTTGTAGGGAATTCTCTACTATTGCTCCTTCACTCTGACTTATTAGAATTAGAGCAGAAGAGTATATTTTCTAATCAACTTTCGCCTCACCTAGCCTTTTGAACATTCCCTCATTGGTGATTGGATTCGTTATATTGGTTACCCCGGAAAAGAACACACACACGAGAACTACGATCATGACCATGAACGGTGTAACAACCAAACGTATTGCGGAACCAATTGATTTCTTCATCGTTAAAACTCAGCGATTGCACACCGTCACATGTATAGTTCACTGGGATCTCGCACCACAGACGAAACATTGGGTCAACCAGTTTATGGACTAAATGGTACTCTCGGGTGCCAAATAAACGTAGGTGGGTCGGGAAAAAATTGGAAATAAGCAAGTGGAGTATAATAAACAGTGGGCACTGTCGGAAAATGACAAGATTAATGTATGAATTTCGCGGACTTTAAACTTACGGATTTGATAACTATTCGTGTTTTTCCCCCATCAATGAAGCGAGTTACTGTCAGAGACTTCCGGGGAAAATTTGAAATATTTTGTTCTTTCGCATTTTATTTGTTTTAGCGAGAAAGAAAGAGGCAAAGCATACTTACCTTCAAAATCGATCGAATTGAAACGGACACATTTAGCCTGATTTGATCAAATTCGATGAGAAATTCTAAAGAAAATTTTAGCTTTATTTGAAGGGATTTGCTAAGATAATCGAGGCTAAAGGGGAAAAATGTTTTTTTTTATATTAAGAAGGAAAAAGTGCTTTTTAATCATTACCCACAGGGTTATCATTTGATGAAAGATTTCATTTAAATCGCTACTGTATCTCAGCAGTGAGTACATACAATTTTAATGTATAAATACAGAATTAATTATTTGAACATGGTATCTTCCAGGCAAACGAGGTATCGTATTTCACTGCTTATGAGACGCTCTGATGCGTTAGACGTAACCCAATTTAGAAGGTAATAGTCAGAAAATGAGTAAGTGCATGATACCACGTAGTAATCACTCCTTTGAAACACAACCTTATTTCAATTTGAAATACGGAATAATTGTAACGAAATTATCACAAACCAGGATGGAGCAAGATTGAACCAAATATATGTAATGAGGTTGGGCGTGATTTATGGGTATTCATTACTCCTATCCCCGATCTTCAGCTTATAGGACGCATGGTGGTTTTTGAAGACATTTCATAGAGGAAAAAGTGAATTGTTTCCAATCTATTAAATGAGTCCCTATGAACATACCTACTCCTGTTTTCACCGAGTAAATTCAGAGTCTTTCTGAAGCTGGACATTCTTTCTCTTCGCGTGAGTTACCAGTTCTGTTAATTGCAAGTGATTTTTCCTTTCCTCTTCTTGAATAGATATCTTTCAGGACCTGGAAAAGAGAACAAGCGGTTCTAAGTCATTATTCACGTATACACATTCAATTTTGTCAAACTCCAGTTCAAGTCAGAGACTGGAGTTGTGTTTTGTTTTTCTATCGTAACAAGGAGAACAAGAACAATCCTCACCTGATTTAGAGGAGTAAACTCTTCTCTGTGTATACATATCCCGTCACATTAATCCAAACGATGTTAAAAAATCAGCATTTCCCTACCGTGATTCCACGACCAAGTGTTTAGTAGGTGGTTCTCTCACCAACTAAGCCGAACCAACAAGTCTTAAATATATACGAATTTATTTATAAATGTATACAATACAAAAATTGAAGTAATCATCTTCAGTTGGAACAGAAGTGGAAACAGAGTTTGACTCTGCAGCAACCAAGTTTGTTATTGTTGGATTTATTGATGTAACCTTTTTCCTTTTCCCGTTTCCCCTATTTTTCATGTTGTGAATGTTTGATTCATTACTCAAAGTTGAAACAAATACATTTAAAAGAATCCACAGCTGGACCAGACCAAAGGGAATCACATAAAGCCAGTTTTTTTCCTCTTGTGTTGCAATTAATACAGAATAACTATCATAAAGAGCGTTTGGCTGTTGGAAAATCAAGTGGAGACACTTTGTCGGATCGATATGTCGGTCTTGTTTTTGATGAAGTGCCTTGCAATGTGCATTTGTTTCTTTCGGTCTCTATCTACATTCGATTAAGTTAGAACCCTTCACCTTTTTCTCTGTTTTGTCAGAACTGATATTCATGTGATAACAAACCAAAAAAAAACCAAAAAAAAAAAAAAAACCCTAATAAAACAAAAGCAACTAACAAATAGATGGGAGTAACTGGGAATCCAGGGAAGAACCGAGACCATGAAGACGACAGCACTACTGAGATCAGCTAGAATACCGAGGAGAGTTCTGAAGTAGTGAGTAAACATAGACGCTTGATCTCCAATAGAAGCAACTAGTTTTTATCGGTGTGGAAACTCAACTAATGTAAATACGTAATAATCTTTGAGATTCAGACGGATCGCCCGATCCCAGTCAGAAGATCCGATATTGTGGTTGGGAACAAGGAGAAAAAAACGTGATAAAGGATTCACTGCTACAGCAGACCACACGGTGAAACCGAAAGAAAATGAAAAACTGGACGCTGCCAGGGAGCCATGAAACATGAAGATGATAATAGTGCCAACAGCAACTAATAATAATAATAATAATAATAATAATAATGATGATGATGATGATGAGGATGATGATGATGATTACAGCAAATCTGGATAATAGAATATCATATGGCCTTAAAAATCTCAAAATAAGAAGAGAACTTTATAGTGAAGCAATAGAAAGTGGAACTAACCATAGGAGGACAGTACCTAGCCAGGTCAAAATAAAAAGAGTTATTTTCCAAGGTGATTCAATATCCTCGCTAATATTCATCATTGCAATAATACCACTGAACTATATATTGCAAAAATATTAGGGCATTTAATCAAAGGAATGAATGCCTGCGCAATCAGTCGTTAGATACTCCGGGTCCTTCTTAGGCTGAACAAAATAGGAATTCAGAAACCTGAACTACAAACCAAGAAAACTGATGACGATGCCAAATGATTTTCACCTGGGAGATGATGTCAACAAACTATTTATAAAAAGAAAAGGGGGAAGAAGAGAATATGTTAGTATCAAGGATTGCATTGCAATCAAGGGACAGGATAAATTACAAAAAGCTACGGTAGAACCTATAGGAGGAAGACAAGAGAACCAGGAAACACACACACACACACACACACACACACACACACAAACAAGAATGTAAAAAACCCGGCTATACAGGCATTTCAGAAGAAATGAGGGAATTGCAGATGAATCATGGGCATGGCTACGTAGGGGAAACCTAAACAGAGAAACTAGGTCGCTCTTAACAGTGGCCCATAACAGCGCCATAAAAATTCCTTTTTATAAAGATGTCACAAGAAAAGAGCAAGGATAGATAGAGATGAGACAATCAACCACACAGTAAACGAACGTAGCGAATTAGGCCCAAAAGGAGTACAAGAACATGCATGACTGGAATACGAGGGTAATTCACTGGGTACTGTGCAAGCGACTAGATTTCGTCTACATCCAAAATCCTCTGGTACTTTGAGATTCAAAAGAATCACCCAATCCTGATCAGAAGACCAGACCTGGTTCTATTGAACAAAGAGAAAAGAACGCTGTCCCAGCACACCATAAGGTTTCGCAGAGGAAAAAGAAACGTGAAAAACTGGATAATTATCCAGATTTTGTCGGAGAAGTGAAAACAAAATTATGGAACATAAAAAATGTCAGTAGTACCAATTGTGGTAGGAGCATTAGGAACGGTGCATGAAGATCCTAGCTGAGAGTTTGGAAGAACTAGAAATCCGGAAAGAACCAAGGCTATCTAGACGACAGTTCTACTGAAATCGACTAGAATCGTGAGGAGAGTGATCGAGTATTGATGGTGCAGAACTAAATCTTTTAGTTTATGTGTAGATTTCGATTAAATCGATTTGATTATTTCTTCCAATTTTAATCTTTCCGATTGTCAATTGATGCCTAAAATTTGTTATCAACTTCAGCGAAGCTTTGTCTTTGCCTTTTGGTTCCGATTGGTGTTCACACTTGCCACAAAATTTTGCGACCTTGAATCAGTCAATCAATTCTCCCTGCCATCATAGGCTTAAGACAATGATTCAACTTTCGTCCTCCTTGTTTTTAAATCTTAGAGAGCCATTCGCTTGCTCTTTCAGTAATGCGCTTCAATCAAGCGCGGAAAATGCTTATCAGTTGCCACTAGAAGCTCAAATATATTTCTTTCCTGTATATGAATTCTTAATCAGATCCTTTTACTGGTTATTTAAAATTGTGGCTTCTCTGCTTCTTCAATGAGTTGTATTTGTAAACGATTTATTTAGTCAATTCATTTTCGGGTTATGCAGATCAGTGTAAGATTATATTTTTAATTTCAATAGAAAAGCAATTTCTCCGTCGGGATTTAGATGTAAGAGGTGTATTGCGTATAATTATTCCCTTTGCAAGTTAGTTTTATTTCATGATATAGTAATGTATCATATTTGCTGACAAATTCCAAACACTACAGAAATGATATATATATCTATAATTATTTTCCATATCAACACTGACCACATCTGGGAAGAAGGACTCGAAATTACTTGATCTGGACTCAAGAATTCAAGCTAATAACAAAATCAATCGTTCAAGACCAATTGAACTTCTATCTACTTTTTTCACTTTATCACCACTTGAAAGGCACTCATCTTCAAGTCCAACACTCTATCAAATAGATATCAAAAGAATTTTCAAAATCGAACTTCAAACATCAAAAACTCTTCCCTGAAATCTCTACGGTACGTCACAAGATGCACACTTTTCTTACATAACCTGCATTTCCATCGGTCCGATAACAATGTTATAATAAAAATCGGTAAGATAAAAAAATCATGTTGTTAGATTATTTGATTCATTTTAATCTGGAATCCACAATCTATCAATCATTCTAATGATACAATTTAACGCAGTCAAGGACTCTTCAAACTCAAGACGGAGTAATTTTTTTGTGCTTGTCTAGTACTGTTTAAGGTTAAATTTACTCCGCTAATTTGATGCATTAAATCGATTTGTGATGAAGCAATCATGAATCACTGAGAAAATAAGAAAATGGAGACAGTTTTGACGATAATTTTATTCAACTATTTACTAAATATGAACTAGTGTGCTTTTTGAAAGTATTTGGTAGCTTTTTCATGTCTCATTCAGATCACAGTTGGTCTAAGGCTCGAAGATACTAAACGTACAACTACTTATTTCAATCCAAGTGACATGAATTCAAAACTTAACGATTTTTTGAAATATCGGCCTTCTAAATTTTCACTTGACGAAAATTTGATTACCAAGTTTTAAAAGAGAAACAGACTGATGTGTTTTCCTCTATTAGAATCAAGCATATGTGGGCTCGTATTTAATAACCCCCCCCACACACACACTTTTCAAAAGTCGATTTTTTGTATTACATGAACTGGCTCAGTTCAAGGTGAAAATCATCTTCATTGGGATTAGATTCATCAATGTAGGCAAGACCGAAGGATCTATGGTCGAATATATAATAGGGAAACACCAAGAAGAGCACCGAATTCGTAGCGTCAGTTCCACTGTACGCATCAGCAAAAGGCTACAGAATAGACCATCGGCACATAATCGCTAGGCTGAAAATACGTCTCTGACGAAAATCACTTCATCAGTTTACGCTACCTCCGTAACATAAGTTTACCAACAGAAAACTGAAAGAACCTGAAACCTAGAAGTATCAGATTCCATTCATACAACATCAGGACTTTGTCCTATCAGAAAATTACTCTCTCGACGATTATTGAACTCATCTCCAAAACACCTTCGAGTTTGATGGGTTTTTGCTAAATGGAAGAATCGTAACCGTCACGATAAGAACAACGAAGGGATTGTCTATGATTGTGACGAAGCAAACGAAAAAGTCCCAAGATTTCATACCTGAAAAATCACCAACTGAGAAAAGGAATGCCTGGCTAAATTGTGATACATCCGAAAATTGTGGTGATAAGAGAAAGCTCAAAACCTACAAAGATTTACTGACAACACGGATCTCCGAAACTTCGACGTAGGACTGCCAATTTAAATGTGATTTTTCGATTCTGGAAGTCACTCTCAAATCCGAAAAATTGAAAAAAAAAAAAAGAAGAAACATCTCAATTGGCCACACTGGACTTTAAAACATGACAAAAAATAAAAAGACATCTTAACATGGTCGACATTTTGCAAAAAATATGAATTTTTTGCGTTATTTAGTTGAGCGATGATGAAACTTTCTGTTTTTACACAAATTATCTCTAATTAACGATTGATTTTTTAAAACATATTTTTACCTTTTTTTTTCTTAACTAACAAAAAGATTTCATCAGCTGTCACTAAGTACGGCGTAATTATCTTTTTTTGTCGATTCAAATAAATATTGAGTTTATAAAAATCCAATTTTGTCATAATTATTTCTTTCTTTTTCGGACGAAAATCTGGGTTTTATCTTCCTTGTAAAACATGGAATAACTTAGGGAAAAATTAAAAAAAAAAAAAATGAATTACATTTTTAAAGTAGTGTCGATTTCCTGGAGAAGATTTTTGCTCGTACCTTCTATAGAGGAATGTAAAGAAATGAAGAAAGAGAAGGGAGAACAGAAAGTGAGGTAGTTTAATAAG
This sequence comes from Thysanoteuthis rhombus, assembly GCA_963457665.1. Classification (NCBI taxonomy): domain Eukaryota; kingdom Metazoa; phylum Mollusca; class Cephalopoda; order Oegopsida; family Thysanoteuthidae; genus Thysanoteuthis; species Thysanoteuthis major. Next base: position 57,567,663 of record OY735210.1, read on the forward strand.
ACGATAGGAAGGAAGATGGCAGACTATAAATTCAGTTAGTTTACTGAGAGGGTAGGAAAATCTATTTAGTTCGCCTATGAACCAATCCATGTTTGTAAAACATTCAGATAAAATCATGGACCGGCAACAAAGATTGAGAGGGATAAGGTAAGAAGATACAAGAATAGGCTTATAGGATTGCAGGGAAGTGAGATAATGGATAATCTTGGTTGTCAAGACTTATGGAATTGCCACGAGATAGTAAAGAATAATGACAAAGATAAGCTCAAAACATAAATAAAACGTTCGACATTTAGAGAGTTTACCATTATAATCTTGTAAGACCTATCGGCAAGCTTTCGGTAAAGCAAGCCCAAGCTTCAAAAACACAAAAATCTCACTAGTCATAAAAAGAAGTGTATACCACCAATGTATTCTCCCTATGGAGCTGAAACATTGAATCTAAACAAAAGATTAAAAATCATACTGCGTGCATCTGAGAGAATCTGGCTCACATGGAGAGAACATAGGAGAGCACAGTATATTAAAGGAAAGTCTTAGACATCATAGAAACAGTTAAAAAAAAACTCAAATGGCAATGGGCTGGACATGTTGCAAGAATGTCAGACAACTGCTGGACGTCATGACTCATGACATGGATCTCAAGAGATCATACGCGAAATCATGTCCAACAGAAAGTAAGGTAGTGGGACGAACTAGATAAATTCAGAAAGTACTGGGTCCGAGATGCCCATGATAGAGAGGACTGGCAGATCTTTGGGGAGATATGTGTTCAACGACGGACGCTAAAATGCTGCTACTGATGATGATGAAGATGATGATGATGATGAAGATGATGATGATGATGAAGAAGAAGAAGAAGAAGACTCAGTAGTAAGCATAACACTGTTCCTATAGGGATACGACTAGACTGACAAATGAGTCTGTACCGATGACTTGTGTCTTATGTTTCGTTCCTTGCGTTAAACTATTCTGAGGTTTAAGAGAAACTGGAATCGGCAAAAAGTGCATTATGGCAAAGAAGAAAATCAAGTAGTTTTTGTTAAATGATGTTTTCTTTCCCATGCAACTGCAGGGAAAGAAAATTGAAATACTTTTGGAGGAAATGAGAGAAAATGGCTAATTTGTCAAACCGTTATCTGATACCCTCTTTTTTTAATTTCAAGTGGAGAATAGACCAATGGTTTCTAAACTTTTTACACGATACGAGCCCTAAAATGACTTACGAAGAACCCTTGAACTTTATAAAAGAAAGAATATATACATATCATTCTTTTCATTTTCCTTTATCAAAAATATGCCATTTAATAAAGTATAGTATTTCATAAAAAGACGTAGAATCTTTTAGAATCTCACAGAGAATCTGATCTTATATCAGTCAAATATCAAGAGTCTGAAAATTTAATCGCTTGATTTCTTTTGCATTTGTGTGTCTGATTGTGGCGAGAGTGAAAACAGTGTACCTCAGACACTCTTTTTTAACGAACCCAGAAAATATTTGGTTGATAATGACTGAAATAGACGCTCGATGTCATTGATGAGTGATGGATTACTCCTGATGTCAATATATTCAGAAGTATAAGGTTTTGACTAAATCAGAATGCACTCCAAATTTCCACACGTGCATTCCACCTGTCGGTATAGCAAACTAAATCTTTGACTTCGGCATGAATCGAAATTCACCACCATCTACGCTAGTCTATGTCAGTTAAAAGATAACGTGTCTCTCTAGGGTTGATTGGTTGGTTAGTTTAACGGCGTATCAATCTTTGATGAGTTATTTAATCCCAAAATCGGCTGTAACTAAGGAGTTCGTATGTTTAGAGTTGTTTTTTTTTTTAAATTTCTTTTTCACAAAAAATGAAATTGGGAATACTGTTTTCCTTTTCACAAAAATAGGGATCACTGAGTACCAACTTGTAGGAAAGGGGATAGGGTGATAAGGAAGAAGGATAAAGGAAGGGTAATTAAAAAAATAATACCAAAGATGAGACAAAATAAATGGAAAACAAATTAAGGGGGTCAAGGATTTGGGTATATAGTTTTTTTTTGGGGGGGGGGGAAAGGGTGAATAAGGTTTGGTGGAATTCCTTTCCTTTGATCTGTCTGTCTTGGTCGGACCTGCTAGGAATTGGATTCCCGCCGGCATAGCTCTCTGGGCCATTGTAATGTGCAATCCACTCTACTACGCCTAAGTACTTATTCACGGAGTGGTCTCATGAGAGAGGATCTCCATTGTGTCAATAAAATCTAACTTCATCGAACTGTTAATAAAATCTAACTCCTTCAGAATCTTTTACACAGTCCATCTCGCAAGCAGCGAAACTTGTTGAATAGAGCGATTAGAAGTTAAAATCATCCGCATACTCCCGTTGTATTCAAGCGGCTATGTAATTTATTGTTCAACAAATGAACTACTTAATCTTGACTAATGAGTTCTGACAATGTCTTCGGCTTGATTCTCTCTAGTCTGAGTCAGCAGACGATCATCAACGATATCAAAGCACAGCAGACGATCATCAAAGATACCAAAACACCATGACATGTCAAGATCAATTGGATACACCCAAAATGCAGATGTCAACAATATTAATTCGGTGAAAGAAAGAACGCAATACAAAACAAATCATCAAGGGATTAGAGCGATACTTGTAGAATAGAGTCTCGATCACACCATAATACTGTTACTTGATCTTTTGCTTTCAATTTCCCGCCTTAGTCCAGAAATAACAACACCTGCTGTTCTTTTTGACATTGCATTCAAATAGAGAGAGAGAAAGGTCAAAAAGCTACGATGAATGAGTTGAGCTTGGGTTAGCGTAGGATGGTTATTTTTGTATCTCAATTTGTATCCCAATAAGGGCAACATTAGTTTAATGAGTTCAACCTATGGGGTCCTACTGTGATTTATTATTTAGTTCGAAAATTCATATTCACACATTTGGTGCCCGAGATCTTTTTCTGAGTTTTGATTTGAATATGTTCATGTTTGGAGAAGTAACAGCGGCTTCTGATCTGATAGCTTGTCCCTGGTAGGAACAGATCTGTCTGATAAGAAGTGCTTTCTAATTCCGGTCGCTGTTCGGACTTGAAGCTTCTTGGGGTGACCTTTGGTTGCACTGCTTAGACATGGCTGTAACGCGATTTTATCTGGGCAAATGCTACTCTTACACCCTTGATCGATGGTCTGTATACCTGAGGTTATCATGTATATTTCCAGTAGATCCTGATACGAGACGTGCCTTGAATATATGATCCTCATATCTTTAACCATTTAGAAGATTTATAATCAACAGCAACATTTCTGAATCATTTGAATAAAAATTAATATTTTGTAAAAGCAAACTATCTGCAGTTTGAAAGATTTCATTTTTAAATATCAGAAAAGCAGGTTCAGGTCATCTTCGTAAAAGAAAAGTAGAATCAGTGCAGAAAAGTAATAATTTAGGACAAAAATCTTTCCTTTCTAATATTGTTCTCTCAAATGTAAATGACATAAAACTAGCTAAGTAAATGATTAAAGCAATAACAACCGCAGAGCCTTTGATAATAAATCAATCAAAAGCTAAGCGTTATTTTTTGAGTAAATCATATAATGTGATATTGTGATGTGTATTTTTCTTCTTTTGCCAGATTTTTCAAAGCGGTTATGTATCTTAATGGCAAAGTATAGACGTTATTTCCATAAACACAGGAAACAACGACGATACATAGCCATTAAAATACATAACTGCCCCGAAATATCTAGCACCATACTAAATGTAACATGTATTATGCAACGTGTAACATACAGTGTTGATAAAATACTACAACAATCGTTATTTACATCAAAGGTATTCAGTAAATACTTATTTATCATTATAATTTACCAAAAATCTGTCCGTCTGTATGTGACTGCCTATCGCAAGAACCGCAGAACATAAGCCCCCCAAAATTTTCTGCGTGCACCAATGTGACCACGGAAAAGTTTTTAGCAAATTATTTTTTGAAAATCACCTCCAAAATAGGTGTTAAGGGGTCGATTTACATTGCTTAAATGGCCACTTTTTGCGCCCGCTTCATAGTTGTATAAACTGACTGTCCACAGAAATTAGCTGAAAATAGCTTATTAACATAGCGAGTGGGTGACATATCGTTTCAGAGAAGTGGAACGAATAAGAGGTGGGGGACAGCGGGCACTTCGGTATCTTTCATAGAAAAAAGTTGAGTGTAAGAGTGTTATTCAAGTGTACATACCATAAAGATCTATATGGAACATACACGACATCTAAATGTCGACTGACTGCTGCTGACAAATAGCTCGTTCGCATAGCAAGTGGGGACTTCGTATCGTTCATATTTAGATAAGGGAGGGGATTAAGGGGGAAGACAGTGAGTTCTCAAATATCGTTCATAAAGAGGGACTGAGTGTAAGAGGAAGAATGACTTTGTTTATTTTCTGTTAAGCGTAAATATACGTACTTCTTTCCGAGATTGTAAAAAACTTTATAAGTCACAAATATCACAATTCAAAAACGAATGAAATTAAACACTATGTAGCCCCTATCTATCTATCAACCTGTCTACTTTATTAATTCTTTTTTGACAGCAATTTACGGGTATCTTGAAATATTAATAAAGAATATGTCCATGCACAGGAAATTTGATTTCAGAATCAGAAAAAAATTAAAAACTAGCGCGAAAAATTTTCAGTTCAAGAGTTAGAAACATGTCTTCTGTATTAATGTCCTTGTACAATCGAGATTTTCATTTCTGAAGTTTTTCAGGATATTTTATGAAATTCTGCAATTGAACATTTGCAAGTTACATTCTTCTGATGGAAAAAATCTTTCGATAAAAAAAAAACAAAGCAACACTAGTTGGTAGTTTAGTTCAGATAGAACAATCCAAATTATTTTGCGTTTGGATAAATCAATCTTGGATCACGTCAGAAACTAAATACTTCATAGTTTCATGATATTTGCTAAGTTCTACTTAGTACAGCAGTTGGTCAAATTGGGAAGGACAATAGGAAAATGGTATTGCGCTAATCTTCCGAGAAGACAGAAGTTTCGCTTTTACCATAGATTGAACACCGATTTCTTGCTAGGCAACTATTTCATCCACGATGCAGACCCAAGTTATTTACAAAGTTCAGCTTGGTCTGGCACAATATCACAATAATGGGGCACTTAGTATAAATCAGACTCGCTACACCTGCAAATTGGTCTGTGAAACTAGCTTGGTAACCATCGCGTTATGGTGGGTTCATTAAGTTTTACACAAGGCGATATCAGTGTGGCGCCCAGCGGATAGTCTGTCAGACTGGTTTTCTAACCATAGTTTTAACGCATTATCAGAACAGTTGAGCCATCGAGAAAAGGTCAAGAGGAATTTCACAAGATTGTCTACATTTATACATTTGTATGTTGTTTTGGAAAGCTAAAGATAATTTTTGGTTACATTCGGACAAGAGATGTTTACCAAACGTCAATAATAAAAGGAAAGAGGAACAAAAACTTCATTGGAACTAGCAACTTTCTGGCAACTTTTTTGAAAGAAAAAAAAAAGGCTTATTTGTTATTTTGGTACTGTTTTCTAAAAAAAAAAAAATAATCTTAAAACCAGATTTTATAAAGAATTTTTTTTCTCTCTCCTCATTCTTTCAGTTCTCTCGTATGGCCCAAATCGTAAAAAGTAAACGAAAAAATTCTTTTATAAGTGTTGTAAAGGGTACAGTACTTCAGGGGCCTATTTCGGAAATTGCATAATAAAATCCAAATAGAAATGACAGAGAATTTTGAACGAATTTATATAACAGTAAACAAAATCTGTAAAAAGTAACAGGAGAAGATTCCAAATATCATAACTGGGGTATTGAAGTTCTGTGAGTGTGGTTGGGGGGCTTTAATTGCAGGCCTGGCGTTAGCAGCGCGATTTGGACAACTGGCTGCAACTAATTGTCGATGTTATAATAGTAAGATCTAAAACGTACAAGAAAATTAGAAACCAGGATGGGTTAGGCTTGTGATAAAATAATAATAAATGTAAAAATACTTCGTCTAAAAAAATTGAAATTGATTCGAATAATTTCGATAATTTATTGACAACATGCTCCCGACTGAAGGGAATATCTTTGGTTATTACAATTATGTAAGAATGATTAAGAATTCAATTTCAAAAGTCGAATAAATTTGATGAAACGTAAGGGTTCTTTCCAAATAACGCGATTAAGACTGTGAACAAAGAATACAATAAATTCGCTGAGATGAAACTAAACAAACTTACCCGTGCAAAATTGAAGTGCTGTGAATGTGGTTGGGAGGCTTTAATCGCAGGCCTGGTGTTAGCGGCACGGTTTGGGCAACTGGCTGCAACTACTTATTGATGTAAATATAGAAAGATCCAAAACGTATTACAGAATTAGAAATCAGGTCAGTTCAGCGCATATGGGGTTGAGATGGGCAGAATAGTGTAGACGTTAAGTACCCAGCTCTTCTCGAAGGTGAAAAAAACGTCAGCTCGTGTTTCATTTCCTCCCTCATCCTTGAATACAATTCTCCATTTCGTAGAGTATCAAATGTTGCGATGGGGCTCTCGTACGACAGGTTTGACATAATAAGAATGTGATTAAGTAAGTGGCAAACTTCATAGCTATAGTTGATGCCGATACAACTATCAGAAATTTGATGAAGAAAATAAATTATTGAGTAGATATTAAAAGAAGGCAACTTTTTTGCCTAGATTGATTAATTGATCCTAATGAAAACATTAATTCACTTAAATAATCTTTTACAAAGATACCCTGTTGTCATGCACGTCCGCTACTACTTTTCCAGGGGATGGGGGCAAATAATATATTTGGAATATATCTTAGCGACAACCCCGTTACCGGTGAATAATGATAATATCATCTTTTTATAAGGAAACATTGTATTTGGGTTGCGTAAAACAGTTTTTCTGTTCCAGTATTCTTTATTGATCGTGAGGCTGAAACTTTCAGACTTTCCCTCATCCAAGAAAAAAAAATGAACAGCTATTGTTTTGCAGAAAATCTATAAAAAAAATGCTTCTAAAATATTGGTGGTTTTTGCCAACGGTGTACGTTATGGATGGTTGAAATCTAAAGTATTGTAGTATCTGTAAAAAACCGACTATCTCTCTTCCCCTTCTTGCTCTGATTCTAATCTCCCCGCACCGCCCAAGTCTTTGGGTATGAAGATCTTCATTTTCCTAGCTGTACTTTAATCCCACGGAGCCCTGATGAATTTATTAAGTACCCAGAGGGTGCATACTTTTGTCAGCGCTATTGCCATTGTGGTTTAGACATATTCCCCTTCCAATTGTCATTTCCATCTACACATATAACTACGACGTAGTGGAAGTAAACATTCAAAAATGTAGTCAGCTCTTCCGTAACCTGTTGTCTTCCCTTCCACAGACTTCCATTGAAATCCATTGAGAACTTTTTGTGATATCATGTGGACAGTCACGATCGTATACATAAACAAATTGAACCCCCCCAAACGGAAAAATATCTCTAAATCATAAAAAATTCCTAGATCTACCCAAATATTTCACCACACCTTTCTTACCTCACAAGTCACCCTTTACAAAATTTAATTGAAATCCATGCAGAACTTTTGGATATATCATGCAGAAAACGAATGAATAGATGCGACCGAATACACCTTTTGTCAACTTGATTAGCAAAGGTAAACGAGTAGCACTAGTGTTAATAGAAATGAAAGGAAAAGCTTTGTTCATTGACTACTGAAATGTTTGAGTTTAATTAATTTCCTTTTTACAGTTAGCTTGCCAGCGTGTGTCAAGATATCTATCTTCGTTTGGGGTGGGAATTGTGTCTCCTATGTCCTCAAATGGGTTTGCAGTGTGTTAAAACAGCGCTCAACCTGAAATATCAGACTTACGAGTTTTAGGGTAAATTCTGTTTTTATTCGCGGTTTTCTAGACGAGTAGACAATTATATCTATCACGCTTTAACGAACCGCGTTGTATCGAAGGATGTCTGAACAGATTATAATAGCTCTCTCTCTCTCTCTCTCTCTCTCTCTCTCTCTCAATCTCCCCCCTCTCACTCTCTCTCACACACACACGTTCTTGAGAAACTGAGGAATCTATAGATAAACGTATTAAGCCATGGCTCTATCGGTATGCGCCCTTTGCGGCCTTTAGTTCAGGCCAAATTTCCACTATCATAGCAACGGTCCATATCTTAAGTTCAAGTCGAATTGGCACTATTCTCCGTGTATATCTTCTAAGCGCCCACCTGTGAACACTGACCTTTCTGTGCACGACCGTTGGGAGCAAGGATCACTCAGCTCACCCATAAATCAGAGACAAAAAACAAACTATGGAATTGAAACAATTTATTAAACCGAGGCCGACAGAACACAAGATGGAGAGATGAACTGGAAAGATTCAGGAAAAACTGGCTCTGCGATGTCCATGATAGAGAATTGTGGCAAATCCTGGGGAAGGTCTATGTCCAACGACGATTGATGATGATGATGATTTTGTTTGACGTACATATGGCTTTGTTTAAACAGCATTGGAAATTAACGCAATAATTAAATCAAAACTCAGTCATTTTTTCGACTCATAGTGAAAACGGGGAGTCACAAAACGGTTTTTAACATAATTCCTAGAGTTAAAACGCATTCAGTTTACAACTAATTTTTACTTTTTAATAAAATGAGAAGGATCGAATAAAAACTATTAAGAAGAAGAATTGAAAAAGATCTTTATGTAAGTATAAAAAGATTTTTATGAAGTTAATCGATTTTTGAAGTATTTTAAAAAGCTATAATAATACTTATTTTCATGTCTGGATTCAAGACACCATGGCATTCAACGTTATATCATGAATAAATTTCTATTTTTTTATTGTTGCATAAATATCTTTGCTTTTCATCTAGCTTACTACTATAAGAAATATCTTTTATTCTTCATTACAATTAATAAACTCGTCTAAGTGTGATAAGAACAGAGTGCAACCAACTTGCCAAAATCTAACTCAAACTGACCTTTTAATAAATAGCAAAAAAAAAACAAACAAAAAAAACGGGCTTTAAATTTCATTATTGCGCAAATTTCTGATGAATATATGATTTAATTATATTTCATAATAAAATAATTATACCTTTCGGACCTTTTGTTTGGCTTTTGAGCCTTTGAATGTCAATTATAGATTTGTTTGCATTAAACCAAAGATTACCAAATGAATAAATAAATGAACAAACACGAGATCAGCCTAAAAAGCAAATAAGAACTAAGTAATAATCAAATGAATGTTCAATAATTTTTTGAAAGGACCAATTATTACGCCAACTTTGATGTTTTGTTGATGATAGCAACTTAAAAGGAGAACCACACCCGAACAGTTACTAATTGAAAAATGATTCATCAACTTTCTCTTTAATCTTTTAGATTCTTTATTAATTATTATATACTTTGGAATGTCTGGAAACGATAATGTTTGACAAAAATCTGCGATGGTGCCTATTACCTATGTTTGTTAACTAAAGTTACATTGCCGTAAATATTTTGGTGATTTTAGCAACCATAAATTGAAAAAACAAAGATATATTGAAGATAAGAACAGAGAGTTTAAAGCGGAATGGACAAACCAGTCTGCATTCATTGCCAGTAACACAGGGCTGCTGTTGTGCTTAATTTGCAGATACATATTCGCAAAGAGCAAGAAGACGAATATTCTCTGGCATTTCTTTAGAAAGCATATGTCTTTTGCCTCAAAATACCTGCTGGGTCAAGGTTTTTGCTGAGCTGCAAAAGAAAACAATTGGATTGAGAAACAGTTCAACAAGTTGGATCAAAACCAATAATCACAACCCACGCTAGTTTTGTTGCAGTGGTAAAAGGAGGTTAACCCTTTTTCAGGTGGAGAATATTTGAAGGAATTTTTTCTCAAAACATCTGAATTTCTTTTTTAAGATTTTAAAAACAAGAATTAAATGGTGTATAAAATTATAGATATGTCATTGTCTGCAAAAACTGTAAAATATAGGACTATTAAGATGGCCGACGAAGTGAAAAGTCATCAAGTTAGTGACATAAAATCTGCATAGAGATTTCCTCATGTCGTCAACGAGTCTTGTGATATCAACAGTAATGCACAATTTGCGCTTGTTTGCAGATACATAAACTCTGTTGAACCACAAGAGGAATCGGTTGAGTTGGTCACAATTAAAAGCTAAACTCATGGAGAGGATATTGCATTTGCTATAAATGAAAGTATCAAGAAACATAAACTTGACAAATATAAAATTGTTGTTGTTGCCACCGATGGTGTATCAAGTGCGAAAGGTCCTCAGAAAGAGTATGTTGCCTTCTTTACAAAGAACATGTATCATGACGTACTTAAGTTTCATTGTATAATACGCCAATAAGCTCTTTGTATACCAATCATATCCAAAAGAAATATTAGCTGTAATGGATTCAGTGATGCAAACATTGAACAAAATAATGACTAAATTCCTCAATCATCGACAGTTTTCTAGCTTTCTGGAAGAACTTGATCGTCAATATTCAGATCTTGTAATGCACAATATTGTACGTTAGTTATCCAGAGGAAAGATGCTTCTGCGGTTTTACATCCTGTCTTGAAGTTAAGATGTGATTGACTGAATCAAGATATTCCCCTCCAGAACTCCACTTGTCTGTAACAATTTTACTCCATGGTCGATCTAACACCCCATTTAAACGCGTGACGTCAAAAGGTGAAATGGAAAGAGAAAACTGTTATTTCTCTTTTAGAAGAATGCAAATTTTTACAATGATACGAAGACAGGAAGACTGGTTCATTTTCCAACTTTGAAAAAATATCCGAAAACCACTGAATCTGATGCTAATTTCCATTTTATTTTGCAGGAGCAATTGAGAAGATGAAGACCAGATTTGCTGGAAGTTTTCATTATTTTAGAAATGAAAAGGAAACAATATTATCTCTGTTAAAACCATTTGAGGTAGATATGTTTGAGCTAAATTTTTCAATATTTCCTGAATTTGATCAAACCTGATTTGATCTTGAATTATTGGGTTTGTGAAATAAAGACTTGAGAGTTTGAAGAAGCAAAAAAAGCACTCAGGCATTGCATTGAAAATGGTTAGAACTACATAGACGATTTGCAAAAAGGCCAGTTTGTGTTTACAGTTTGGTATAGATTTCCGGATAGCTACAATAAACTCAAAAATATGCAATCGGACTTCCAGCCATCTTTGTTTCAACGTACATCTGTAAACAATTTCTGTCTTCGTTGAACCTTTTGAAACGAAAACTGAGAAGTCAGTTGACTCTCGAAAGCCTCGGATCTTGGTTAAAGATGAAAAACACCTAATATTCACTTAGCATTGAAAAACTCACCAGAGAGACGGTGCAGGAAAGGACACACTGAATAATAAAAGTATATTTTATGCAACTTGGGTGTCCGCTGGGAGACAGCAAACAGGACATTTACTCTTCCTTGAATCGGGCCTTCTCGCCTAGGATAAGTCGGAACCTTATAGTCAATAGGGTAATGTTGCAGTACAATTTTTTTTTTGATGTAACCCCAATTTAATGAACCCATGTAAAAGGATGCTATTATTGTTCGATGACTGAGGATATCCTGTTGCCCCATCTCCTTAGAAGTATTCTTTTGCCTCCCACTCCTGGTAAGGATACAGCTGACCCCCATGTGTGTGTTTTATGGCTTGCTCTGTTAAATCTATAATTATAGGTCTACAAGCATATAAAATTTTTTCGTCTTGTGGCTCACTCTTAGACTGAATTATATCCTAAATCTCAAATATGGCTCTTCTGTCGACTCTTGCCTTAAGGAACCATACCGCAGTTTCAATAAATAGCCCCAACTTCTCTCTCACCTTCGTCGACAGATAGTAAAGAATGTAGCAGTTAATATTCCAAAATTTTCCAAAGTAAGAAGAAGGTAATAGAAAATGACAGGCTGCTTAGAAATCAACAAGTTTTAATAGATGATAAAACTATACTAGCGAGAAAAGGTAGATATTTGGGACAGAACGTTTTCATATCAACCAAAACAGTTCAAGCAAACTTTCATGTGAACATTTAACATTATTTTTTTAATTTGAGTTCTTTCTATCGAAATTCGAATTCCTGTTGCCGGCTATTCAATCTGAAATATTACCACTGAGCTATGAAAGTCGATTCAGAATTGAAGTAAAAAAATTAGTTCAAGTATAACACTCAAAGCGCGACACAACCGAATGGTAGATAGATAGGTACACATAAATAGATAGTAGTCCTTCCAATTTCGTCGGTTTCAGTTTAACGAATTTGAATATTCACGATCCACCCCCATCAATTCAGCGGTTCCCAAAGTGGAGTCTGCGCACCCGGGTATTAGTGGAGGTCCGTGAGCTTGTTGAGTGGCAGATTTGCAAAAGCATTGGGTCCGTAGACAGGCCTGAAACGAAGTGGGATTGAATTAACTAAGTCGAACTTTATCTGATTCCGTTGATTACCTCAAAATTTAACCCTAACTCGTTATCATTTTGATATTAAGCTAATTACCTAATCTGTATTGAGTCGATGTAGTTGCAATAACTAGAGCTGATAGTAGCAATATTATGTTTACTTATAAGACAGGTGTGTTGTCGCTGCTGCTATTTAAATATATATATATATATGTATATATATATATATGTATATATATATAAAGACTGATAGTTTACACGCGCCTTAGCTTTCTTTCCTCACCTAGTTATCGACAAAAATAGCGATAATCTGAATGTATAAAATGGTGAATGAATGTTACATGCAGCATTTTAATGCAAAAAGTGATATGCAGAATTGCATGCATGATAAAGATAACGAAATATAATGTAACGTGGCAAGAATATATTTGGTAAAGAAAATGCAAAAACTAGATCAATATTGTTAAAGTTCTCATTAATAGAGAGGAAGAAATATGCTCTTGAAGTTCGGCATCCTACAAAGTGATGAATAACCTTATTAATGTTCTTAGAATAAGTAAAGACATGAAAATGCACAAGTTCGTAAATGATTGTACATGTTTATGTGTGTAAGCAGAAAGAACTTATGTCAATTTGTATATAAGTATATTTTTGTTTGAATATGTGTGTACCAAAATAGGTGTGTGCGTATAAGTGTATGAAGACAATAAAAAAATGGTCTCAAAAATGATATACAGGTAGACTAAGAGGAAAGTGCCTAAGGATTGAGTGCACCTCTCTTATAGAAGAGGATGTAGGGAAGGTGTGTGAATTGCCAAAATCGTAGAATTCTCAATGGTTTGTGTCACAACTTGAAGAGTTGATTGGAGGCGAATAGACGTGGTCCTTTTTTCAGACAATGTGTCTCCGTATGGTAATCTGAGAAAGTGTTTGTATGTGTTTGAGTGCAAATGAAAAGTTCATGAATATCTTAACTTGGGTGTTCTAGTGAAATGTGTTTTATTGTTTTTACTACTAAATGATTGGAGATGATATAAGTTCGCTGTGACTGTGAAATGTATCTGTTACACGCCTTAAAAAAAAAGGCTTCCGTGAGGAAATTAATCTAAATAAAAAGGGTCCTTAGCAATAAAAAGATAGGGGACAATTGAATTGATTGAATCGTAGCTATTCTCACGGACTTTTGATAACAAAGCGGCATGTGTCGGTAAAAACACCTGAAATTCGTAACCTATCAATTTTAACAAATATATATATATATATATATATATATATATATATATATATATATATATATATATATATGATTAAAACATTTTCAGAATGAAACAAGCAAATATTATCTTATGTACTTTGGAATGCACAGTTGCCGGGCAGTGTGATTCAATTTAGTTCTCGTGATACAACTTGCTGCTGCGAACACTATTCTGGCGCCTGAAGCCTACATTCATCATAAATTCTGAACAAACAAGTTGCTCACTATTTCATGACGACGAAGTACTTCGCTAATCTTGACATTCGAAAAAATAATAACGGAAAAATGAAAACCGCTGCGTAGAATAGCGGCACAACATGATGTAACCCAATCTTTAATGACGTGGCACCTTGATAACTCAAATATCAATTTACCATAGATAATGCTCCTAGTGTTTGGTTCAGGTAGTTCATATTTCAACTACTCCTATACTGTCTGGAGGCCAAAACGAAAGAGATAGAAAAAGAAGTACAATCGAAGCAGGAATTCCCAACTAAAGATGAATTATTTGAATAAAAGGAATATTGAGTAATTAGTCTCTTCCATAGGAAAAAATGAAAGATCATAAATCATAAACAACCTTAACATTTTTTTTCGAAATCATGTACAGCCATTATGGCGCGATAATTTTATGGTCAATTTTTCTGTTTTTTTCTTTCACAATGTATTACGATACATTTTCATTGGAAATTTGACGGCATTGGTTTTGTCCTAGAGCTGTATGTAGCAGAGATGAGTAAAAGAGCATAACACTGAGGGAAAGTAGAACTTGGAGACAAAGATGAAGAAAAGCAAACGATACCTGAAAAATGCCACAATTAACACTGCTACCATAATATAATAATAACAATTCTTGTCAAAATAAATGTGCGATGTCGATGAATATTGAAAATATACGATCGACTTCAGCTACTGAATAAATAAACCAACAAATCGACGAGTTGTTAGGATAAATGCCTTGTAACCCTAAAAAGCAATGTACAAAATAAAAGCAAAATTAGATAAAGGATGGTTTGCATCGGTGCTAACTGCCACTTTTGCAGGGGAGTGGGGATATATTTGGTGGGGTAGCGGGACAAAGAGATATGTACGCAATATATCTTACCAGCAACTTAGTTACTAGCAAAAAATAATATCATCTTTTTATACGGGTACATTAAGTTGGGTTGCATAAAACAATTGTACAGTACCATTACCTTTCATCGACAATTCGGATCAAACTTTCAAACCATCTCATCGTTGCACACACATGGGCTTGAGAGTTACAAAATCCTTATTTAATATAACGATTTGATTAGGTGCATTAACACATAGCATATGCACCATTTTATGATATTATCATGTTAAATGAAATGTAATGAACATAGCAATAACCTCAAAAAAGAGCCAAATCGATTATATTGTTAGCATATTTCTATGTTAAGTAAATGAGCAGTAAAACTACGACTCACGTTTTGTCCAACAAGAGAGAGAAAGGAAAAGCTTACTCAAGCTAAGGCTTAATCCACCACCAGCGTCGAAAGCAAGCAAGAAAGGAAAGACCAACTCAGCCTAATGGTTAATCCATCACTGACCTCAAAAGCAAGAAAAAAAGAAAGACAAATATTTTGCTCCAAGTTGGATTCCATGCCAAAATCTACTGATGTCTGGTAGAACGCCCTAGACCCCTGCGCCACGGAAACACAACAGTAAATTGTATTGAACGAATACCTCAAAGTCACTGACGGATATCTGATGCCTTTTTAGAATTCTTATGCTTTTACATTGTTTAATGGTTCTATCATTATACTAACTGTTTAATGACATCCTTAATAGTAATATAATGTTCACGTAAAGGAAAAATAAATTAAATATACATACAGTTATTATTTTATTAAAAAAATTTTTTTCATAACAGAAATTCAGTGCTTACAAAAAAAAAAAAAAGAAAATACTGGGAACTCGGAAACGGAAGTTAACACGACATAACATCACGGGATCTCTCTTTCTTTCCCACTCTCAGTCTCTGTCTCTGTCTCTCTATGTTCGTCTGAAATTCACACACCTGGCTGAGTAATTGCGATAATATAGTCAACTCTGAGAGGAGAGTTTGACAAAATGAATGGATAAATGTAAGTGAACCACCTGATCAAAGTCAGATGATCTTGGCAAAAACAGAGATAAGATGTATCAAATTAAACTTCCCTCACATGAAGTTGAAAGACGAAGAAAATACTGAGTTCCAATATGAGAACTATTCTCCTTTTTATCATAGGTACACGAAATTGGTTCGAAACAATTAGCTCTAGAGCGATTGATAAAGTTCTCATTAATTGAAAGAAAAGTTATTCTTATGATGCATCGATTCGCTAGAATGACATTTCTAATATGCAAGAAATCCTTGAATGTTCGCTTTTGAAGAAGTTGAAAAATGTTTTTCAACGATCCAGTGATAGATAGTTCCTTTTTTCGAATGCTTGTGTGCATATTAAGTCTTGTGTATACACCTACGTTGATCGAAAGTTGTGCAGATTGAGCATGTGTTTGTGATCTGAATCGCTGTAATCTTAATATTGGCTGGATTTCTCTCTAAATCTAGAAGATAATTGAAAGAGAAAATTTTGAATACTTTCCCAGAGTGACACCTGTACCGGCGTATATCGAATGGAATTTTGGGTTAATGTATGGACAACCGTATTCATCTATTATTTCGTGAATTTAATTGGCTTAAACTTGGATGGCAAGCGAAATTATACGTATTTTTGCTGTTTTGTTTTTAGTAAATGTGGTTTTGGTTCACTACACATGCTTCTCAAGCAAGACGATATTTAAGCCCCAGTATTCTAACGACCCTTTTTTTCAGTTTGGAGTGCCTCTACATAGGTAGCCGTAAGGGGGAAGCACCCCTCGGAACTCATTGAAGCCAAGGTGGTTTGAAAGTTCGAACCTTCTAGTCAATTGTGGATAATGGTGCAGTACAATTGTGTTTATGTAACTTATTATTCTTATATAGAATATCAGTATTATTAATCTCTAGTGCCCTCTACATCATGTCACCCCGGGTCAGGCCATGCGTCTCTATCAAGAGTCAAGTGTAACATCTGACATGTAGATCGTACCGTGGTTCATACTCGCTTACACTAGAAAAGGAGACCAGAGCAGCACCTTCACCATGTACACTTCTTCCACCCCAGAAATATGTGTTTTTGCCCCCCTCCTAGAAAAGTGACAGCGGACGCCCATGCGTCTCTGAGGCCTTTTCATCCTAGGCGACTGCCTAATGGACAGGCTAGCCCAGACTACTGACTATATTCCAGAATGTACTCTGATCGCAACGGAAGACTTCGTGCTTCGAATTCTGGCTCTCATTGCAATAGAGGTGAGACAATTCTCGGTTTGAGGCGTCTCACGAGGGTGCATGAACAAGTCCATAGCCTGACTCGTAGTCATTAGCTGAATGAATTTTTTATCTGAAATTTTCACCGAATGATGTTCAAACAATGTGATTAATATTAACCACCGAATTAGGTGTTTGGGCAAGGAAGGACATTCTGCTGAAAAATAGATAAATGATTTTCCATCATTTGCATATGTGCTAACAACATTGGCCCTCTTGCTCATTAGCGAAAGTAAACTTCCAATACAGTTGCCGATATGATTGTTTTCAGTGTTTACGTATTCCAGACTACAGTGACGAGTGCAACCCCTGCAGGAATGAGGACGGACGCAGACCAATGTTAATCATGAATATGTATGAGCAAGAAAGTCGGTTTACACATGAACTTCATCTATAGTACAATAGCTTACGGTTTTCGCGCGTCTCAAGTTTTCAAACACAAATATATCACCGTTTATATAAGTAATCTTTATATCAAAATTTTCCTCAAGTCTTTCCACTTTCTGTTGCCATATTCTTTGTGATGACATCAATATTTCAGGAGTTTTCTTTTTAATTTACGAACATGTTAGTTTGTTTTCATATTGAGTCGGCTACATCCAATGCTAACCCATTCAAACGCCCAGGTCGGCAATAGGTCATTTTTCAGAACTATTCACCTTTTACTATAGGGATTCCACTTACTATGTGCATGGTCCAACTCGGAATGTGTGAGAGGTTTCTCTCCCAGTTAAAGAAAAGGTAGCGAAGAGGTATTTTACGTAGCCGAAATGATCATATAGAATATTTGATTGTTAAAATCTTCTATTATTGAATAATGTAAAAAGTCGGCCTTGTTTATCAAGTAGATGCACAATTGAAGGGTTGTGGACCGAAGCATGAAGCGACAAATTGAAAAAAAAATGTACATATATCTTTTCGTAATATCCAAAAGAGTACTTTGATGTATATTAAAAATAACCGTCTTATCTCTATTTGGAGAGGATCGGTCAAGAATTACGCCCCTGTAGGCCTGCGTATACACAGACATGAACAGACATGCAGAGATATGCCACCTGCTGTAAGGTCGAACAAGAAGAAAAAAAAAAGAGCGATCTCGAATTATGTAACCACAGAAGTTTAAGTAAAAAGAAAAAAGAAAAGATGAAAGAAACATTGTCATTTTCGATATTAACTTTATTGATCGAAAGATTTACGGTTTTCTTCTGCTATTTTCTAAAATCTTTCTGCTAACATCATTATTCAGTACCCCCAGAACTTTTTTTCTTTCTCAGCAGAGCCTGCTCTTGCAGTCTTACAGGGAATTGAAATTCTTTCCTAAAGAATATTCTGTAAAGACCAGAATAAATGGTAATTTGAAGGTGCAATATTTAGTGAACATTGTGGAATATGGTTGTAACTTCCTGGGCAAGCTGTAACAATTTTTACCTAATCACTAAAGAAACACGCAGTCAAGCATCTTTTTAAAAAACTAATTCTGGGCGTTTTTTTTTTTCTTTGTGACTATTTCATTCAATTGGTTTAATTGGGGACAGTACTTGTTCAAATTGATTGTTTGGTTTTCTGGATGGAGTTCTTGGTATAGGACTCCCTTCCAATTCTACCATATACACAGAATTACCTTCTTTGGATGAAAACCAGCTTTTGATGAGGCTAATGATGGTTCTTTTTGCTTGCCCCACAATCTCTTATATGTTACACTGTTATAACATCTCCACTTCTCATCACCCATCACGATTAGTTTCAAAATCTGAACATTTTATTTATGTGGACGCTATACATCAAAGCAACTAACATAATAAAGCAATCATTATCAATGTTAATTTTGAGTATTTTGGCAATCTCCCTCTTGATATAATGTTGAGGATCCTCAAGTGGTGTCTTGATTTGATGGTTTTATTTAATCAATTCTGTTATTTCTCCCTTGTTATATTTCTATCTATCTATGTATATAGTGATGAGATCTTGATATTGTTGCCTTTTGGTTTCAGTTGTATCATCATCAGCCATTTAGCGATTTCCATTAGACACAGACCTCCACCGAGACCCGCCAGATGATCTTTGGGAATCCAAATTGTGAGGCATGATGTCCAGCAGTGGGCTGACATTCTTGATCATGACCATTAACACTCAATTCTATTAAAGATATTGTTTTTGTTAGTAACAACGATGTGTGTTTGCTGATTCATCTTTGAAAGAGATAATCTCTAACAATTGGTTGAAAATTTAGCTTAGAATATTGATGAGTTCTTTGGATTATCTATGAGAAATAATAGTAAGAGTTGTTATATCAGATTAGTTTATCATCAGTCTATATTCAATCAGCAATAGAGAATACTTGGTGAGAAGATTCAAAAGCTGACATCAGTAAATAATCTTCAACTTTAAAAGAGTAATCAAAGGAGAGATAGAAAGATCTAAAATGGCTGAGCATATTTGAAGAGAAAAACGCGAACACTCGCATCTTTAGGAATGAAGTATGTATAATAGTTTCCAACAGCATTCTGTCTGAGAAGAAACAAGCTCAAATTAATGTTGACTGAATGTGTAATTCAGGCAAGTGTGAAGTTCAACCCGATGTGGTTTCCATTACTTAACTGAGACAAGAAAAGACGGAGAGATTGACATAGACCGAAGCCTACGTTGTAACGAAGTTACCATTGGAATATTCTGTTTACTACCATCATTGGAAAATTATGTTTTCCACCATCATGAGTGGATATTACACTTGAAGAAGGCCGTAGAATGAATCATCCAAAACATTATATTTATAACACAAAGGAGTTCAATCGTCCAAAAACTCTTTGTATGTTAAAGACCCTTCTTGAAAATACAGACAGAATCATTAACTTCCCAGTGATTTGTGCCTCGTTTGCAGTCATTAGTCACTGCAACTTCAAAATCATTTGTTTATTTTCTGATTAACAATGAAATTACTAATACTAATAGACTCTTTTTTTACTGCTCTTTCAAAGTCCTTTTATTCTGGAATAGATGTGATGAAAGGTAGGAATACAATTTGATAAAGAGATGGAAGGTTCAAAAGTAGATAACTGAAGTAAGAGTCATTGGCTAGAAATAGACTTTGGAGTAAAAGTTCTTGTTTTTAATGAAGTTAGCTTAGTGCTACATAGATCCTTAATCAAAGAAAAATCTTACAGAATAAACATTACAGTGTTACATCTGAACTATTATGAATATTTACTATGAATGGATACTACAGCTCACTAATTTTTTGTCCTGGCACAATGGAATACAAGGCATTAATGCAAAAATCTTACACTAACTGGTTTGCCCATGCCATAAAAATAGGGGCATTTATGAAATGTATTGATACACATTTGATACACGTGGATAATAGAGATTTGCATTGATTGCAGTGAGCTCAGAGAATGGTGATCTGTTGACTACAAGCAGATTTTTACCTGTTTTTTGTTTTTATCACTTTTTACATTTTTTGCTATTCTTTAAAATTCAGCATTTTTATGCCATCTAGTAACCAACTTAATGATAATATAGATGAGTTGCATCCTTTAGTGTGACAGAGGACAAAAAAAATACACATGGCATATTATTATAGTTAGTTAGATGCTGACTACTGAAAAATATGAAGAATGAATAGAGATCACATTATTCATTTATTTATAAAGTTAGGATTACAATATAGAACATTCAATTTTAATCCTCCTCATTTGCAACTAATTAGATAATTTTATTCTTCATTTATTATTATAAAAATGAATAATTTGATTTAGGAAAATTAATCAGAACTCAGCATAACCAATAAATACCGCATATCACAATCTGAAAGAAAACCTTTATCGAGTGGTTGCATTAAAATAGGATTGATATAATTAAATCTGAAGATTGGAAGTATCAAGCTGAAGTAGGCATTCTGTGATTAAACTCCAAGTGTTGCATCAGTAATATGAAACTATAATTGACAGCAAGAAATCATCATTTGCAGCAAGAAGTTTGAAGTGTTTGGGTTTCCTTTCATTTGAAAAGAAATATGCAATTAATACTAAGTCATTAAATCTATATGACAAATTTGATCTTGAATTTAACAAATAACTTCATTCATAGATACATACAATTTACTAGACAAAGAGTGTAACAAAACCACAAACATATTGTACTCGGATGAAGGAAAAATAAATGCTGGAAAAATTATTTTTTCACACAACTTTAAGCAATACAAACAGTTTCTCAATTTTTCAAGCATAACTAATTAAAATAACTAGTGGACCTTGTTCATATCCAATTATTAAATCAATTATCTTTTGTTATAAACCAAAAAAAGCCTCACTGACTTTAGAAGGGTGACTCAAGAGGGAATAGACATGACAGGTGGTTTAGAAGATAGTCCCTCTGCCTTGGAGAAGGATGTGATAACTTTAAAAACTAGCAGGAAACTGCTTTTTTTCAGAGATCATAAGAGAAATATAGTTGTAAAATATGGAACAGTACAGAAGATTTTAAATGTCCCTACAGTTAACAGCTGCAGTTTGGAGATACACCTAAAAATAAAAATAATTCATTTTTTATTAAATTACAATTTTCCGAATTACGAATTGTTTAAAAAAAATAAAACAAAAGACAGTGTTTTTCAGGATTGTTTATTATAAAAGCAGTAAGTGCCATATATAGTTGTGGTCCTCGCATGAAAGAAAGGCTAAAAATGTAAGCCTAATGTTTTGTTCACTATTATGCATAATTCAATGGCTGCAACAGGAATCAACACAGCATCACTAGCCAGATCCCAGTGTGATGGGCAAATTAAACTGACATGTAATAAGTAGTAATTACATACATACATACATACATGCATGCATACATACATACTTACATACATACAAGTAGGTATGTACATTATACTGCTACATGACCAACAATGGAGTTCAGGCCAGAATTATAAAACTTATAAATAAAAAAAAGTTACAAAAAAATTCATCATCAGAGGCATGAAAACAATAACAAAGTACATCATCATTGTCATCATCAACAACATGGTTATGTCCTGAGACTACTACCATAGACAGATGTACATTTACAGATTAAATATATACAAGAGAATTCATCTGCAGCTGTGGCTGCAAATGCCAAAGTTGCAGAGTGGTAGCAAGTCAAAGAAATCCTTCCCGTTTAAAGATGGTGGATAACAGCAGAAAGGGTACAAACAGCTTTAGGCTGATAGAAGCCACAAGATGCATACTAACTATAAGGAGAAACAGAAAACTTATTGCACAATGAGAAATGTTTGCATACAACTGTTCAAGTGATGAGGTGGGGGGGAATATAGTAAAGAAGATGCCAGAAACATTGGCTTCCTCTCTGCAGTCGGCTGGGATGATGGGAGTTGAAAGCGAGATGTTTATTTTTCAAGCTTGATCCACCATTGCAGATAGAAAAATTCATCAACTGATGATTACATTTTTGTATTAGTTTCATTTTCATTAACAATGTAAGTGTTGAGAATAAGTCAAATATTAGTAAGCCATTGCTGAATTTTTATTTTAAATATATTTGAGCTTTATAAGTTGTGAAAGGGCTTTCTTTTTTAAGCTACAGTAAAGAAGTAGCAGATTTGAAATTTTGGATGAATTAAATCCCAGCAGATATGAGGCAAGCACTGAGATGCTTTATTCTTAATTATATAATATCTTGACATTCAATAATTCATGTCGGTTAACTACCTTGTGCATTGTAAAATAAGAGAGAAGAGTTTTCAATAGAGCAATTTCAAAGTCTTAAGTACCCTGAATATTATTTCTATGCAGTTAAAGTCAATCATACATCCCAACTTAAAAATACAGAAAAGGGCAACCAATAAATCACTGGAATTTTATATTGAAAAAGTAAAGGATGGCATATCACAGAAAGGAATCACCATTGGGTGGTGACATTTCACAATGGTCCATGAACACATCATGAATAGCATCTCTTAAGGCAGAAAAACCTCCCCGCAAAGGTATGCATTACTTTTATCGGGCTAAAGCATACAAACTGCTAAAATACAAGAACTAAGAACAAATTTTCAAGTTCTAAAATAATTTGCAGTGAATTTTGTACTAATTGTTTCCAATGAGAAATTTTCCTCTTCAAATAAGTTATCTGGAAGTGCAATTGAATGCAAATCTACAAAACTTCAGATGTGTACATTACAATCAGATAGGAATGAATAGAGAGACTAAAAAATTGAAATAATCTAAAAAAGAAAGATGAAAAAAACTGCTTGTATCCAGTATTTAAAAATTGCTGCTTTGGGGGATTAAATAGATAATGAATAAACTAAATTCTAAATAAATCATAAGAAATGAAAGTGAATATCTAACCTAAGGTAAGGCAAACAGTTGCTGTGTTGTACAATGAAGCTGTAATAAATCTAAGGGGAATTCAATCCACTGGAATTTATTTTGAGTGATGCTCATATAATAATGATAAAAATGAATTGCAATCCTCACATTTTACCAATGAAAATTGGAAGTAAATCAATAATCCATTTTTAGAATTTTCAGAAATATATTTTTTGTAATTGGTAAATTATATATTGGAATCCAGATGATATTATAATTGAAATTATATGTAGACAGAATCATGATTAACAAATAATGAAAATTGGAAAGGAATGTTGCATTATTTTAGATAACATGTTAAAATTATTCCAGATTCTGTGATTAGTTTTCAATTGATTGCTTGAATGTTACATCAAAAAAGGATATTTACAATTAACTAATACTTTTTAAATTCAGAGACTAAAAATTTAAATGAATTCAAGAAAAGAAAATGAACAATATATGCAAGCTCTTTTTATCAGTAATTAAATGAAATGAAAATGCAGAAGACCAAATCAAATTAATCAGTAAGCCAATTGAGAAAAGACATATATTTGGAATATGCATTGATGTAGGAGGAAATTGCTTTAAAATGAATAGATCTTCAATTTAATATAAGAGCCAAAGCTTGGGTTTGGGTTTACATTAAATATATTTTGGATAATTATTAACTGATGAATAAAATTTGTCTGTAAACTGCTTGAATTCAGTAGTTTAAATAGTTGATATGTTTTCAGATAATTCTGAGAGAAAATCCATGAAAGCTTGATTAACTAATTTTGACAAATAAATATCACAAGAAGTTAATAATTCCTCTTGAATAGAAAAAAAGCAAAACTAAAAGAGAAAATATCTACTTATTTTATGATTTTTCATAAAGGAACTAAAAGACACAGAATTCTCTATGATACATGAAAAAGAATTCAGATAACTGGATTGTAGAATCGAAGAGAAATTCAGTTGATGCTGAGATGAAACTGACAAGCAGAACCATTTTAGTCCTGTCTTCTCTATCTTTATAAAACATAATCATTTACAGTTTTAATGCTTGCTACAACCCAGTATCTAAAAGGTATACTTTTATATGCATTACTACCTTTAAAGATATTGTACATATTGATAGTTTCAAGACTAGATTTGAAATAAACATTAAATAGTGTAGGTACTAAAAATGAAATGTGAAAGATGACTCAATGCAAATAAAAATAAAACAAAAGAAAATGCGTATTTGTACTTTTTCAGGTCTTCATCTGTTGAAATTCTATTGTTTAAGTTAGTCAATATTCAATTCATGGTGGAGTTTAATTTGAATTGGATCTGGTTGGTTGACAATCTAAAAGTAGCATACAAAAGATAAAATGAATACAAACAATATTTCAAGTTGTTTCTAATTGATTTCAGAGAAACTAAAAAATAATTTTGCATTGGAAATTTTTTTCTCTTTCAGGCTAATCATGCTAAAATGAAGTTTTAGTCTGAGGAATATGTATGTTTCAAACAAATGGGATGAAAAACAGATAGCAAAGATTTATATCTCTTGTTCCTTCAAACAATATTTTTTTAGAAAGTAAATATAGAATCTGATATGAAAACATAGAATAGATTTCAGAATTTATGCATCATTGTTCTCAACATATGATTTATACTTGTGAAAATCGCTATGAACATAGAAATCACCAAAGAACCCAACTTTTCGTAAAAAAGAAGATTCATATTGTATTAAAAACTTACATGTTTCTCCTTAAAAGTTGCATTATTTTGAAGAGGATAGAATATGCAATATTTTTTAAAAGGATTAACTTGTTGCATCATTTACAGCTAGACTTCTGAGGCCAAAAGTTTTTCCTTTAGTCAAAAGTCAATTTGCCTGATTTTATATTGATTTGCTGTTTTGTTTTTAAACTTTCAAGCAAAATATTCATTAAAAATTGTCAGAACTTTTTAAAATTCATCCTCAATGAATTAAGTTAAAGATAATATTTTATGGTAGATATTTTGCAGTATTCATTGAATGCTATCATTTCACCCTCCAGTTAGAAAAAGGAATTTCCTTAAGATCGAAGATATTAGATTTTATGGTATAAGCCCATTACTGCTGGAATTATTTGCAGCTTCTCTTATGTTATATAGTCCTAATAAACTGTTTTGTACCCAAAATATAAAATAAAAATAGTCTATTGAATTAATTCAAACCCTTTTGATTATTCTATGCTTAATTATAATTCGTGCAAAGAATTTTCAAAGGCATTCTCCTTGTAGTCAGATGTTGTTAATTATATGTAAAATTCTCCTTTTTGGAAAGTTATAAGGATAAATTGATGATGTTGCAATGAAAGGAGCCCACTGACTGATGTTGACTGCTATCAGCTACTTTGAAGAAAAATTGTTGGCTCCAGTCACCATCAATTATACCACTGATCACTCAGATTTTTTTTTGTAAGTTAAACAATTGTTAATAGAAACATCAATCCCATTTCTTTCTTATTACCTATCTCATTGAAATTTCAATAATCTACTTGGGAACAGATGCAAAAAGTTTTTGAAAGTTTAATCAGTAACTTGCAACAATTCAATTAGCATAAATTCTAGTAAAATTAACATTAATCATTACTTTTATTGAAAATCAGTTCCTCAGTCTCACTCCTTTCAGAGAAGTTCAACAAAGTCTGTGTATCTTTAAATTCAGTGCAATCTGTCTTCTAAGAGAGAGGTAGGCTTTTGGCTGATTTACATATTCATAGCAAGAGAAAGAATGAATATAAGTATAATTTAATGTCAACTCCTGTTTCCATGTACACAAACACACACATGCACGCCTTATAAAATCTCAATTTTGATATGTATTTTTCTTACTTGATAGATTCATTAAAAGTATGCTTCCTCTTATGACAAATAGGTAAAATGAGTGGAATTGAATTCTTAAGAAATATTACATGCATTAAGAATTTTCCTCTAATCAATCAAGTGCAAAACATGTCTTCTAGGAATCCAAAACTTTACTCCCAGTTTTCATATCTATCAATAATTCGTAGATTATTTTTTAAATGAAGTAAGTCTGTTTTGTTTTATGCACAGATCTGATATTTTGGAAATGAAAGCAATTTTTGGGAACCATGTTTTGCTATTTGGATAATAGAAAGCTGAAAAAGTTTTGTCCTGTAGAAGAATATTGTTTCAGCACCAATCCTCCAACTGCTCACAGAAACAAGTTGTAACAAACAATATTAAATTGAAGGGTTAATGGATTCTGCAGGATGGGCAAAGTAGTTTCAATTAGAAAAATATTTTGTCAAAAATAGTCTTTGAGTTAAACCACATAATTCACGTACAACAATATAGAGATATTTCCAAAAGTAAAGCTTTAAATGTTTCCAGTTTTACAGTTATATATTGAAATGTTTCAAGACAAGATAACCAAGCAATGAATAGTGAATAAAAACTAAATTGTCACAGACTTAAACCACTGCCTCCAAGCACCAACCACGATGCCTATAAAAGTATACAGAGGAAGTGCATTTATTCAGGCTTTCAGGTTTGTCAGCAGTTAGGACATCAGTTTAATGGACAAACCAATCTTCCGCATTCATTGCTGTCTCACGTTGGAAATGGATCACTGGAATTGTAATTTTCAGGAACCATACGCATAGAACTATAAGAAATAACAGGAAAATTCACAAACGTATAGCACAGTCAAAAGAATATATTCAAGGTCAATATCAAATGAAAGACTTTAGAAGTTAAGAAGAGAAAGAATTTTTTGCTTGAATGTAACTATTTCCACAGTCACTTTTTTTGATCTGAAAAAGGTTCCACTATAGAATATTTCATAAAAAGATCTGCTGCTAAAAATGGCTGGCATTTTAAGAGGCAGTAATAAATTATTCTGAATTGATGATATCATGTAAAGCCAGAATAATTTGTAAATATTTGTAATAATGAACTTAGGTAAGACTTAAAATTCTGATAACACTGATAAGATATAACATGGAAAATGGTACAAAGATTGAATCATTAAATATCAATATAAACACTAAAGCCTTAGTTGAAAACAGATTGAGAAGTAAGAGATATTCCTAATTCATAATTTCAAAAGCAATTACACATTTTTTTTTTTACTTAGCACAAAGCATTATGGTGTTCTCTCTGTTGCAAAGGACAAATGAGGTCAGGGCATACTATTAGGAAATTGTGGCATTGAAGTATGTCAAAATAAATTGGGAGTCAAGGTTTGATTTTGTTTTAGAGTAAAAAAAAAAAAAGTAGATAAATATAGTTTGTAGAACTGCTATTATTTGACAAATCTGTATTTTCCCTCCATGGAATTAGAAGAAAAAACAAAACAAAAAATTCCTTTTTTTTTTAATTGTAGAAATTATTATAATGTGTATGTGTGAATGTGTAAACAAAAACCCAAACCCCTATCGATAAAGCCTCCCCCAACTCTGATATGCAACCTCATACAGAAATTTTGATATTACTTTGTTCTATTTGTATCGTCTTTATATAGAATTACTTCCATAAATGTGTAAAGCCCTGAATGTTTTTTCTTGTTTATTGGTGCAATGTATTGTCAGCAATTGCATAAATAATGGATTAAATGATAAGACCAGATTATACTGGTGATTTTGTGGAATAAGTTTGACTTTGATTCAAACAGATAAAGAAAGCATGCATATATTGACTATCAAAACCACATTTGTACAAGTGGAAGAGCTGAGAGTATGCTTTCTAGAGAAATGGTTATCCACCGTGAAATTAGTTATGCATACAGAATGGATAAGAACAACAGTAATCAAACTTGGCAACTGTTACATACACAAAAATCATTGCAATTACCTTTTGACATCTTTGTGGGCAATAGAAAACTGTGTGCATTGTAATGTGTGTGTTTGCTGACACCAGATTCAAGGAAGATCAGGCAAGGCATCACATACTGATGAGGCCTTCAACATCATCATCATTATCATCATCATCATCGTCATCATCATCATCATGCCAGCAATTCTCCGTTACCTCTAACAACCTCTACATAAAATGAGCACACATTGACACGCCATCCTCTCCGCCACCTCAACTTGAGTATCTTTTCATTCTTTATAAAGTTAAAAAAAATTAAATTTCTTATCTTTGTTTTTGAGGCAGATGGGTGAAAATACGTAATGAAACAAGAGGGACGGTGGGACAGCAATAAGGGGGGAAAAGGGAAACGTTATTGTAATTAGGTAATCCTGGCACAACCAAAGTTCAGTGTTGTAGTAGACTGCTACCAAATGACAAGATGCACACACTTAGACACATACACTCTTGTGCACACATGCAAACACACAGTAAAAATTTATTTCTTTTCAATGAGTTGCAGCAGTGAACTGAAAAATTTGTTTACAGTTGCTTTAATACCTTCACAACATCACAGAATATTGAAACATTAAGGAGACACAAAAATACCACATTGTATTGTCCCAATTTGCATGGCAGCTGATGGAATGGAATTTCATTTGCACATACAGAAAATGTATGTAAATAGAATAAAATAAAGCAAGAGGATAACAACTTTTTAGACTTTGAAAACAGATGTAAAGAGATTTTGGTAAGCTCTGTTAGTACAAAGTAGAGGGATGAAAAAATAGTTAAATCATACAAAGTGAAACAACTAGAATCCTTTTTTAATGTAACAGATTTCGTTACATGATGACAACTTAAACTAAAATTCTCTGGTCAGTTTTCTTTTTGGAAATTTTCAAAAAATACAAATCAAATGCATTTTCTTTATATTTGAAATTGAATATTTTTCTTTTTAGAAATATTGTATCCTTAAAAACAGTTGCAATTTTGAAAAATGCTTACTGCATAACGTGCAAATGAAAAGAATAATTTGCATATTGTTAATGTAAAAAGGTTCAACATTTAAATTGTTCAATTTTGCCATTGTGACGGAAAGATAACAGTTATTAAAGCAATGAGGAAAAAAGTAACAGTTGAGTATTATTGAAAATTTCACTCATGTTTCTGTGCCCTAGCACAGTGGATAATAAATGTCCGAAAATAGCTCCTTGCTCTGCTGACTTTTTAATATTCAATAGTATCAATGTGAATTACATCACTCTAGTTTGCCCATCCATACATAAACAGAGCAAACATTGTGACGTTATCATAGCCTTACAGGAAGTAACAAGCTTCTCTAGTAAAAATTACAAAATCAGAATCAGAAAATTCTTTACTTTTACAGAAAAAATCATTATTTAAAGGCTTTCAATGGAAAATTCTAAAAACAAATATCTCATTTGATAACGAGTTATCTGATAATCTGTACGGATGTTTTTTTTTTTTCATTATCAGCATTTACTAATACAATTTGGTAAGAAAGGAATTTTTTAGTATTCTTATGTAGAAATTCATTAAAATACTGAAAATAGGAAGCATGGGATATCCTAACTGAGCAAAGTATGATCAGAAATGTTAAAACAGGTTAGGATAAAGGTCTCAGGAAGTTGTAATAAGCATATTAATCAGAGAAAGTGTTCCAAGATAATTTTCTAAATGGTTGTATTATTTTGATTGAGAGAGTGGGAGAAGTACAGTAAAATAAGTGTTTAAATCAATCAAAGTATTCAGTAAATAAGTCAGTGACTGCTTCTGAGTCTCATTCAAATGAGTCATGTTAAACATTTCTTTTAGGTAATTGAACAGTGAAATTTTCTGTTATTGCTTTTTAATTTCAATAAACTGATGATTAATGTAATATCTGGAATGCCAAGTACTAAAATATATCTGGGGCAGATTTGGTAGCTTTAAAGAATGAATTATAACACTCAAAGTAAATATATAGAAAAGAGTGAGTTTGAAATGGTATAAATCTATAAATTCTAATAGAAAGGAGAATGATAAGCTAATAATTATATTGACATTTCTTATTAGTTTGAACAAATAAATTTCAATAATAATTTTGAGTCTTTGAGTGGTAGCTCGTTAGAATCAATAAAATAGAATAGTGTTAAAAATGGTTAAATAAATAAGAAAAGCAGTAATTACATTTTGGCTCATATAACATTTATGAATCTCTAAATCGTTTCTTTTTTGCATGAAGAAAAATCAAAGAGACGGGCATAGCCCATATCCTGAATGTAAGCTAAAAAAAAAATTTGTGATAGAAAACTAAATCCCCCAAATTTAAGTTGCTTTGATTTTCAAATAAAGGCTCAAGATATCTACTCTGTAATAATCTTTAGACTGGATTGGTTTCAAATGACTCAAAACCCTACACAAAACTTTGAAATCTTGATTGACAAATTTCAGTAAACTCTAACAATTGTACCAAGAAAGCTTATTACAGAAAATACCGATTGTCACTATCATATTTAATATTCTAATACAAACTTGAAGATCAATGCTGATGAAGAAGAACCAAATAAAAATTCAATAAACTATCAACAGAATTTGATTAGCAGTTAATAAGCAGCAGCAGCAGCAGTATAAACTCTATCAGCAC
Source organism: Thysanoteuthis rhombus (assembly GCA_963457665.1). Classification (NCBI taxonomy): domain Eukaryota; kingdom Metazoa; phylum Mollusca; class Cephalopoda; order Oegopsida; family Thysanoteuthidae; genus Thysanoteuthis; species Thysanoteuthis major. The sequence continues at coordinate 57,598,571 of OY735210.1, forward strand.
AATTTGAAATGGGTTCAGTTTTAACATTTGCCATAGAAGCAGTATTCCTTGCTATATAAGTAAAATGAATTAAACAAACTTTTATAACATAACATGGCTACTCTCATTATGTTTTGAAAGATGACAAAAGATGTCTTACAACATATTTTTCATAGATTTGAAATGGAATAGAGTGTATTTATACACATCATAAACTTCAAACCAAAGCTGTTTTTTCAACCGAGAAGAAATAATGTTATATTGAAGAGAACTTATTATTTTCTACTTCACTGCTAAAAGCAGCACTTGAATTTGTCTCTTCTAGTCATATCCTATACACAGGTTATCTATATTAGTTGATGATGAACATATGTACCTTTCTTCACATGTTACAGGAAAATTGTTGCTTCAATAACTTCACATGCCTAACAATATCAAGTAATCAGAATTCACAACAAATAACAAATAGAAAAAAGCAAATACCCAGGTTTTGAATAGCATGGTTAATACCATTATGCTACACAATGCCAAAGATGATAGTGGCAGACTATATTATACACAAGTTTCCATCATATGGGAAAGTTGAAAAATGTTCAAGTATATTTTATCTTAATTACATCAACAATATAAACCTTCATTTTTTAAAAATTTCATTGACAGAGCGATTTCATCTGAGAGAGAAAAGGTTTGGAAAGCTGGTAGGTAAACTCTACAAAAAAAGCAGAGTCCTCTCCCAATGCAAAATAGATAAGGCTGCAAATTCATAAGGTTAAAAATACAAGGTTATAATCTAAACAAATGTTAATACAGAAATCTATGAGGAGAATCAAGTCTATAGTTTTATCTTTATTGAAAATAACCAGAACAATTTTTTGAATTAGAGACTTAAGAAATTAGCTTGCCTTTCAAAAGGAAAGGCCCACAAAGAAATATTAAGAGGAATTTAAAACTTTATTTTAAGAGGGGGAATCACTAATGACAATGTTTTAGTTTTTTCATAAGGGGCACAAGCAGAGCAATACAAGAACAGTACAAGAAAATGTATTGGGCAGTAATCCCACAAATGTATTGGGCAGTAATCCTCCCACAATAAGTAAAGAGCCTGTAACATATACAGGAGTTTGCAAGCCACAATCCTGGAATGAGCAAGTGAAACTCAATAGAACTCAAATTGAAAACTGAGTACTTCAATGGTTAAGTCAATACATGAAAGAAAAAATATAAGAAAAATCATCAAATCTGCCATTTATTTGTAATCTTGTCTTGCAGCATTAATAATTGTTATCTGTTGAATATCAAATAATTATATAAAACTTCAAATTAAATATTTTTCATTTACATTTAATCTTCTTCATTTAAAATTATATGGACATGAAAACAGACAACATTTTTGCAGTAATAATTGACAAAGCCTCTTTGTCAACAATATGAGAAACTGAGCCACTTTTAAGATATCCGAATTACAACACTGACTTATTGGATAGGTTATTCTTCAAAATGAGTGGAATACATATATACGGAGCAAAGACCAATATTATAAAACAAATCTGAACTAGAAATTTTATCCAGTATGATAATGCTTATTCAAATAAAATCATATTGTTTCAATTTTCTGCTTTAGTAAAAAAAATCTATTAAATGTATTCACATCACTATACCACCTCATGTAGGAAGCTAGTGATAGATTAAAGACAAATAAAGAATATCTCTCTACATTGTAAACAGGCATGGATTTATTCTGAAATTAGAATATTTGTAAAAATTATTATTCCATTATAATTTTACTTAATTTGATAAATAGAGAATTGATTAAAAAAATTATATGTATAGCAATTGTTTCTATTAACCTGAGAGCTGAAATGTATGTTGAGAAGTTCTGAACATATGCTCCATTAAAAAGTAATCAACAGAGGAATATTAGTACAAGGCAAAAATGAAATACAACTAAGTAAAAACATTAAAAGAAAAAGAATAAACAGTGTGAATACCAATGAACCCCACATACAATAGTCACATTTCATAACAAATTATTTTAAAAGCATTGGTAATACTTTATATCAGAATAAAGCCTCAAACCAGATACAGATGTTATTCTTATTACTGTTCCATTATCTACAAAATTTGTTAAATCATTATTTCACAATAAGTGTGAAGGAAATAATTTCTCTATAAGAATTGATTTTAAGCATTGATAATGTTAAAAAGTATATAATTGATTTTTTTACGATTTGCTAAAATTTCTGATTAACTACTTTAGCTGAACAAGAAAATATTTTGAATATTAAAGATTAGGTGTAAAGTACTTGTAAATTATTCAAGGATTTTGTGTTATGTACTTATAGAATATTTAAGGATTAAATTTTATGTACTTGTAAAATATTCAAGGATTAGGTCTTATGTACTAGAAATATATCACTATTTTGTATTTTTAAATGAAAATATATGAATTTGCAAATATTTTCTTTCAGTAAATTAATGATTTACTGAATTCTGGAACACAAATAAATCTAGGAGATCATCGTGTTATATATTCAGCTTTAATGATGTACAACCAATGATAAACACTATAAGCAGAACAGAACAAAAGTAATGCATGGAACCAGCATTTACAGTCCCTCAATTTATCCATATCTTAGAAAAAGCATCTTTGTATAGAGTAATGGTTTCTCAGACTATTTCATAGTTTAGGGAGTTTAATTCTCAATTGGTGCACAACTTTTGTGCTTTAGTCAATCCAGACTAAGCTAAGCTGAGTACTATCAATCTTTCTCTTTCTTTGAGGGAACTAAATTATTAAACAGATAGTAAATTAAAATTGTATCATTATTAATAATGAAAATATATCCTGAATTTTTTTTTAACACACCAAACTTTTACAGTTAAGATATTTCAAAAATGAAATCTTTCCATTCTTAGGAAATACATTATAATTTTGCCTTGTCTTTGTGAAAAGAACAAAATATTTCATTGTTTGAAATGTGACTGTCCATGTGACAATAATAATGTAACAAGAGAGAAATAATGTAACAAAAAAGGGAAAACTGTAGTGTAACAAGCTTAGGGAATGGTGTGACAAACAAGGGGGAATTATATCATAACAAATTTAACAGAATCTTTTGCTTATTTAATGATGGTTAGTCAACAAAGATTTTTGTGGTTTTATGCAAGTTTTATGTTTTTTTCCAGAACGAATTAATCACTAATTCTGTAAAAAAGAAAGAAATCCTTTCCTTTACTGATTATAAATGCAACCAAAAAGTAAAGAAACTGCAATGGTTATATGATCCAATTTGTATTTATTAGTAAATATTTTTATGATTTCTTATAGAAATCTAGGCCATCATAATGTCAACAATAAATCCATTACATACACACACACATCTTACTCATATTGAGCAATTTTTTTTTATTCATAAAGATTGATTTTTAACAAGAGTTCAAGAAATAATGACAATTTTGTGGTCAATAACCAGAAAATGAAACAATACAATGACCTTTTTCTTTGTTTTAATTTCATAATAATAACCGTTGAATTTCCTAGACAAGTCCTTGTTTGTCTTTAAAAAGAGAATCAAAGAACAAATGGAAGTAAATTTCAAAACAAAATTTAATTTGAGGTAAAATTCTGCAATATTTTAATGAAAATGATCTTGCAGTGTTTAGTATCAAAAGCAAAAATGAAAGCCAATGCATTCACGTATAGCAACATCCATGACAAAAATCTTTTACTTGCCAGTACACCAATTAAGTTAGGATTGGAACATATTTGAGCAGCACAAAGTGATACACATATCCTCACACAAAAAGGATTCTTTAAGTATTTTATTATTTCATATATGCCCCATTCATGGTACTTCATATAGCAAGATATACATAATTTTTCTTTTGCTGTTTTTGTGCATACACATCTTGACACCATTTGGGCATAGATATAATATTTTAACAATAACAAATATCTTTTAAAATAGACTTATCATGCTAATAAGAAGCAGTGGTACACTATTGAGGATTCACATCCTAATGACTCAATTTTAATCTTGTTTTCAAGTTATAATAAAGAAAGGAGAATTCCAAAGATATTTAAAAGTTTGTTTATTGCTGGTGTCACAATAAGACAGTTCCTGTGAGCTGCAGTATCTATTCAACACCAAAATATGCAGGCAGATAATTAGGCAGGCAGATGGGATAGCCTTTTATTAAAAAGATAATTCAAAGGGAAAAATAACAAACTGTACTTCATTCATCAATTATGAAATGTTAAAAATCTCAATAGTATTAACTGGACAAAAGTTCCAGCTTCCAATCTGTACCTCTCTGAATTCAAATTTCAAGACACCAAACCATTTTAGAGACACCAAATACAATGCACTTTTATTGTACCTGAAGACAGCAAGCATCTCAAACACTTGAAACATTTTCAAATACTGTAACAATATTTTCTCTAACATGTGGAAACTACCGAAAGCTAACACAGATGTCAAATTTTGAGTTATCCTCTCTGATAAAGAACAACTAACTGGTTAACACATGAAATACAATTCTAAATTCAGTTTTCTTAAACTGCTAAACCTATGGTATTTTTTCAAGTCGGTTGTTAGTTTAAATAGAGGTTGATAAAATTATCCATACAAAAACAGATGATAACAAATCATAAGTTAATTTCAGGCAACAAATAGTAATACATCCATTTATTAAATGGAGGTTCAGATGTAAGAGTCATCATGATTATTCTAATAAAGTCCTTTATTAATTACAATTTTACATATGTTTATTGCTCAAGTTTTGCAAATTAAATCAGTTTGACCTCATTAATCAAACTGAAAACTGATCTGAAGATTCCTGATTTTAAAATTTAGATGTAGCTACTTATCCTTTCAATAAGTTGAAGAAATTTACATCCATGTTTTATTCAAGTAATTTTGATAAATAAAATTTGGAATCCAAGTAAAATTTTCTTTACATTATACAAAGATTTATAACTAATTCAACCAATATTTCATGAAAGTAAAACAAGTTCAAGTTAGAAAGAAAAGAAGTAAATATAGACCAAACTTGAAGTATTAACTATAAAACTAAACTTGAGGTAGTCAAGATGATTATAGAAGATGGCTTAGAAGATATTTTAGTTAATGTTTTAAATGGTGATTATGCAAAAATCTTTCAAGATCGAGTGAAATTGTGGAATTTTACTGTCAGATTTCTTTGTCTGCATAGGGAGATAGAGATAACTACTGTGAAAATGGCATTAAAACACAGCCAATAGCACAGATTTATATGCTAAAAGAATTTGGAATTTGTCACAGATCAAACAAAATATGAAAGAAATGGATAGATAAATATTAATAAAAAAGCAAATAATTTATAAGTTAGACCTTCATTAAACAGAAAAAAAATTAGGAAAAAAATTTCATTCACAAGATAAAGTAAAAAAGTTTATGTCAAATCAGTTTTTAAAAAATTGTAAAATGTACCTCAATAACATTCTCTTAAAAGTGTACATCAAGCTTTTTAAAAGAATTTTGGAAAACAAAATATAAACTTATTTTTACATTTACATAACACTAAAATACATTTTTAAAAGTGCAAATTGTTTGTTGACTTTGCAGCAAATCCATAAAATATTTTGAAATAAGTTGCAAAAGACAGGAGTATTAAAAATTTTGAAAATTTTGAAATGAATTCTTGTCCGTAGTACAAGCTGTTGATTTTAATGCTCACACAAATTGTAGTTATTCTGTAAAGCAGCTATCTTTCCTAAATGAGTTATAGATGCAATATATGAATGTAAACTCCAAATAAAATTCCATCAAAATTTGCCATTTTCAGCTTGATCAAGTGAAGGTAAATGAACATAAGTAGGCAGGTATAATTGTAATGATCATGGTATATTCTTGTAAAGAGCTCTCAATAAAGGATTTCAGGAGAAAACAATTTGTGACATAAGAATAATTACCCGTAATTTTAATGTAGCAAATTAATTAGAAAATAGTAGAAACACAAGTAATATGCAAAATCTACAAAATATATTGGAGTAATGAGATAATGTAAGTTCAGCAGTATATCTCATTAAAGATTAAACTGAATAATCAATGATGATTTTCAATACTGTTTGTTTCTTTTACTGTCAATCCTAGGAGAGAAATTTAGTAGAAGAAACATAAGATAGATATGCTGTGCCACTACTCCAGAAATAATCCATTTCAAATAAAAATATCCGTATTTCATTATTCTTAGATGTTATAAGCTCAATCTTTAAAAGATATACACAAAACAAAGTGCTTGAAAACTGCTCCAAGTTAGAATTTAAATAATGTATTGATAAAATAATTTGAATGAGAAAAGAAAGCGAAAATAAAAATGCCAAATAGAAAATATATTCAAGAATGCCAATAATAGCTAATGTTAGTACCTGGCAAGAAGTTTTTGTGTCATAAAAATCATCTTAATCCTTTTTTGCTAGTTGATCATCTTAAAAATTTCAGCTTTGGAAACAATGTAGCATTCAAAAGGTTTTTAGATATTTAATAAATCTTGCCAGAACTGAGTTTTTTTTAAAAGGAAGTTGTGATAAGTTTCTGTTAAAGTACAATCAAAAGCAAACTAAGTGATAACATTTGAATAATTTTCATGAATATATACTGACAACAATTAAAATAGGTATAGATGATTGTGGAAACTTAATAGGATATTTATCTGAAAGAATGAATTATTCAAATGCAGAATTTTCATGCTGTCATACAAACAAATTGAAATTAAAAGTATTGAAAGGAAAACTAACAGAAAAAACAATTCAAGTCAGAGTGAACCGATGCATTATGTTCTAGAATTATCAACTGATTAATTTTGTCATTTAAGATGGGAATATTAGTCCAAAAAATAGCCTTAGATAATGAAATTGTTGCAACCATCATTATATAATCATATTACAGGACAGAATAAAGATAAAATGAAAATGCAAAACACAGACTTACACACACTAAAAACCATATGTGTGTGTGTACAAATATATACATATTGCTTATGAGTAAATTCAGCTATAAATTTTAGAGAAAAAACATGTAACACAGGTAGATTTTCAATACTAATAAAACAAACTTTGTCTTATTCAAATTTTCATGAGAAATATAACTGAAAATCCACCCAGAAAATGGCTCAGGCATTTATGAAAATTCAAACATTTTTTTTAAATATATTGCATACATTACTACAATGACACTAATTACTATGAGCTGAAAACCCTCAGAAATAATTATTTTGTTATTTCTTTATCTTCTATTCATATAATTTGTATAGAAAAAAGGCACAGTGAACTTAGATAAACAGTAAAAATTATTCTATGAGTTCTGGCTTAGAAATTACTTTTAAGATTAACAATTCACATATTAAATTTCAAAATAAAGCAAAAGCATAAAGCAATAAGTAGATTTATTAGTGAATAACATTTGTTGCAGTTATTGTCAGTGTATATTAAATATAAAAGCAATCATATGCACTTAAAACACTTCGTTGGACATTACAAGACTATTCTAGAGAGAAGATATTGAATACTAATTGCGGCATCATCAAAATAATTTAAATTTGAATGAAAAGTAATCTATAAAAATAATATGTACCAATTTTACTTATATCTTCTATGTCAATAAATTAGACAATTTGAACATGAAAATATTTTAAATATTCACTTGTTTATTAAAATAAGTCTGCACTTAAAAATCACAATAATTGATAAGATATCAAGTTACTTAGTATTCAAGTTAGCTGTTACATTTCTTAGAAAAACTTATATTTTTCGACTGGATTTGTACTGATTCAATTTTGTTTGGTTGGTTGGTTGCCTGGATCCTATTACTAATTTCATTTTGTTTAGTTGTACAATATTTTTTCCTAATCAAATAATAATTTTTGGTGCATGTGTGTCAATAACTAAGTTGATGAGCTAATATAAAATCAAGGTGCCATTTAAATACAAATTTAAAGAAATTTTAGCGAAGATAAAATGAAAAAGCTTTTACATTTATAATGGTTCTTTACTGGTTGAGTAAACGAAAGTACTAAGTAATCCTAAAAATACTATTGTTATATGTTAACAATATTATAACTGCATTTGCAAAATGAGAATTAACTTTCATGTTAGATGTGAAAATAAATAAAATCCATTATAACTAAGAACATCATTTGATATTAAATGAACTTTCCTCCATAGAAATGTAAACATTACATGTAAATGTATGTCTGTAATTGAATACATCAATTACTGTACAGAATTATACTAGTAGATTTCTTTACTCTAGAATAGACAACTTTAATGATATTGGCTTAAAGCTAGGTTGATTTCTTTTGAAAGTTGACATGTATCAGTTACATCTTTTCGAATGTTCTGAATCAACATCTTGTAAATTTTAAACTTTAAAGATAAAAATGATGCTTAAAATAATCTAAAATGTTAGACTTTTAGAAAAGTTGGATATCAATTGAGACTGAACCATATATCTCAAGTGAAGAAAGAAAAAATGACAGTATCTTATCTAGTTTGACTTTTCCTTATTCAACTGAGAATCAATAGTAAGGTACACAAGCAGTGCTTGTCAGGTGTCAGGCACAAATGGCATACAAGTTTACAATAGAAGAGGAATAATAATAATAATAATATTATTAATAATAATAATGATAATAATAATAATAATAATAATGATAATAATAATAGTAGTAGTGATAATAATAATGATAATATTAATAATAATGATAATAATAATATCAATAATAATGATAATAATATTAATATTGATAATAATAATGATAATATATCAATAATATTAATAATTTTAATAATGATGATAATAATAATAATAATGATAATAATGATAATAATAATAAAAATAATAATAATAATAATGATAATAATGATAATAATAATAATAATATTGATACTAATAAAATTTCATCCCCATCAAATTCAACAATTAAAATTAATATGGAATTTAACAACAATTATTTAAAAATATGTAATAATAGCAGAAAACAATGATGTGTACATGAATGCACACAAATAGGTAAACTCTTTTATGGAATGTTTGATTTTTCAATTGCTTTTTATTGGAAAAGAGAAAAAAGGTAACATAATCTAGAGAAGAGCTCAGAATAAAAGTAAGAAATTCATTGAATCGTTATTAATGTTTTGTTCAACTAACAAAGACACGTCTGAAAAATGTTTCATTTTCTTGTCCATGTATATTCAAAAATTAAAAATACAGCTAATATTGTTAATGGAATGTAAATCAATTACAAGTAAGCCAACTGGAAATTATATAAACCCCTCTTATTTCATGTTTATAAGATGAATTTTATGAATTCAATATCTATTATAGTTTACTTCAAGAAAAATCTTTATATTTATTTAATTAAACAAAAGCATAAATTAGTAAAAGCAAATACAGATAAGTCAAAGTAATGCTAAATTTAAACCATATTCTTCATTGTGCACATCACTTTTTCAAAGTTCCTAATCTGATACTAATCTTTAAAAAAATACTTTTATATTGAAATATTAGCCAGAATACAAGGGAATTTGGGGTAAAATAACAATTTTTCTTCTCACGTTATTTATATGATTAAAACTACTTTTTATAAATCCATTCATGTTTTTTCTTACTGGAAAAGTTCAACGTCATCTTAGCAGAAAACTAGTAAACCTCAACTCAGTTTAATGTTATTTTGATGAGGTAATTTTGTAAATTTCTGATAAGAATATTAATAATGTAGCAAGTAATATACGGATTTAATTCTTACCTAGGTGTCACTTGAATATTGCAATTAGGAATTGCTTTTAATAAAGCAACAATTAAAAAAAATGTTTTTTTTTTATATAGAGGAGGGATCATTGTGTAGCTATGATACTTTATAACCCCATGAATCAAAGCAATTATTTTAGTTTCATCACAATTTTTGACTAGATATCTAAGCTTTGAGACGGCTTTACATTCTTAAATTTTAGAAAAGATGATGCTCGTGAAAAAAAAAAATAGTTTTTCTTTTTTAGTTTAATGAAAATATCACTGAACCTCTTAAATTTTTACTGCAAAGTACTTCAAATGGGGATAGCACATGTTTTTTCTATGACATGCAACACAGGTCCAGGACAAACAGCACATACTCTGTGACAAGGAGCATTTACCTTAATTAATCATTGATCTGGCGGCAGTCATATCATATCTTTTACATAATTGAAGTTTAATGGCTCAAAATAGAGTAGTCAGAAAAATGAAATTCTAGTAAGAAATCAGTCAAGTTGCTAAATATATAAATAAATAATATACACATATATTCTGTATACTTTTCTGTATACAGTGTTCTGAGTTAGAATTTACTGATTCCAAGATGTGGCAGTACTAAGAGCTTCTAATGAAGATGCTGAACTTTTCCGTGTATGAGGCGATGATGCAGAAGATGGTCCAGAATGATGTCCAACTAATGATGATGTTGGGAATAATTTGTACCAGCCAATCACAATGTTTGATAAGTCTAGTTCATCCAATACAATTTGTGCAACTCCCATGAACACTTTTCTGTCTGTTCGACTGTAGTCTCCCCACACAGTTACCTAGAAAAAAAATGAAGTAATCAATGAAAAAATGTAATTGTTATCATAAATGAAATTATACATCAGATCAGAAAAGTAACAGCTGGATAGTTCTACAGGTAGAGTTTCAAGTACAGTAGGGCCTCACCACCGCTGAATCACTGTGGTTATCTAAAAACATTCAATTTTTTTTACCAGAAATTAACAATCATTAAGTTATGGTTGGTATTTCAGACAAGTATTGTACCGTATTGTATATACAAGCAGTCCTCGGGTTGAGAATGAATTCTGTTACAAGGTCTTTTCTTAAATCAGAACACTCATGTACGATGCATATCTAGTGATAGGTAGTCATATGTTTGTCTTAGAATATAATACCTTTCTAGGCATAAAAAATGTTAAAGAAACAATAACAATACAGTAATTATGATAATGTTCTTATTAATTTTGACTAGTTTTTATTTTCTTGATTTTTAGTAGAAAAAAAAGGGATAAAATCTAAAGGAAGTTTTCAGTTGCAACAAAACTGGGCTTTTTTGGAAGAAAATACCCTATAGAACCTACATTCATATAAGCGCAAAGCAGATACCAGGGTATAAATCATGAAAGGTCAGATCAACTTTGGTACTATGTAACAATACTGTAGGTCATATGATAAAGCCTGGTTAAGTCTACAGAGCGAAAACACAACATGCTCTGAAAGACAAAAACAAAATTCATCTGCATTCTGGCAACATTAACAGACAGTGTAAGTGACGACAATTGTAGCATCTTAACTAATATTTAAATGTTTGTATTAGCTGTTTGGCTTCATTGTTGTTTCCATAGATATGGATGCTAATTGACAGTAAACATTTTGTAAGTAGACACTCCACACTCAAAACATGTTATCCTCCTCTCTATTAATGATTAATCTTCTGTGACCCATGCACCACATTTAGGAGGAAAGAAAAGCACAAAACTGAACTCGCATCAGCCAACACTGTTAGTTAATAATGTTAACCACAGAAATATCTGAATATTAGCTCAACAGTGTACAAATCTCAGTACTACCAGTTCAGCTGTTTGGCATGCAAGTTGATACAGTGTCAACCTTTTACTGATGCTAACAGAAAAGAAATTAGCAGAGAAACAGACATAAACAGATGGATGAGAGATGTTATGGCTCTAGAGGACATACAATTCAAGAATATATTTGTTCTTGCAACATCAAATGTTTCAAGTGTCAAAAGATAAGACATTTGGCTTCTCTATGTTGTGGGAGGAGACTCTTATGTCACAAGATAAATCTAAAATACTGTTGGAAGAAGAATCTGCAGCCATGGTCATTAACTTCCAGAGCATCCTTTAACATCAGAAACTTTTCCATTGCCATAAACTTTATAAACAAGGACTCAAATTAAAAACCTCTAAAAGGATTATTTCATCAATACAATTTGTTGCCAATCACTGCTAAAGAATATGTTATATCATTTACAAAAGTAGCAGGAATGTCCTTAGAAGTAGCTGCAGAATTTTTAATCATTGATGACACTGCACCCTCACTACTAGGTCGTCATACTGACAAAAACCTTGGAATTTTACATGTAGGTGTTTATCGTATGACCAGCTATCCAAATAGTGAAATTCTCAGCCAATATTCAAGTTTGTATGATTTTATAGGAAAACTCAAAGACTTCAAGGTCAACAAGTCTATTCTTCAACATCAAGAAAACTACAGGACTACTTGCAGATTCCAGCTATACTGACATGAAATAACAAGCCAGCCTGTTATTCTAGTTGTTCCCTTACCACAGTCGACCAAAAATATTCTCAAACTAAATGTAAAGCATTTGCAGTTCTGAGGGCTTGTGTACATTTCAACATATTGCTGAGTGAAAGCGACTTTACAGTTTGCTCAGATAACCATCCACTACTGATGATAGTGGACAAACTGTCACTTTTCGCATAAATAGCCAGATGAGCACTACAAACTAATAATGATATATCATCCAGGTAAAAACAACAAAGCAGACTACATGTCTAGACATCCATATGCCAATGCCAGTTTCCAACAGAGAAGAGGTAATTAGAAAAGAATTCATTAATTTTACATCAAGCTGTACACAATGACCCGAGATGAAGTAAAAATGAGAAGTTGTAAAAAGACCCCACTGTGCAGGAAATCATCAAAATGATCACAGCTGGTCAATGGTATAAACATTTCAATGTTGATCATAACAGTTCTGTCATTCAGAAATGTGAAAGAATCATTGTGTAAAAAATCAGAGCAAAATGTTATTCTGAAAGATTCACAACTAATTGTTGAAATTGTGAAAAAAACACATCTACTGCGCCTATCATTCTTATCAGAGACAAAGTGTTTCCCACATTTGGATGTCATAAAATCTGACATTGGGCCTCAATTCAAGTTCCCAATGGAAGTCACTCATGGAATCTTGTGTTGTAAAACATCAGAAAATTACTCCATTATGACCAGATGCTGTTGAAATGTTGAAGCATAACTAATATTTGAATGTTTGTATCAGCTGTTTGACTTTGTTATGTTGCCAAAGATATGGATGTGAATTGACACTGAACACTTTGTAAATAGACACTCCACTCCCAAGACATGTTATTCATCTCTACTAATTATTAATCGTCTATATTCCACACACCACAGCAGTTTTGTTTATAGAATGGTTACAACAATACTTTGTCCCATATACTTGGAATAAGAATTCAAAGTCCTTTCTCTGATAGACAATGCACCTGGCCTTCCTGAATCTATTTGCTATAACAATAAAAATGTCAAGGTTGTATTTTTACCATGAAATACAACCTTATTGCCTCTTCACTAGGGCATTATTCAGAGCTTCAAGGCCACGTACATCCGCCTGGTATTTCACTGCATCTAGGCAGCAATTGATGGAAACCCTAATCTTGCAGTTCAGGAAAACATTCACTATTGCAGATGTAACTAGAAAGCCCTGAGAGAGCACATTTCTCTGTCAACACTATTATTAGGAGAAGTAATTATGCACTGATCCCCACCAAATTTAATCACATCTTCCATGGCCCATTGCATGAATGGTCATTGGAATTCATTGAGAACTTTTTTTTGGAGATATTGTGCAGACAGACATGAATTTTTGACAATATCATGTGACGTGGACATATAATGGGAAGTAATTGTGCATGGATCCATCCCCAAATTTGATCATTTCTTCCATAGGTTATTGTCCATCTCTCCATCAAATTACATTGAAATTCACTGTCTTTTGGAGGTATTCTCTGGGCAGACATAAGCATATACATGAATATTATGAAAACAAAAGAAGAAAACAGAAAAATATCTATCCTAAAAAAAAAATCCTGGATCCACCTCCAAATCTAATCACTTCTTCCATATCCTATTAACCACCCTATAGCAGAATTTCACTGAAATTCATGGAGAGTTTTTGGAGATATTGCGAGGACAAACATGACATTTGAATAATATTATGTGATGAGGGCATATAACTACAACATAAGGGAGGTAATTGTCCATTGATCAGCCGTGTATAGACTGATGTCGTTGATTTTAAAAGCATTCCTACGAACGATGGAGAAATTAAAAAAGTCACTGACAAAGCAAGAAAAGTTGATGGAGGAGGATTTGTCAATATGCTTGATGAAGAAGAGGAATCATAAATTAAAGGCCACTGGGAAATGTTAAAGAACAAGGAATTGGAAGACCTTGTCAAGTCAGATATTGACAAAGATGAAGAAACTGAAGTAGAATCAGGGATGTGGACATTACAGAATTTAAGCAAAGAGGCAAAGAAGAAATAATTGAATATGATCTTCGGATAAAATACTGCATTAAAGTAAAGTATATGATAGCCAAAGCATTTGAACTTTACCAGGAATATTATGATGAGTTGAAAGACGAAAATTGAAAAGAAGCAACTTCCAACCTCAATGTTTTTCAAAAAAATTTCATTAAAAAAACCCTCCAACTACTGAGGATCCCAGGCCATCAATATTTTTTCAAATTCTTTAAATAGCTCTTATCAAATATGGCAGAAAGATTGATTTATTGCCAAATAAAGTAAAGTAAACATTGACTTTATAAAAGTTCAATCCTACATCATAATTAATGTAAATTTGGAACCTATATACCACAGATAGTGAGGTCCTACTGTTTTAGAAGCAAGTCAACTGTTTCATTATAACACTTATAAGAGTTTCACCAAAATGCAAGTATAATATTGATTACCATGATTTTGGATAAGGCAAACAGATGGAAAGTGTAATACAATGGGTCCAAGGGAATTATTGTGTTTTTTTTTAGAAATTGCTATCAACATCAACAATCAAAAATGCATAGGTGTAGATTTTTCAAAGTATGAATTGTTCATGAATCATTTTTAGATTTGCTGTTGAGATCTACAAACCTAAAACATCATATGTGATGCAGAAATTACATATCAAAAGAAATAACCTCCAAATTACAACAATATTTTAGATAAAATGAACAGTAGATGAATAAAAACTACTCTTCACCTGCAATACTCTTCCTTGGTAGGGTTCATTGAAAACTAATTGCTGTTGGTAGAGAGGATCAAGAGTCCTTCTTGCAATAGTGGTCTTCTGCTTCTCAATTGTGTGTTTAGCCTGAATTAAATAGACTTTCACATATGGAGCTGAAATAAAAAGAATATATATTAGGAAAATCAATTCTGCAGATCTATGGATGTTGTGCAATTCTGGAAGAAGATTCTGAAATGCTAAAATTTTCCTCGGTATTAAAATTTGTTAAAATTTTAAGCTTGAAAGTTCTTTTTATCTTCTGTTGATTATTCATGAATAGAAAACTCATTCCTAAATTAATGCTAAAACATTCACCAATGCCATATTGGTATTTTGGGGCAGATGTAAAATTGAATATTATTGTGTCAATTATTTTAGAGTTTCATTTTGTTTCCAGTTTGATTCTTTAAAACACTTAATTTGTTCAGAGTAAGTTACTCTAAGAAGTGGACCCTTTAGTGGAAAATCAATCAAATAGAGAGCTTGAAGTAAAGGGAATATTTATATAATCTTGAGCATATTATCAGTTGATAAATGTTTGTTGAAATAAATAAATGCATACAAAATACTACAAAAAACCCTTACATGATAGTACAACTTTGTAATGGATTACATTAAAAATATGAATTAAGTCAATCGAGATATATGCTAAAGACGCTTACCAGAAATAGAACAAAGATCATTTAGACATATATTTGGTTCTACGAGATAAAAAATGAGAATTTTCTTTTTTCTAATGAAAATATTGATAACAGTAAAGAAATTCCCTAGAAAATAGGGTATATTAAAAACAAATCAGATTCATTTTCAAGTCTTCATTTTTTTAGTAGATATTTATAAACAATGAAAATTACCAGGTAAGACTTTGGCACCAGGTTTGGCCATAAGACCACGTGCTCTAATCACTTCAACTTCTAAGTGACCTTTTCGGTCATAAAGTCCAAGTTGTATTTCTCCAAGACATGGAGCTCCAAGCACCTGTCTTCCCACCAGTTGTGAAGGTCCAAGACCTTCAACAAAATCGCCGTAGTGACTCGGAGGTAGCCACATTCTAAAAAAATAAATGAAAAATATAAAAACATTTTGATTACCCATGATAACTATTTTCAGTTCATTCATAAAAAGCGGCAATTCTATCACAAATGCTACGTATCATAACTATTTTAAACTTATACAGCATATCCTAACATCTTAACTACTTTTCTATAATAAGACATTTTTCATAACCCCAGTTCAGTTTTTGCCATATTATGAATTCGGAACACTTGGAAATTATTCTAATTTCACGTTATGGATAAACAATCTCTACAAAAAAGTATCTCTACAATCTTGATACACTCTTCATAAATTAATATTGCACTAAAATACTTTTTCAGCAGCAATTATGATTAACCATTTAAACTTATAATTTTTTGTGAGACGTACTACATTTCAAATTAGATTAAAATAAATTAAGGCTGTAATAAAAAAGAAATAAGTTTATGAATCAAACAAGGAATAATTCAAAAATTAAACTCAAGAATATAAGATTTGGGCAAAGTTTTAACTATAAAACTGTCAAAAATTGATTGTTTGATTAGGGCTGATTTCCAGTTATCACAGTATCCTTCTCTAAAGAACTTGACATTTCATATTGTCAATATGAAATGTGGTTTATTCATTGTCTAACTTCTACAATTGTGTTTTAATTTCATTTTTGTGTGTAATTACAATAATGGATCATGAGGACTAGATCAAAAACCTATAACACCATACACTTATAACTATGACACTAACTGATGAAGAATTCACTTCCACTTTCAGAGCCCAATTCAGGTTGACTTGTTCTGCTGAAGTTTGCAAATTCTATTCACAGAAAATATGAAGGAGTTGAAATGGGACATGTAGTTTTTGAATAATATTGTACAGAGAAATGAATTGTCATGTTTACCTGTTAGATTTCAATTAAGCAAAGGAGCTTGACTTTAGTGCAGCCAATCTTGTTCAATTATCTATTTACAATATTATAATTTGTCAGTCAAATATTACAGACTTTCCAGTGTTATTCATCCTGAGATATGTGTACCATTGTTCATTTTGTTTTTAGAAAAATTAATAAATAATAAAATCAAAAGTTTATTTTCAAATTTTATTGAATGAAGTCTTTATTTTTCTCAAGGGTACAGAACTTTCCTAGGGCTATCAAAACCTAGAAAGCCAAGGTTGGATTGTTTTTATTTTTTGTTCTTTCAATGTTAGAAAAATGTTTGTTTAAAAAACATATTAAAAAAGTTAAATCAATTTATATATCTCAAGTTTGGCACAAAATCAACCTTTAAAAAAGTTAAAGTACAAGAAAAGCAATGATATCATCTTTTCAAAGGAAAACGTGATAGATGGAAAAAGCCCTTATGAAACAATCAATTTTTAAAAAGCCTAAAAGTGAGACTTTGCCATGATTTGTAACAAGTAATGATATCAAATTTGAAAGGCTATTAAAGCAAGCACTTTCTCTACATACACTGTTGATTCTATACTGCTGATGCTACCCATGCTTCCATCTGTAGATTCACGGCTGCCTTGTTTTATCAATCTATTTCTCATTTCTAAACCTCCTCCAACTTCTTCACTGCGCTGAACAGAACTCTTTTTTTTATTTGTTTCTGAAAAGACACAACCAACAAATTCATCATACACAAAGTAGTTACACAAATTTCTCAACTTTTCTAGCAAAGAAAATTCAATATCTTGGAAAGACTATGAAAATGAATTATATACTAAAACAAAAATTAAAAACTTGAAGTCTGAAACATTCAACTCTAACTTAACTAAATGAGTTTTCTCCTTGGCATAGATTTTGATAACAGATATATTTTGGCTTGTCACGCCATTTTTAATGTCCAATCGACCAATTCCATGCAAATTCAAAGTATGCATCCATATCATTTAAAAAATCAGAAATCATTCTAAAACTAGATATTAATTTCAAATGAAATAAGGTGACAAAATTTTAAATGAAATAAGAAGAGGAAATATTTAAAATTTAAGCACTCAGTGAGTAAAAGCTAATTTTGATTTATCAACGATAACAATAAGGAAATTGAAGATTTGCTATTTTGATGTGCTGAGTACTAAACACAAAACATACTCATGAGCATTGCATCGAAGTAAACTTTATCTTGTATAAGTTTGAATTATGTTGATTAGACTAGAAATTAAAAGAAAAGTATTTTATAGCCAGGGACTCTTATTTATAATTAAAACAGCACAGGTTAGATTGGATGAATTTTTGAATTCGAATAATTTATACAAAAACTTATTAAGAAATGTAATTTTCCTTAATTTAGCTTTTTAACTCTATATCAGCCATTAAAATCCAAATAAGATCATTTTAGCCCATGGAAAAAATAAATTTGTATTTTTTGATCAATGAAATTGTTTGGCAATATTTTACCTGAAATAATTTTTTTTATTGAAATCAGTTAAAAATATGAAATGATTAAATTAAAATTAATGAATGTAATCCAAAAAATGAAGTAATAAAAATGAAAACTTCAATATAGAAATTGATACTTAGTATATATAGATAAATACAAATCTCAATCAATTCATAAATAAAAGGTCAGAAGAGTTGTTTCATGTTGAAAGCCAGCAGAAATGATAGGATCTGATGTGTATTGTGTTGAGTGTCCAAATAAAGCCAGATAGAAGAATTACCATGTGACAAGTAATGTGTTTTGGCCAGCAAGCAGGACAGACAGCATGATTTATGGATGAATGCTTGTGACAGGGATATAATGATATTTGATTTTGAAATAAATGGTTTATATTTAATGTCATATATTAAAAACTATTAAGCTTTATCTTCCTCTACTGTGGATTGGAAAATACAGATACTCAAAAATTCAAATAAGGAATAAAGACTTCCAATTATTTCAGTTGAAGCTATTGATTTGAACTTATTAAATCTTGTAATATATTTAAGTTTACATGCACACTGGCATTTATTGAATATATCTATTTTATTACATTCATGAGAGTTGGACCATTTTAATTACTGTCAATGACAAAAAGGTATATGCTATGGGATAATTAACCGAGAGATTTTTCTAAAAATATGAAGCATGAAAACTAGTGAAGAATTTTTTTCATATGTACCTAAAAAATCCAATATCTCAACATATTTCATGTAAAACTGAGAGAGAGAAATAGAGAATGCTGACAAGCCATTATTTCTTTTAAGAGAAAAATCTATATAAAAATTTGATCAATATTATGTAAAAATTGTTTGATGTTTCAAGTGATATCTAATTTGAGAAATATTACAGAATTAGTAATTGTATAATTTGAATCATACCCAGACACACAAATTTTGTACCATTTGAAAACAATGCAACTTTTTTAAAAACTTTTCTTTTTTTTTTTGTTCCTGCGTAATAAGTATTATTTTTAATTGATTATGTCTAAAAAGTATAGAAAATGGCAACACTGATATTTTGTAATTTACAGACAGCTTAGGGAAAATGCTCAAAAGCTGCTAACTGCTTACCTAGAGTTGTAGCAAATTGTTTCATAAGACCTACTTTTTTGTGTCGTGGTTATATCAACCACTTCCAGGGGTCAACCAGTAATGTTGCTCATTCCCACATGAAAATTAAGCAGCAGTGGCCAATTCTGCCTTTGGTATTGCATCATTAGTGTACCATTTAGAAGTCTCCCATAACCTATCAGCAGTGTAATCATACTTCAAGGTCTTGACACTGTTGTATTGCACATGAAATGAGGTGCCCAAAATTGTCTCGATCCCTTACAGGCAAGCCGAAATATACCATGCAATCCTCGCAAATCTTTGCAGATACTGCTATGGAGTACTGTCTAAGGTAAAGGATAAATCTGGTATCTTCATTGGATCCCAGATAAAGAAGATCCTGTAGTACAAGGAATTCCTCAAAAAGTTCATTAGGGAGAAGAAAGTAGCTTGATACAGTGGTATCATGGTTTGGGGCTTCCAGGGCAATCACAAGGCCAAAAACCATGTAGAGCTGGTTGAAACTATGGTAAAATAGGCTGTAGGCTATCCTTCAAAGTCCAATTACAGTACAATTGCAAATCTTGAAAATCTATTAACTTCTAAATCTTTTGTGATCACTTCTGTTTAACTTAGTGTAATCATATGTTAATTTAGATTCATATATTGTTTCTCTGAAAAAATGTGATTCAAGAAAAAATGGGTTTAAAAATTTATTCCTTTGTTGTACAATTGAAAATAGGTAAATTTCAAACTCTCATCATCCTGGTCACTAAAGCAAAGTTTGAAGGAAATAAAAGCCATTTTCTATACTTTTTACACATATGCAATTAGAAAATAATCACTACCCAGCAAGGGAAATGGCGTTGCATTATGCAATCAATTGAAACATTAAGATCATTATAAGAAAATTGTTAATTCATTAGTTTAGGGGTACATGAAGATTGAATTTTAAACATTCAATAAGACAGAGAAATAATTCCCAAAAGTCAACAAAAATGATAAGCATGATATACAAGTAAGTTATCTGGAAGAAATGGAGTTTTATTACTAATTTTGACTAGTTTTCACTTAATTTTTAGTTGCTTTTTATCACAACACTGACACAAGCTGTAATCCTACGGCAACAAGTTGTGATAAAAAGCAACTAAAAATCAAGTCAAATTCATAATAAAACAACACTTCATCCAATAATAAGAATAAATTGAAATATTGATGTAGGAATAAAGTTGTATAAAATGCTCCATATCGAAGTTAAAGCATACTATAGATAAATTGCTTCTAGCAAAAATAAAATGAATCCTTTTTTAAATAAATGAGATAATAGGATTTTATGCAGTTGAGCTTTTTCGAGAGAGCAAAAACAAAGAAAATATACACAGGTGAATTTTATTCATATAAGTAGAAAACACTTTCGGTAATATCATGAAGATGATAAAAGTGTTATTTGATAGTTTGCTGCAAATACTTTCCATACAATATAGAAACTTTTTCAGTTTAATTTTCACATCAGTTTCAGTTTTATGAAACATTATCAATCATTCTAAACAAAAAATCTATATGAGGCATATAAAAATATTGCCACAAAATTTGACTTATAATAATAAAAAATGAAAGCTTATAATTATATTAGGAAAGTACAAATGTAATTTTGATGGAAAATAATGTATACACTTGTAATAGAAGGTTTGTCTAATGATCCATAGCTTAAATTCAAAACTTCCAATAAGAAAAAAAAAAAAGAATATTCTTTCAGGTGTATTTTCATTTAACTTGTTCTAATAATCATAATAGTTGGTACTTCTGGCTCTTTCAAGTATTAAAATCTTAACATCAATTTAAAAGCAAATAAAACTAAAATAATTATTCTATAGGAATTATCATGCTATCAATTATTTTTTCTATTTTAATAAGCAGGATATAGCTTTGATTGTAAGTTATTACAAGAAATACAATACATAATTTTTGAATGCATGCAGAAAGAAGTGTTGAAAATTAATAAAAGCATTAAATAACAATAAAAAGCATTCATATGTAGGTAGGGGGTAGCCAGCCAGTATGCAGACACTATAAAACTGGAAGAAATGCAAAACCATGTGCAATTAGATCCAATTTTTGAGGCAACAGAGAACAGGCCTTGTACCACATTGATAACAACATTGGTGAAGTTAGCCAATTTGCAAACAAATAAGAACATCAATTTAGTTTGATTCTCTTTTATATTATCAAACAGATACAATTTTTTATATACTTTTCCCTATAAATAGAAACTTTATAGATTAAAAGTTTCAATCGTTTTTTCTACTGAGAAATGCTAATACGATTTCCATGGAAATTTCAGTAAGCATCATTTACTGTGATAAGAAAGGAATCACAGGAAAGAAAAAAAAAATCGCTAAATTACAGTATCAACATATTTGTCTGGTTCAGGAAAGTAATCAGTGATACCACCTATCTCTTTGATAAAACTCAAAACATAAGGGTAATTATTATATTAAGACTTATTTTACTGTTTACATTGCACAGAAAGATTGGGTTGATTTAGCTGTAGGGGCAAATGAAAGTGTGATTCAGTAGCAGCTGTATGTAGATGAGCTTAAGCAGATACACCCTTGGAAAAAAATAGGCCTAAACAAAAAAAAAAAAAGAAAGAAAAAAAAAAGGGCCACGCCCAAAATGGCAAAATATTAAGCTTTTAAAACTCATAAACAGAACTAGGATTGAGAGAGTAGGGAGAGAACTATAGTATGCAGTGTTGTGAGTCCCATGGTAAATCAAAATACCATGTATGAGCTGCTGTCAGAAACTGGATAGCTGGTCTTTGTCAGGCCAACTGTAGCTATCCTGAAATTCACAAGAGGAAATCCATTTAGGTATTATTTATCAAAAGAATAGGTGAACACTTTGAAACAACAGATAATGTTGTCAGGTAGAAAGGATCTGGAAAACTCAAAGTTTCAGGATGACCACCTGCTAGAATTTACAGTTATCAAAGACTGGAAAAAAAGCCTACAAAAACTCAGAAAGACCTCAGAAAACAAAACTCTTCTGAGAAGGACAATGACCAGAAAAATATCTTATGTACTAAATCTGCGTTAGATGACCATCTGGTAGAATCTAAATATGTTAAAAAGCAATTAATGGCTCAGAAAAACCTCGAAGACAAAATGAAGTTATTGGCAGAATTAGGAATGTTTGGTTGAGAAGAGTTGTGCTGAGTGATAAATCATTTCATTTGCATGTTGATGCTCTAGAGAGGTGTTTTCAAAGACCAGGATAGAAATACAATAGAGAATGCATTTCTATCACAGTTAAGCATAGAAGACAAGGTGTCATGGGACGGGGAACCTTTTCATCAACTGGCACTAGTACTGGTGAGCAACTTTACAATGAAAAGTCAATTAATGCTTCGGAATACAGCAGAATATTGCAGAAAAGCTTGTTTTGAACAATTGAAAAGTTGTTTTGTAAAGAGGGGGTATTTTTCAAGACAATGCTCCTACCCACACTGCAAAGACCACCAAAAAGTGGCTTGTGAACGAGTTTATCAGGCTCATGTTTTGGCGTGGTCAGAGTCATGACTTGATCCCTCAAGAGTATTTGGTCTCATATTAAACACAAACTAACTAGAAAACATTTTCCATCTACTTATCAACTGTTTGAAGCCATTAACATTGAATGGTACAACATTGACTCTTCTTTCTGTTGGCAAGTTTACCCATAAAGGCTTAAAAATTTTAATAAATCAAAGAGAAAAGCTATCCTACACCAAGTAATTTTACTTATTTGTTTTATTCAGGCTTATTTGCTGACCAATTATTGGCAGTTTAGACCATTAAAAGCTTAATATTTTGCTATTTTGGACCTGACAAATTTTTAGGGCCCAGGAGAGTATATATATATTCTTCCATAAATAGAATATCATAGGTGAACTTTGTTAAAGATATCTACGATAAACTATCAATAATTTGAACAATAAAACAGAAAGCTCTAAATATTCAAGCTATTATGTATACGTATTATCCTATGAACAATTTAATCTGCAAGCACTACATAACATCAGGATCAAATTAATTAGCCATGAAAGCAAGCAAATGAACGTTAATGATCGCTACAGTTTATTATTGACTGATGACTTTCAGAAAATTTGTGAGTTGAATTTTAATACTTTCATGATACATCTAACTTTTAACACTTTCAAAATATATCTAACAAATAAAAATGTATCTTTAGTTGATTTGTTAATAGAAAAGTTCTTTGGCTGTTTACCAAGAACCTAGCATTCTCTATTCTAAGTACTCCAGTAAAAGCTATTTAACCTCAAGATGAACCAGAAATCAATATCACTGATGAGTGCAATGAAAACACATGGAACCAAAACACAATAATTTCACATATTAGAATTTTTTTCAAAATGAAGCATGTGAATTTAGAAGAAAGTTCAAGTAGATTAGATTTTTTTCTGTTTATAAGAGAGGTAAAAAAATCACAGATTAGAATTGTTTTGTTTTTTTTTGCTTATGATATCATATGCATTTTATTAACTGTTTATCATTTAATTGTCATGAAAATTGTGTAGAATTTACATCCATCCAAAAGACGGAATAAGGAATAAGATGAAAAAGTAAACGCTGAAGAAATTGAAGCTGATTAACCCTGTTTAGATTTTTTAAAAACAAGAGAAAGTGATATTTTATGTCAGAAATTAAACAATTCGCAACTTCGGTATTTTTTTTAAATTAGGTATAACTGAAAAATTGAAAATTGGAAAGTAGCATACTGAACCATGATTCTGATAACAATAATATTATTATATACAATAACATAATAATATTATCATGTATTATTTTTACAGATGTCAAAACAAATGCAAAGGTAAATTCAATTGACAATTACTTTGAGTTAAAGAAGAAATGTAAATGATAACCCATGCATCTGTTATCATCATCTGCAGGAACAGCAGCATCATCATCATCATGTACACAATGTGTGTATGAGGCCATGAACACTGCTCGCTTGCACGCACGCTGCACCATACTTACAGAACTGACGAGTAGGCAAAGAACAACCAACGGAGTACTGACGTTACAACACCAAACCACCACCACCACCACCACCACCACCACCAGTCATGGATCATTTCACAAGAGTTGTAAACACTCAGTCCAGCACTGCATCTGGCAGGATGTACAGGTGTCGAAGTCCTTCAACTAACTTGACCAACATGGCCACCACACTGACGTAGCATAGATGGAGAAGAGTAGGTTGATTAGGAACAGAGCAAAGAACCAGCCGGACTTGGAATCCCACACAAGAGAGTAATTAGACTAAGGCAGCTGCAATGGTTGCAGGCGAAGTAGTAGTAGTTGACATGGTTGCAAATGCAACCATTTAATATCCAAAGTGACAGTATGGTTAAAAAGAAGGCCTCTCTCTGCATGAATGCTTTCAGTTTACTGTAACACATCAGAATTGGAGTCCACATCATGAAACATTAATTCTGGACTGTTAAAGTATAATTCCATTTAAATATATTAATAATTAGAACTTTTAACATATTTTTGAATTGCTCAAACAGAAACAAACTGGCATTTTCTCATGCAAATGATTTCCTATAATTATCTTCTTTTTCAAATGACACTGTGTCAAGCGGAAAGTGTGTTACAGCAAATCAAACCATTCTACAGTTTGAGGCATTTAACCAACTGCTTCAGACAATGCCAATAGAAAAAATTATCCAGGTAAGCTATAGGATTATTTTGTGGAATCAAGATGATTTGAAGGGTGAAATGAAAAAAATATAGTATGTAATGGCAGAGGAAGAAAGGGAAGAGCAGAGGGGTGGAGGATGAAAAGGTCATGGGGAAAGGGCCAAGGTATGTCTCAGGGTGGCAGCAGTAATAGCAACAGCAGCAACGGCAGCAGCAAATGCTATATGTGGCAGGCAGTCAGACTTTCAGGTAGGCAGGCTACTCTGCTGACTGAAGCACAGTTTGGGAGACAGTGCTGCAATGTAAGCATCATTAGCACTGAAGATGGTCAATAAATCAGTCCACGTGCAATTATTGGTACTTACACCTGCAACAGGAGAAGGCAGTAGACTAGGGAAGGGTAACATTTTTGTCTGCTTCATTGAATCCATTGTACAAATATCAATTTGCTAAACCATTTGAAACTATGAAAATTGTTTTGCAAGAATTACAAATGAATCAAACTCAAATGCTACATTTAGAGCAATATAATTATGAAAATTCTTGGATGAAAATAGATTAAGTAGAAACAGAATTTCAAGAAAAAATAGTTAAAAAGTAAAAATTAGTTTTCAAATTTGAACTTTTGGAAATTGGTTCTTTATTGCATGTTCGGTATTTATTGTTCACCATGACCAATTAGATTTTTCCTTTTAATTATTTATAAAGTTAGAATAATGTACATGACTTTTGTCACTTTGAATAATAAAAAGGAGCAAACTGAAAATATTTGTTAATAATTCTAAGAAACTGAATGCAATTACAAAAATTATATTGTACGTACATTTGTAAACCCATATACTTAACTTGATGATAATATTTCTAAAAGAGATATGAAAAGTTATTTATAGAGATTTGCATTGCTTACTTGAAAGTTAATATTTTATTTATTAATCTATCAAGAAATTGATCAACAGTTTGATGTGATGAAAACTGACAAGGAATATACATGCCATTTGTAATTATATGTCACCTTTTGACATCTATAACACATATTTATGAATTGTTATTATTAGATATTCTACTTAAAATATGGTAGTTGGTTTTATACACATCAAAACCTGACTGGAACACAGATGAATTAACCCTGATATTATTCTATTAGTTATCATTTGGATTTTATCATAAAGTTATGAATTTTAAATTTTTTTAAAGTATTACAAGAAACTTTTGTTTTGTCTCACAAGGCTTAGAAATTGTAAATTTGAATAACAATTATTTGCATTGGCATAAAGCATATCACTTTTACATTTGAAAATCAGACTAGGATTCTAATTCTTTGGCCCTTTTTCCTCAAAGAGTTTGCAATATTTTCATATGTAATTCTTTATAATTATGTAATATAAGTAAATTATATCTGAATTGGGTTGAAATTTTTTATTTTTCCAAGATAACTGCCTATTTAGAATAAACCATATTATATGTGTAAAAAAAATGCTTACCTGCACAATATGTTAATATTATTGTATAAACTAAGTGGCAAAATTAAACAATCTTATTTTACAAAGTTCAGGTACATTTTGATACATGCCACTAAAAATAGAAATTTTATTCTAAAACTTTGAATCTAGAGTTTTCCAAAGAAATTTTCATGACTTGGTGTGGTAACAAATGTAACTCAGAATAAAATTGTCAACAAGATGACATTGTAACTCAATTATATCTTGTATCAATTGTTCTTTCTAGTCAATTTGACCTAGCGGTATTACTTATGCATCTCTTCCACTGAATAAGCATAAATGATTCTTAGCACAACTTAACCCAGGGATTGAACCTACAAATGCCACAACATTTTTATCCACTTTTCTATGTCCCATGGAATAATTGAGTGGTAGAGACATAAACTTATGAACCTAATGTGGTTTGGTGTTGCTTAGCAGCCTTGTACATATAATGCAAAAAAATGATCCCTTATTACATGAGGGAAATCCTTGTTTTCTCTGGAGCCTATGAAAATCAGAGGGTCTGTTACATATGCATGCAAAGTTTCATCTTATTCAGATCAGCGCTTTAGGTGCGCATTAATGTCATAAAGGCATCCTAAATTGAGAAAATACATATAAATATAAGAAAACACACATTTTTTATTTGCAAGGTAATTCATTTTTTCATTTTCTATATAGCCAGATAATATGACTAATATATGTGACATTTCAATAATAACATTACTTCATTTTCGTTTCGATTGCTGGGCAGTGGCTATGACTTGAGTTTCAAATATCTTTGTATCTATGTGTTGTGTATATATATATATATATATATATATATATATATATATATATATATATATATATATATATATATATATCACATATATACCACAGTCCAATTAATAGCTGAATTAAAATAACTCTAATTAAAGGTGATAATCAGCTAAAATCACTAATCTTGAACATCCAGTCATTCATAAAAGTTGAGGGAAGTATAGCACTATAGTAGTAGAGCTAGTACAGAATCACTGAATCAGAATTGATAGCTTGCAAGCATTTAGTGTTGGGCCTTTGAAATTGCAGGGCATATTTCATATGCTACTTCTGCTACATAGTCAAACTGGCACATTATGTACATAAAAGATGGAAATGTGTACAAAATATCAAATATATAATACAAACACTAACCTGAAGTGAGACAATGATTAAAGCAAAAAAAAAAAAGAATGTATTAAGAGTTCTCAAATTATGATTTTTTTTTATTACAGAAAATTAGTTAATAGTCACTGAGGTTTAGTTTTGAAAATTATAAATACAACCTAATTTGATAATCAAGTAAAATCATAATGTGATAACAATCAATACAATAATTGTAATTCTAAATTTTTTCTCTCATTTGTTACTTGAGGTAAGATATTTATATAAATAATGTTATGCTAATGCAAATCAAATATTATTCTTCATTTGCTAAAATGATGAAAGTAAAAGATTTCTACATGGAATAATGTAACAAGCTTTAATCTAAACTAAGCATTATTATTATTTTATACTTGATAAATTCTTAAGTTTTCATTTTAATAAAATGGAATTACACAAATAGGCTATAAATTATTCACTTTCTTTCTTTCATTATTCTCATTTGATTTTTCAAAATAATCTAAAAAAATTGGATTAATTATCTTAATGAATAATGAAAAGAAATTATCATTTTTAAAGTATAAACATGTATGTGTGCTGGTGATTAATAGTATAGAGCATCTTAGAATTAATTTTGCAATAAGTGAAATAAATCAGAAATTTTAAATTCAATTAGAAGCAGATTTTCAAGTTTATAAATGCAAAACCAGCCAGTTGTTATGTGTGCTTTGTGGGTCAAGTATAGTGAGGCTAAAATTGTGAAAATTAAAAAAAACAAGGTTGAAGGCAGAATTAATGCAGTATAAACATGCATTGGTAAATAAAAGAAATGCTGTTACAACAAAAACATTACTAACAACAAATAAAAAGCAAGCAACCAATTAAAAATAGCTTTTAACTCAATATGGTGTTTTTTCTCAAATATCATGCAGAAGTATTTTGCTCATAGATATCCCTACTTTTTATTAAGTAATAAAATTCAAGTTCTAATTTTTTTGCAATGTTTAGACAACAACAGTATATTTTAATCAGTTTTTCTAGCTAAAATTAGAGATTATGACAGCGCATATTTTCTTCATGTTTCGAAATAGGAATGAAGAAAATTCAGTTATATTTATTTTTGGAAAAACGTAAAGTAGCAATTCATCACATATTCTAAAAACATGTAAAGATCTAAAAAAAGAGCTATGTCACAATCTATTCACTTAAAATTGTAGATCATTGGTAACAACATCAAGTTTAGCAGAGTAAAACACTGAGTTCAAAATTCAACCAAAATATTAACCTTAGGAAGATAAAACACCAAGTCCCTATGATCTCAACAGAAATGTAGTGGAAGTCATCAGGAAAAGGAATAACTTTTATCCCTGCTTCTTTATTTTCTTGCTTGGGTTTAAATTTCTTTTTGAAAGCTCTTATACTTTTGTTATACTGAACAAGGCCTGGCATTAAAAGAAAAACTTTTCACCCAGTAGCCTTCTTTGTATTAAAACTGAAACTAAAAATAGGAACTCAGGTATGCAAATAAATTTCCAAAATATGTATACTCAAATAGGTAAAGTACTTTCACTTTTGAAATTCTAATAAACATGTGACATCAAAAAGATGTACGTCTATTATCTTTAAGGTACGTCAGAAAACAAAAACCACGGCTCATTTTTTAAATGTCTTATTGTGAACTTTCATTGGTGGCTTTAAGAAGTTCAGTGAATTTCTATTTAACCACTTTTGCCATCAAGCAAAAAAAAAAAGACAGAAGACGGAAGAGAGCAAACAGAATTCGGACTTCACCTTTCAAAGTTTTTAAAAAAATTTTACATTTATCATAAATTTTCTGTTTCTTGCATTGTCTTCTGTTTTTCAGGCCAAATAATATGACTGGATTGTGAATTGTATAAACAAACTACAAAGTTATCATAATCAAAATTCATCATTAGAAAAAAAAAAAAATATGTACATCCTGTACATAATTTGGTTCTAGCAATATTTGATGCTCATACTGAATTTGGCTAAAATAGCTATACTTATTCTTTTGAAAAATAGCTTGGTTCATGCATCTACATTATGTAAATAAAATGTTTAATGTCTCAATGTAAATTCAAGTATACTCCCTACTTGTTTAGTTAACATTAATCTATTATACTCGTTTTTTTCTATCTATTCATTGAATAAATATATGTATTCAAATTGCTTGTGATCTGCATTCTTTCCTTGTACAACCGGTAAAAAAATTTGTTGTCTCTATTTAATCTGACTTGCCACTTGAACCTAACTTGTTTTTCCAAAATCTTTTATCATCAGCTTTAGAGTTAGTTTGATATTCAAATGCATGAATTTTTGTACGGATATTTTATGTATCTACAGTACTAAAGAATTGACCAGGCCAATTTTCTAACCGAACACTTATTTGAAGTAATTACAATTCTGCTCAAAATAATCAATAGTCTTCAAAATTATCAAGACTCAATTCTGTATCTATCCTTCAAGCATTTTAATTATTTTGAATTAGTGCCTGTTACTTTTTTCAAGGAAAACTCATTCTTTTCACTTGAAAAGTAAATCATTTAAAACCGAACATTTATAACATTATTGCAAAATAAAGCTAACACATTGAAGGCAAGAACTATTTTTCCAAAAAGGTCTTCATCCAAACTCATGCAGCAGCCGATAGAGTTGCACATTGAAAAGGGACACAGCTGATCTCATGCAAAGAGGTTGTAAAGCAAGCAGCAAGAGCAGGGGACAACGGAGGGGATAACGGAGAATGGGATGAATTTTGTAAGTGTCATCGTAACCTACCTGCTAGATGCATAGCACTACTACTTCGTCGTGAAAGCCCAACAAATGCTGCCACCTTGTGACCGAGGCTTGGCCGTCGTTTCCTACCTTCAATAACACTGGAAGAAACAGCAGAATCCGAAATGCTTCCGTCATTCCGTTCAAAGCTTGAACTTTCAGAGCTTGGACTTCGAATAATCTGTCTCTTTGGCATTGTAGTACGACTTTCCATCTTTGATGTAAATTCACTGATATTTGCAATGAAAAAAATAGATTTGGTCCAATTCATTAAGATACAATAACAGATAACATTAGAAAAAATGCACATATTAGAAAAAAAATGCAAAGAAAAAACATTCATATCTATACATAGATCACATTCATTTTTAATGAAATTTAACAATACGCTTTGAATTTTAATCATCTTTAACCAGTAAAGAGTGATCTTTCAATTTTGTATTCTTGAATGTCTTTCCAGTGGGTTTAGTCACTATTTGTCAAATATATTTATTGTTTCTGATATTTATCAATATTTGATGACAAAGAAGGAATTATTCACTAAAAGAATGAATCACAATATATAAATGTATTTCACAAAGTGATGGCCACCTAAATTTTCTGTGGGGTCTTTCTGACTGTGTAGAACGCATGCTGATTGTGCTAACTTTGGATACTTCAGACATGTCACTTGTTTCTGATGCATCACTCGGTAAGTTGTCATCTGAAACATCAGGGCTGAATTCTAGATAAGACAAAATAATGTAGAAAAATTGCACATGTATTATGTTATTCAAATCAAAAATAAAGTAATTTTGATAATAAACAAACTATTTTAACAATGCACAAGAACGTCTAGTAGTAAAAGTAGTTATTATAAAACCTTTAAAATTGGAATTAGAAAACACTACTGAATAATGTTTCTCACTTGAACATTCAGAAACTATTTTTTCTCGAAAAATACTTTGTAAGAAATTAACAAACATGTATATAATATATTTTGCTAAAAATCAAACCTTTCTAATAACAGTTATTAATTATTGATAGAATTTACATTATTTGGTTATTGATCAATCCAAAAATTTAAAAGAAATACCTGGAAACAGAAACATTTCTCCTTTGTTTATGGTTGATATTATTTCACTGATATTACAAAAAATTTTATTTATTTTAGGTAAATTCAAATCATTTTACATAAATAATGGTTACATTGAAATAGAACTTGGTTTGTTTCCAAAAATTGATTTCTATGGACAAGATATGTCTTGCTATCAGGCGGACAATTCAAGAAATTTGCCTGGTACAATTGAACAAATAACATCATTCTTTTTTTCACAAGTGTAAATGCTTATGGAATATGAAATGTTACCTTTTCTTCGTCTAGATCTGTGTCCACGTTCCAAATCACGCCCACGACTATGGTGACCATGCATGTCATATCGATCATGTCGATCTCGAAAATCTCCATCACGCAATCGTCCACGATGATGGTGATGTGCAATTTCACTGTCAGATGATGGGGCACCATGACTACTTGGACCACGCCCATGTCTGTATTGAGCATTCATTTTCATTTTTAGCTTCATTTGTCTTGCACGTTCTTCGAGATCTTGAGTAACTAAAATGAAAAATGATTAAAAAATATGATATGATAGATACTCAACAATTCAAAAACAAAATCACAACCTTTTCAAAGTAGATCCATTGAATTCTACTGATTTAGATAAACAATTATCCAATATAAATGTATATATTGTATCAAAAAGGTAATGAATTCATTCTTAAAAGTTATATAATTTAAAAAAAAGGTAGATTAGGAACACTATATATACCTATATATCTCCTAAGGTCATAGGTTTTTGGAGTTTCTTTCTCCTAGGTAGATACTTCCAATTGTGGGGCCAGTCACATGCACACTGCATCTCACCTAAAACTTCAAAGTGCAAGCCAGAGGGTTATACAGACCCTGTAGGCATTGGTTACTGGTCACCCCTAATATATATACACTGTAGACCTGGTATAACGCAAATTCACTTATAATGCAGTTCGAGCATGGACTTAAATTTTGAAAACATTAAATTTAGCTCTCAAAATAATGGCTTAATATAAAAATAGAAAGACCCCAAAGAAATGCACAGGGCCCATCAATATTAAATTCAGCCCTGTAAGTAGTACAGAAGTATTGAAACTAGAGAAGCCAATAATCAGCTCAGTGTTGCCAATTCAAAAAAATATTTTCTGCACTAGTTTGATTGCTGAAAAGGCACTGAAGCTAAAATCCACCAAAAAAATACTAGAAATAGTCAAAAACATGCCATAAATGGCCACCAGAGGCATCAGTGCTATTTTAGCATTTTTTCACACTGCCAGTCAAGAATTGGCTTTATTTTTCCATGATAATAACAATGACCCCATCAACCCAATAAAGCAATAAGAGAGAGAAAAATATATTCTTGGTAATCTTGGCAATCTTCTTACTTTCAGGAGGAAATTTCTGGAGTCTTTTTTTTGAGTTGAGGTTTTACAGGTATTCTTACAGTCGTACTATATACACTAATTGTGAGGGAACACTTTCCTGGCAAAAGTAATAAATTATCAATTTCTTTTCTAGATATGATTTGGCCCAACTGTAGACTGGGCAGAATATGGGCCCATGGGTTTACCATGCAAGACTCCACAGGATTAAAAGAAAATGGATTCACTTTAGGCTAATTATGGAAAATCTTGCAGAAAAGATTTGTACATGGATAGTGGATGATTAAAAATCAATTAGTATCACTATAGTTGGCTTTAAAAAGTCCACACAAAACAGTAGGTACAGAAATGGAGGGTTATAACATCATATAACCTAAATATACATACAGAAATCATGTGAATGTGTGTGTGAGTTCTTCAAAGGCAAATATAACTGAATCTATTTCTTGTTCACTAAGGGACAAACTGCTAAGCAAAGAGTTTGAGAGGAAGTTGTACACAAAGTGAAAATATCTGTAACCAGTTTTTTCTTTCAACTTACCACGATCTCTACTCGCAATTTGTGCTTCAATTGGAATTGAAGGAAGCTGACGTTTCTTTGGTGAAGGTGTACTTGAGGGAGTGCCTCCAGCAGACCGTGATGTAGTAGGCAGCACTCGAATTGGGGACATAGCTCGATTTTGTCTGAAAATGATAGTAACCAACTCATTCTACACATTAATTGTCAATAGATTATTTACAGAATGTAAAATGAAAATTTTTAAAAATATTTTCAGTATTGATTTAAAACATTTTTTGTCACTATGATTATTAAAAAAGTATCTATTCTAAGAGCCACACTTCAAATCATAATTTGAAAGAAATATTAAAATTTTCATGATCTGTTGAATGAAAAAGGTGTGATAAAATAAATGAATGTACAATAAAAATGTAATGAAAAGTTTTCAGTCAAAATAATGAGAAAGTTATAATGAGCAGATAAGTTCCATGAATTTTTGTTGGTAGATTTAATTTAGGGAATATCAAGGAAAGATAAAAACCTTGACAACGTCTCAGGCACTTGGTGTCGGGCAGGAGATCGAGTTGTCCTTGATGATCCATGGTTGATATCTTCAACAGGTGACCTTGACCTTTGTCTTGATCCTTTCTCTGGGACTACAAGTGACTCACCACCCGAGTGTTTTCGGTGATCATCAAGCTCATCTCTAGCTATAACTGGAACAAAAAATTACCAAAAAAAGATATAACAAGTACTTTTGTTTCATGTATAATACAAATAATATCATGGGTATATGGGAACTTTGGTTTGATTAAATATTCCTTTATTCTAGCTTCTAGCTTTTTAGATTTGAAAATAAATTTATGCTAGGGATATATGTTAGGTATGAAATCTTTATAAATGACTGAACTTGCAAAATTTTGAGGCTGATTGACATAGTAGGTCAAGTTACACACAAGCATTTATGTTAACAATCTTCACTTTTAAAATATTAATTCAATATGTAATAAAATATATGAACAATGATAATCATTAATAGAAACAAAAATGTTTCGCAAGACAATGATAGAGAAGTTTGGCAAATTTTTGAGAAGGCTCAAGTCCAACAATGAATGCTGAAGAGCTGATGATGACGATTATAGTAGATATGTCAAACTTCAAAGTATTATAAATTTCAGTAGAAGTTACCAGCATATATCTTTGAATGCGCTTAGGTATATCAAATAATTTGATGAATAAAAAGAATCAGTTAAATGAAATCAATCATGGAGAGAAATTAGAAGAGAATATACATAATTTAAACAAAGGCACTGATGAAAATATTTTTGATATTGTCTCTGGTAGTTTCAAATAAAGTATTCATTAATTCAAGGAAAATATATCTTGATATATAAACTAGAAATAGACAAAAAATGAGCAAAATAAAGGGAATAGATCTTAAGAGAAATATACAAAAGCAAATAACAAGGATTTTAGAGTCTTAAGATATCCTAATATATCATTTGTATATACCATACATGCATTTAGAATTGATTTTTCTTTTGTTTTTTGACTCTCTAAATCAAAAGATGATATGTGCCGAGATTGTATTTGAAATTAGAGAAAAAAATCTCATTTGTCCAATTTTTTATTTATTTGGATGTAAAAATAATGGATAAAATAATGCTTATTCCAATACAATACCTACAAATACATGCAATTCAGTATATGAAAATATTCTGAGATAAACCTATTAAAAAGAAATGGTATTTGTAATCTGATAGAAAATATTTTAGAGATAGTGAATATAAACAGATGATTGAAAAAGATTCTGTTGTGTCTGTTGAAATGCTTAGAATTTTCGTGAGATTTGTTTTTATTGTTACTGAATGTATATGGATGATGAGGATTGAGAGATGGAGAAAAATGGTTGAATAACAAGAAGTTGGTATAAAGTTTTAGAATCTTAGCAAATAATATGAAACTTCCTTTTAGGGATATTTTTTTGTTTTATTTCTTTGTGACTCAGTTAAAGCCTGGAGAAAAAAATTAGAAATCACTCTCACACAAAACATGCTTTTTCTCACTTGGGAAAAAGGCATATTTGAAGTTTCATAATATTTGCAAGAACAAAATTCCAAATAACCTAGGGAACAAACAACAACAGAATAAAATATCAAACTACTTTCCAAACTTCCCTCAGAGACGATAACCAAAGCAATTTCGTTTATAATGATAAATCTATATAGATCCTCATAGTGGAGAGTTTTATGACATTACAAAACTACCTTGAAATATACCATTTCAAATACATTTAAATTCATGACAATGAGCAATATTTGTATAAGAATAAATATATGAAGAAATTTTTTAGTTACTTTTGCTTATTATTTTTTTAAATTATTGATTATATTTTTCCCATTAGGTAGATAACGTATTTGTGGGTATATATGATAAGCAACTCTTGACCTATAGGGAGGTAATGATGATGTTGAGTGAAGAGGAATCCTCTTCTTTAAAATATGAAAATGGGATTAATTTTCATGATTTTTCTTCTCAGTAAATTTGAGTCAACTGAGCAGAGAATTCACAAAAACCATCAAAATATGAGCAGCATGAAAAGCTACAAATAATGAAAGGACCTGCCGCTTGTATTGGCAGGAGACAGGCAAATCATTTCAGATTATGTCCTTCCTCCTCAGCCTACAGTCATAAATATAATGAAATAAACCAGAATTTTAGAGTTGAGATTTTTTTTAGATGAGCTTGCCTATTTGATCATGGTTAGTCAACCATATTTCCTTACTGTGATTAACAGATTAGACGGATGAAATTTACATACTTTTCTGATTCAATCAATCTGTAGTATTCACAATATTGTTTGTATCTACTTCTTGTCTGTTCTTTTATACTCTCACTCGAATGTGAACTAAAATTGTCAGTTATTAGCTCAAGCTTAATATGTAAATATTTTTGAAAAATTTGGCTGTTCAGTTAACTTGAAATTTCATAAAAAACGTTCTTAATTCATCCACAGAGATATTTAGTTCTCACGGGAAAAGTATACTAAATATCTTATAAAATACTTCATTGAAAGCATAGTGCTAACAATATGACAAATAAACAGAACATTTAAAACAAAACACTGATACTGACAAAAAATGATTTGTGGACATTCATTAAGGATCTGAGCTGAATATCAACATAAAGATAATATCCACTTCAGACTTTCAGTCAACTCATTATTATGTAAATAAAACCATAAAACACAATCAAGGTTTCATATATCCATTACTTGAAGACACAAGCACAATAACCACAAGTGACAGACCACATTAAATCAAATTTCTGACTATAAAAAGGCACAATTTTTTTAAAAATAAAAGAGAACGCAAGTTGATAAGTGAGAATTGGATTCTAGTGATGAAAAAAAGACAAATTGATTTGCACTGTCTGAATCTACCTGTGCCACTGCGGCGTCTGGTGATTGGAGATCCCACCCCACGATCTCTGCGGGATTTGCATCTGCCATCGGAATGATCAGAATAGTCATCAAGGTGAGCAGCATTGATGGCACCACTCACAGAGCTGACACTAGTTCGCATTCTTCCTAATAGGGCAGCACCTGTATGCAGTCAGAATTGGATTAGCTACTTACTTTAGAACAAATAAACATCCCATTGTATATTTGTACTGAAAATATTATCCTTCTTATTTGTTAAGAACAGAATAATATCAAAAGGAACAGGTTAGTAGAAAAAGAATCTATTGCCAAAAGAATAATGAAATCAACCAGAAAACCCAAAAAGAAAATCAAGCAATAAATAGAACCAAGAGGAAGCAATAATAATAGTTCATCTTCAGACTGAACATTCACCAAATTCAAGTTCTCTTTCAATGAATGATTATTACACTTCTGTGAGATATTCATGTAACAGATTTTGATTTTATTTATGAGCTTCAAGTATAGACAGATGGATCTGCAAGGAAAAAGCATGTACAAAAGCAAGACACATATATAAACTCATGCATAAGATGCATATAGGTTTGCACATTCACACACAAGGAAGTTGGAATGAGAAGAGACTCAATGCATGATAAATTTTGTACAATCAGATATCTGAAGTTTAAGTGGAGAAGGTACAATGATAATATATGAGTGTTAATGAAAAGTGTAGATTCAAGAGAAATGGAAGCATGCAGAAAGATTTTGTGTAGTATTTCTGAAATTTGAAGCATTTTTACTATTATTATAATTATTTTATTATCAGTTTTACACCATTTCATTATTGTTGCTTTTTATCACAACACTGTATCGATACTATTTTTGAATGCTAGAGCAGGAAATCAGAAAATAAAGAGGTAACTTCCAACTTGAACTGCCATTCTACACCTAGAGAGGCCATCTTTCTTAGGTGTTGCTTCAATCACCTTGGCCACAAAGGCCTTGATGATCAAGCAAAGTACAATTTGTAATCATTTTGCCGCTCTTCCTTTGATTCTATACCATTACTAGTTTTACTCCATATTATCATTGTTACTTTTTATCACAATATGGAGTATAACTGTTGGGAGTGATCAATCAAAACATTGGAAGAAAGGGTGATCAATGAATATGTTATTTCTCTCGTTTTTTGTTGGGTAGTAACCACTGAAATGTCTGAATTAGTAGGCACAAAATAGGGACCAATTTAGCATAAACATACATAGCAAAAAATGTTGTTTTGTAGTCGTAATAAAGAGCAAATGTTGAAATTGTCAGTCCCCAGTTTCATTGGAGCAATTTGTATGCATGATACATAGCCAGTCTGATCAACTTGATAACAGAAGAAACTTATTCTGACAGTTTTGATTTACTGTTTCTAATAATAATAGATTTAGTATGCATAACAACAAAATTATATAATATAAGAAGTATTCAGAAATGAATTAAACTGATCAAGAACAAACTAACTATCCTTATGAAAATGTTAGATATATTCAGAAAATGACCAGTCAGAGTAAATACAAAAGCATGCAAACTGTACACATTTTATGCAAACAGAATTGGTTCTGGATATAAGACTGGATGTGTACACACAGAAATATGTCCAAAAATTAAAATATTTCTTTTAAAAGATTATTAAATAGAAACGTTTTTCAGTTTATTTAATGGAAATATCTTGGATAAACACAACACACCACTGACATTCTAGCAACTGATAGTATGGTACCACTTTTAGTAAAAACATATTACAAGGTGAACCCGTAATTCCTACAAATATCACACTAGCTTACAAATAGGCGACTTGTATTATTCTCAGTTTTCTAAGATTTTTAGCATATCTTACTTTAATATCATGAAAAAGGCAAATAAATGAAATGTAACAATCAAGAATATAATCAGGTGGATATCAAGCCTAAAGAATTGTTGGAAAATTAGTGATGTCTCTATAGAGCATTGAAATTCTTAGCAGAACTGAGCAAAATGGAACAGTTGGACAGAGATGTATTATTAAATTAGTATTTACTTGATCTCAATTAGTTCAATAAGACCTTTAGGTTTATGGATGCTAGAAAATTTTGGTGGTATATATGAATAGATAGGTACTATGTGCATATGGTAAAGTAAAAACTTGAAAACTTCCATTTTAAACCAAAACAATTATTTACATAATATACCCTGAAATATTCATAAGACAGGTCTGGTTACCACTCAATAAAAATTGTCATGTGACCAATGTAATTTGGAAGCATGTTGTGTTGGGGGCGATAAATTAAATGAATAGAAAAACGGATGATCAATGAATAACTTATTTTTCTTCCCTTTTTTTGAGCAGTGATCACTAAAAAAAAAGTCAGAATTTTGAAAAGAGCAGGGGGGTTTAGCCAAGGGATCAGTTTTACATGAACCTGTATTGCAAACTGAAACCCTGTAAAAACCTATTTTGGGTGGGATTTAAAAAAAGAAAAAAGTTTGTTTCCTCAACATAATAAGGAGTGAATATTTGAATTTTCAACTTTGTGGCTACACTGCTGCAGCCTGTATGCATGATACATACACAGCCAGCCAGACTAGCTTGAAAACTGGGAGAAACCTATATTGACAGTTTTGTTTTCTAATAATTGGATGAATGTTTGAATTTTCAAACCTTATATTTTACTACAAATGATGTTTTGGATTCTGTTGGTGTTTTCAATTATAGTAGGAATTCGGCTATAATGTAAATAGATATACCTTTATCATCATAAGATATTTGGATATTCATGGTGCCCCACAAAAAAAATGATTTAAAATTTAGAAAAAAGACAATGTAGAAAGTTGAGGAAATAAGCAATTCTAAATCAACAGATTGATGACACTCGAATTTGGAACCCGTAGAACATTTCCAGGTGCATAACAGTTAGTAGGGTCTATGTTAGCAGAATGAATTATAATCATTATTTCTTAATTCAATTCAAACATTTGAATTGAAAATTTTAATAATGTAACATTTCAAATGTTTTAGAGAGGGTGGGGGGGGGGGTTCTATTAAATACTTGACTATGATGCTGAACAGGACCCTCCATTTGCATTTCCAGTGGAAAATGCAATGATTTCATATTAGAACACTTATTCTTTGAAATATTTCTTTTGCATGATATCATATTCTGATGATACTATATATTAGTAAATTCTTCTTTTTAACAGGTTAATCATTTCTTGAGAACACAAAATTAGGAAGGGGAGGGTAGAAGGATATCTATTTATGATGTAACTATGAACCCTTTTCTACATTGATAAATCATTTTTCCAAAACATAAAATTTGAGGATTGGAGATTATGTAGATTATATAGAAGGAACTTTTATTTTTCATTATTAGGGGTCAAAATTAGGATGAGGGATATTTTTCTTTCTCTCCAGTGGTCAAAAGTAAAAGGGATTTTTTTCAATTTTTAGGGATCAAAATTGATGGAAACTTTTTTTGAATTTTAAGGGTAAAAAAATTTAACTTTTAAGCATCAAATAGAGGTTGGGGAACTTTTTTTTCTCTATTAAGGGTCAAAATCTGAAAGGATTTTTCCCACTTTTAGGGATCAAAATCTAGAGGAACTTTCTTTTCCATTTTTAGGGATCAAAATTGTGTAGGAGGAATTTCTTCTCTCTCTTTTGCTCTTTTGAAGGTCAAAATCAAAGGGGACCTTTTTTTTCACTTTCGTCGGTCAAATTTCAGAGGGAACATTTTTCCACTTCTAGGTGACAAAAGCAAGGTGGAATCTTTTCACACTTTCCAGGGTCAAAAGGGAGGGGGAACCTTTTTTTCTTACATTCATTTCTTTTGAAGGGGTCTGACACAAGGGGAAACATTGTTATATTTGCTATTACCTTTCCCCCAGGCAATGCATGATATAATTGCAAATTGTTTATAAACTATAAAAAGTTGGCCAATTGGAAGAGCTTTTTGTATAAAGCATATTCTAATGCCTTTAGGTTTTCTATAAGAAGATAATATATCATTGAATGAAAGTATTACCACAAAAATTTCTTATTTGGATGGTAAGATGAATCTTGAAAAAAGATAACACTCTTTGTCAAACCAATATAATACTAGGATGTTAGCAATTTTGGAATATTTTAATTAATTGAACTTTACATTATAAACTTGAGATAAATGGTGAAGATATCAAGATAGTGAGAAAATAAAACTATTCAATTAGCTTTTCTATTCTATTTGAAGTTTTTATTCTACTATCTTTTTTATTCAACTGAATATTACCAACAGATCATTAAATTGTAACATTCTGGTCTGAAGATGAATTATTGAATAACATTTTATTTAATAAAAATCCTGTGTGAATAAATATAAAATAGATAAATAATACTTTCATAGTAAACAACAAGAAGTTAAGCTGAAAAAATAGCACCTATCTATCCTTATTATATAAAACATGAAAATTAAATGAAAGAATTCAACTGTGAATAAATAAAAAAATTCAACTCTTTCAGCTAACACACGTAAAGAGCATATATAGAATATATGATTCTTGTAGAGTTTGTTTTTAAACAGAAAGAAATAATATCACAGTAGTTTGGTATCAAATTGTAATGCTAATAAAAAATATTATTTTTCAAATGCCCTACAAATTCATT
This sequence comes from Thysanoteuthis rhombus, assembly GCA_963457665.1. Taxonomy (NCBI): domain Eukaryota; kingdom Metazoa; phylum Mollusca; class Cephalopoda; order Oegopsida; family Thysanoteuthidae; genus Thysanoteuthis; species Thysanoteuthis major. The sequence goes on from OY735210.1 coordinate 57,640,343, forward strand.
TTCCCATTAAAATAAAATCAACCATTCATTTTTATACAAGGTTTTAATAGTGGTAAATGCTTTAAAATCTTATGCTTTTGGTTACACATTAAGGTTTCCAATCCTATAATTGATATTTTCTTATTTTTTGTTTAAATTATCCAACTTCTAAAAGATATTCAGGATTGAAACACTATAAAAAGTTATGTTCAAGTTGAACAATACTGATAATTCACTATTGAATTTATAGATTAAGACGTTGACTGCCAGCCTATTTTTACATGTTTTTTCCCCCATGCCAAGGGCCTTGCACTGGGTGAAATAAGCCATATTTTGGATCAAGAATTATAAAAAAAATAAGATAAAAATTCAAAATGGATGCCGCAAATTTATTTTTGACAGATGTAATGATAATGATGGTAATCCCAGTGCCAGTCATGTGATATCTCGTGTTACATGTATACTCAGGAATGGTGTGCTGAAAGAAATTTCTGTATTCAGTGTTTACATAATGCCAGCCAAAAGTATTCTTGTAGTTGACTTTTTGACTTTTCTATTTGATGGATGTTAAAATTGTCTTTCTATTTGGGTTTTGACTAAAAAGCTTGTATAAATTACTTCAGATATTGTACTTTGAGAAAAAGAGCCAACTGGAAACAACCATGAATGTATTTTCATGATCATTATATATAGTTGCCATTGTCTAGTATTTCTATTAGTTGCTGTTGTCAACACAGTTGATGAGATGTAGGATACACTCATTCTTAACATGTCTGAGAGGGTCACTCTGCATAAGTCCTACTTGTCAGTATTTCCATTAAAAAGGATCCCCTTTATTCAAATGAATTTACCCTAAGACCCCAGGCTTTGGAAAGATCAGCATAGTTAGTATATAAGAATCAGTATTTAACCACTAATACCTTTACACAACTCCTCCCAGGGGAGATTGGGGGGGGGGGTACAGGTTGATAACCAATGTCTGGTGTAAATGTGAAAATAGCCACCCTAGATGATACTCCAAAAAATACTTTCTATCATATTTCTAATTTGTGTCTATAGTTTTGGCTGAGCAGAATTATTTGTCAACTATTACCTGATAGTCTTTTTGAATTTGTTTAAACTTTGAATTTTCTTGTCGTAGGCATTCATAGAAACCCATGAATGTTTGAATGCTTGAAAAATTCATGAAAATAATGAAAGCCTCATTTTTTTTCTCTGACCACTAAATGTCCAACACGAGTATACTTGTGACTAGCAAAAATTGGTGGACCGCACATCATGGGTGTACTCGTGGTTGGCAGTCAATGTGTGAAAGAGTTTCCAGCAAATACTGGTGAGAAACTTGAATGAAAATGACAAGATTATATCAATATCTATGAAATAAAAGTATTAAGCCAAAAATGAATGTGAATGAAAAACCAATCAATAAATATCTACATAAATCATATATAAAATTTTGAAGTCTCATTTGCACAGTAATTATAATTTCCTTTCCAAATTGTTCATAGATATCTTGTATAATCTATCCAGTTGGTACCATTAAATGAGTATAAAATCCAGAGTGATTCCAATAATTTTTTCTGAGTGTACAATGGTATACAAAATTAAATGTATCAATGAATTTTAAGGTTCAGCTGGTTAGGTGATGGGCATCATAACAGTTGGTTGAAAGTGGACAATAATTTGGTATTCAGAAGGTGTGACTCTGAAACCTATGGGAAGAGTGGACGATTACAAAAAGCAGGGAAAAGTCAGAAGTAACATGTGGCCAAAAGCAACAGAGAATCAGGAATATTTAGTAGGAAGACAGCCAATCAGAATATAGAGGTCGCAGTAATGACAAGTTGACATCTAGAAGTGGGCAAGTGAAGGGATTAAAATTCTGAGGCCAGTTGTGCTGGGATATGGTTGAGAATGAAGAGCATATTTTTTTGGAAGGGCTGCTGAAGAGTAGCAGTGAATCCCTGAGGCTAGGAAAAAGAATGGCTGGAAACACTGTCAAGGCAACCCAATGGTCAACAAAGAAAGTGGCATAAGCAGTCAGTTCCAAGTGGAAATGGAGGAATTGGAATAAATGGTCTGCTAGATAATCCCTAAGATTAAACTGACTTTGATTCTGCTAACATGGACATGTGACATGGGTACAGATATAGTTTCTTCCATACCATCTTTTTTTTCTCTTGGTTTGTTATCAATGTTATAATGAGAAAAGCACAAAGACTGAACTGACTTTCTATCCCCTTCTAAGCATGGGCTCTAAGGCTGGCTTGTTCCGATGCAGGGATGCACATGGTCCCTCTGATAAGTGAAACATCATCTTATATATTTGGTTTTTGTTTGGTTAACTCATTGAAAAGAGGTTAGTCTCTGTATCTCTCAGTTTTAACACTCATTTTTGTATCCATCTCATTTATGTTTGCTTAAGTCTTATAATCTATTATCCTTTTTCGCTCTCAGTTTAATCCTGAGAAAATCTGTCACTATAGCTGAAAGGTTTGTTATTTTTCAGGTGTGATATGTGACAAGAGTGGAAGCAGCGGTGCAACAATACTGCAAATTCAAATTTGAACGTATATAAATATCATTTACATGTTTTTGTGAGAAAGAGAGAATTTTACATTTATTTCAAATAAAGAATCAAATAGAAATTTTGAGCTGATTAGTACGCATTTTCACTTTTGTCATTTATGCAGCCTTATAGTAAAATGGTTGAATGAGATCTCTTTATTTGATACATCATGTTATACTTATTCTATTGGAAAATACTTTTCACTGATATTATATACTTATGAATTGAAGTTGAATAAAATAAATTCAGTCTCAAGAGTGATCTGAACGGAGCTAAACTCTCTAATTCTATTTTGAATGAATATATTAAGAAAAATGAACTATTTCTTTTCTTACAGGACTGAATCTTATTAATACTATCCATATATACTTGTAAGAGATATGCATACATAACAAAAGAAACAAAAATAATATGAAGTTATACTGGAATCCCACCTGTTTGAAAGCTATCATCATAATCAAATTCTGACATGTCACTATCACTGAACCCTCGAGAGCCGGCTGGAGGAGATAGATGAACTTTTTGAATATCATCAGGATCTTGACTACTTTTCTGAAAGAAAGAAAGAAAAAAGAAATGATATAATCAAATGAGGATAAATAAATGTATGATCAATAAAATGATATGAATAAGAATAATCAAAAGACTGACCCTCAAAAAGATAACCATGCAATGTGCACAAGAGAATCATGCTCAACATAACATGGAGAAATCACGAGACAGTACAGTATATTGAATGAAACAGGAGTCCGAGATATCATAGAATCCATAAGAAAACCTAAATGGCGATGGGCTGGTCATGTTGCAGGAATGTCAGACAATCACTGGATATCACAACTCACAATGTAGATCCCCAGAGATAACATGTGAAACCGGGGTTAACAAAATATAAGATGGTGTGACAAACAAGATAAGTTCAGAAACTACTGGCTCCGTGATGCCCAACATACAGAAGTCTGAAAAATCTTGGAGAAGGTTTAAGTCCAATGATGGATGCTAAAAGGCTGATGATGATAAACAAATGTGAAATAATAACTAAATGATATGTGATCTTTGTAATGCCAAATCTGTAGCTTTTATAAGTACACAAATGAATATGACAACTTAAGGTCACTTTCAAGAGTTTTTTCGACAATTGCCCTCCTTCTTGTTATTTGTGTAGTTAACACAAAATTATGGATGATCCATACTACGGCCTTCTTCACGAGTAATATCTGAATGTGATGGTGGTAAACAGAATTTTTCTCCAGTTGTAACAACCATTTACCACTATTAGATAGTACATCTGGAGAAGGCCGCAGAATGGATCAGCTAAAATGTCTGGTAATAACACCAACAACTTTCAAATCAAAGTTCAATCATCCAAAATGCCCTTTGAATGTTAATGAGCCTCCTCAAAACTATAGACTGAAGGCAACTTGTTTAGATAGCATGAAGTGCAAAAACTGCAAAAATAAAACTATGGTAAACATAAGTTCTAATGTAAGCAATTAAAGATCTTAGATATCATTTTCACCAAATGATTCAGTTTTATATTTTAAGAATATAAAATCAATTTATAAAAAGTCTCAGCATAATAATGAAATGTGCATGATTATATATGATTATAGACATTGAATTTAAAAATTCAAGTATTTCATCACATCAAAAATTTATTTATATATATGTGCTAATATGTAGTTTATCAAATCAGGATCATTATGGATGAGTTGGTAGTTTCAAGCAGTGTTGCCCAAGAAATTGTAGGACTTAGTTTCTATCTAATCTGTCAAATAATCAAAATGCAATAAATTTGATTGACAAGAAATGTGCATGACTTTGTCAATATTTCACTGTCTATACACCTCATTTTCAAAATGGTATGACTGTAAGTTAATAAATGAAATGGTATAAAAAGGGATGATGAATAGAAACATAGATAAATAAAAACTTTTTTTTAAAAAATCAGTCACTCAATAGAAACTATCATGTGACCATTGTCTTTTGTCAGCATGCCACGTGGGAGATGATTAATTGAAATAAATGAAAAAAAAGAGGTGATCAATGGATAAGATACTTCTCACACAATTTGTTGGGCAGCAATCAGTAAAAACATCTGGACTTTCAACAAAAAAAAGCGGGTATGGATGATCAATTAAAAGCTTGGATAAAGAGGTGATCAATGAATGAGATACTTTTCTCTCCTTTTGTTGGGCAGCAATCACTAAACATGTCTAGGTTTTGAAAAAAAACCCAAAACAAGCAGGCATAAAATGGTGACCAATTTAGCATAAACTTTGATTGCAGATTGAATCCTCCACTAAGTCCTTTGAGAAAAATGTTTTTAGAAGGTATGCAGTAGACTGCTAATGCAAATTTTCAAGACTGTTGCATGAAAATTCATTCTGCACAGCTTCCATCATTTTAAACCACTAAAAGAGGGGTGTTTTATTGGACAAGAAAAGCATTTTTCCAAATAATCTGAAAAAAACCCTTTTGGAAGGGGTCTAGGGGAGTGCTAATGCAAATTTCTAGCCTTATAGGTTGATTGATGCTCCCTGTTGATATTCCAGGCTGCCAGTCATAAAATGGTAACCAATTTATCATAAAGTTTCATTAATAATTGAATCCCCAACTAAAAGCCTATTTAGGGGGGAGTGGCATTTAAAGAGAAAAAAAATGTTTTCAAGAGTCTGGTGGGGTACTAAATGCAAATATTTAGTCTTATAGGTTGATTGGTGCCACCTGTAGACATTCAAGATATGTACATAGTGAGGCAGATTGGAGTGAAATTGTAGCAACCTATTTTGACAGTTTTGTTAGATAGTTTCTAGAAGTGTTTTTAGAAATAAGTGTCCATTCTGCTTCATCATTGAAGTCAAAGAGGACACTGTCTTGTAAGCCTCATAGAAAACAAGCAACAGACAAACAAATTTTCAAAGCTGAAATTAGTACTTTAGCTCATGAGGATCAATCTAAGATCAGAATAAATTTTAAGAAATAACCTGATTGGTGACATTAACAGAAGGGTCTAAATTTTCTTTAAAGTATTGATATCTTCAGACATATAGAACAAAAAGAATTTATAGCTATTTTAGAACCATTTTTGATGGTAATTTAGTTAGACTTGGTGAATTACAAGAGATTGCAAAATTAATTGAGTATTTGCCACTTACTGTGCGTGATGAAGATGCGGGCAGTGAAATGCTGGACTCATCATGTTGTCTTAATGTGTACCAAAGAGGATCATCTTTAAAGTTGGCTCTAGATAAGTCAATTATCACCTGAAATGAAAAACATTTTCTGCTGAAAATCTGAAATACATTTTCAAAGTTTTTTTGCAAGATATAAGTGAAAAATCAATGTGCACATTCTTAATTGTAGTTAGGAGTCTATGTTTTTACCCCAATCCATAGGAACTGCATGATTGCAGAATTGATTAATGAATAAAAGGAAATTACTTTGGCTCATTCAGGTCAATCTGAGTCATCAAAAAAGTGTCTTTGAGTGAGAAACTGGAGAAAAAACAAAAGCAATGCAAGATGGCAGAGTGTGTCCTGAACATGCCAAGAATAGCAATATGGTATCTTCATCACATTGGTTATTATGATAGAGCAGAAAAAAAAAAAGCAATTTATCAAACCTGTCAATATTCAGCAGAGAAGGAAGTGAGCAATTGAAATAGTGGACATACGTCTGCTATTTTTCTCAATAATTGGATAGTGCACAAAGTAGCAGAAATAATAAAGGCAATGCTCGACAGAGTACTTTAAAATCTGATCATGGCAAATTCACCAAATATCTATTTGCATAATGAATCATTTCTTAGGTGTCTCTATAGAATCCTCACTAGAATATACACACCAAAATGTAATAAATCTTCAGAGAGAAAATTGTTTAAAACAGATAACAGCAGAAGTAACTAAATCAAATGATTCTGACATTTACAAGAAAATACTATTCAAGAATGAAAAACTACTAGTGTACGTAAAACAAAATAAAATTGGATAGGCCAACTAGGAAAGAGCCCCATCTAAATGTCAAAATTGAGAAATCTGTACATGGGAAAATATTTACTGTAAATATTGACGAAATGAGTTGAAAATACCTGCCTTATGGGCCATTATTCCCAGCTACACAGAGCCTAAGGTCATAAAACCTTGTGTTAAGCAATGATTTAATTTTTTATGGGCATAGGAAATGAATATTTCTATGCTTTTTACACTTAAGCAATTAGAAAATAACACTGTCCAGGAAGAAAAATCGTGTTGTTTTCAGAGTAGTATCTTAAGCAAAATTTGATACATGTTCTTGATTTTTGAAAATTTTATTGTAGTTGAATTGAAACAATAAACAATTTTGGAAAAGGCTCACTTAATAATAATTTAAAAATGAGGCCATGATGTATGAATTGATGAGATTAAACACATAAGTAGTTTTTCAGCACAGCATGATAATTAAAGTCAATTGAAAAAAATGAAGATCAAAATAAAAGCCCCTTACTTCACCCAGAAATTCACTTGCACCCATCCTATCATAATCCCACACTGTGATTTCCAGCAGTCTCTGTCTGAAATGTGACTCTTTGCCAGCAACGTAGACAAATGTCTGATTCCATGTGGGATCATTTGTGTTGGCAATAGTTTTTGTGCGTCTTTTCGTCTTCTCACTGAAAAGTGAATGCAAGAGGAAGAATATTCGTTTATTCAGTATTTTTAAAGTACATTTAGAATCTTATTGAATTTTTAGAGCAAACAATACACTGATAAAAAAAAGGAAGATAATTCAACTTATCAAATTTTGATAATTTCTACTGATTTTACATTTATAAAAAAAACAAATACAACAAGATTATTTGTTAATAAGGTTCAACATTTACCAAGCTGATGATTCATTTTCATCAATGTTAGCATTTTGTTTTATAAGAAATTTGATCTATTACAGATATTTCCAATTAAAATCATTCTTATTCTTTTTTGTTACCATAAACATAGTTAGCGGTTGCTGAAATTTTGTACTTCCACTTATTACTTAGTGTATCATGTAAACCACATTCGGTTTAAAGATTTTTTTATCTTCTGAATGTGAGGAAACTAAGTTGAATTTACAAACGGGGTTATTTTACAGAATTAGTTTTCAGAGACCAAATTATATAAGAATATGTACAAAAAATGAATAGGAAAAAAGAAGCTAGCGTAGAAGTTACAAGTGTCAGCTTTCTCTTGCCCAATGAATGACTTCTCTAATTTAAATTGTGTGTGTGAATGAAGTCCGGAGGATTTGATACTAAAAAGGATGCAATTCAATTATAGGAATTGGTCAAAAGAAAAAGAAACAATAAAATAGCTTTTGCTGATACTTTATTAAAATAATGCATGAGAATAAGATTTTTAGAATGATAAATTACCTTCTATCTGGGAGTAAATAGAGCTTACAGTATGGGTTACATAATTTACCATCAGCTGTAAGAAGTAAATCCATAGCAGTGACAATACAGATTGAAAGTTCACAACGAGTGTCATCATACCACATTCGAACCTACAAAAGGAACATTCATGAAACTGAATTAGATGAAAACAAAAAAATGATACATTTTAAGAATCAGTATTTTGTTGACTACAGGCCTTCCTTGATATAGTGCAGTTCACAATATAAGGCGGGAAGATAGTAAACACCAAAACTTTTACCTATATTATCACCCACCTGCCTAGAAAAATGTGAAAAAATTGACACCTAGCGACAACACAACTACTTAATCAGATACAACAGGTAAAAATAAATTTTACTAAGGATAGATCATCCTTAGTAAAATTTATACCTTGAACAAAAAAAAAAAAAAAATTTGGAGAAAAATTTGATGAAAAATCAATCTTATTCCATTACATAAAAATGGACTTATTTGTTTTTGATATTTTTATTTTTGATATTTTTGTTCACATTTGAGAAAAATAAAACTATAGGAAAACCGTTTGTATTTTGAGTGCCAAATATACTTGCATTTGAAATATCTACTGAAATTCAACTGATTAATGAAATTTAATATAACTTTCAGCATTTATCCATTGATTTATTCATGTAAAGGTATAAAAGAACTTGTGGGAATACTTTTTATTTGATATAATGACATCTCGATAAATATCAGATGGTTAGCAAAAAGGTGTCTACATTGTGAGAAAACTAAATACAAGTGAAAATCTTCCCTCAGAAATTGATATGGGAAGAAAGAAGTTGATACTGAAATTTGGTATACATTGTAAGGCGTTGGAGCTATTATGGTGGTACTATTTAATAAAAAACAAACATTAAAGACAGTCTCTGTTTATTTGTTCAAATCTCACTTATTTTTCAAACAATGTTTGCTGTCTTCTTCTTATCACCTGCTTTTGGATATTGCCCGTGCCTATACTGCCTCTGCCATATCACAACTCAGTTGTAATGTGGTTGGCTTTCTTGAACCATAACATTATAATGGGGAAGGTCTATATTACAGTTTCATAACATCTTTTTTACATACCATGATATTGTCAGGTAAAAAGAAGACAATAAATATTGAGTATTAGCTCTTTCATTTATAATGATACAACAGTTGGATAAGTAATTTAAGTAATCCATAAAGGGATTCATCTTAAGATATGAATAGAAACCATCAAATTAAAAATGCAGATAGTTAAAAAATCATTTTCGACAAATAAAAAAGTATAAGGTATTTTCTCATGTCAGGTTTTATTTTTCAAAAGAAAAAATTTGGTATAAATGTTGATTTTTACTAAAAGAAATTGGGAGCATTTTACCTGGATTCTTCCGGTGATTTGCGGTGAATGAGCCCGCTTTCCTGAGGCACTGGGTGATCCAGGGGAAGTAACCATGACACTTGGACGAGTCATGAGAGCATCTTTAGAGCCAAAGTCTACAAGGATAAGAAAGATACTGTGAAATATGATTTAAAACAAAAAGTGTCCAATCTTTTTGAATTCACTGCAATTAAAGTTTAATAATTTTTTTACAAGCTAAAATAAGATATCATTTCAAATGCACTTCAAAAATTGCTGCCTATGAATCAAAATTTAGTATTGTAGATTAGAATTATATATTTATTATGCAAATAAATTGAAACTATAACCATACCTCTAGCAATTGAGTTCAAACAATAACATTTGAATAAAACATAATAATTAAGGCTTATTTGAAATAGATCAAAAATATCTTAAAATGAATAAATTGAAGAAGATACAACCAAAGTCAAATATGTCAAAAATGTTGATTTCTGTAGGTGTAAGGTCTGTTTAGTACATAGCAATGATGGCTATTATACGCATGGCAAAAAAAAATTATTCACCAATTGCCAAACAGGTCAAGCAGTAACTTACTTGTAACTTTTGTCATAGTAACTTGCATCCCTTTGAGCTATCAACAAAACAGTAGGTGAAAGAGAGGAAACAAAGTATCTAATAATAGACATTTTTGGAAACTTTTTCCAGAGAAGAAATTATATCTGAAAGAAATACCAGACATCTGCAAGAAAAATTTTTATACTGCCTTCCCAATACCTAAAGTTTTTGATAAAATCATAGAATTTGACTTCTTATTGTTCCAGCTTATATGGTATCTTCTGTATATATAAGCAAGAGTTGTTACAATGTTTAACCTCCTAAATATGAACACAAGCAAATTAGGCATACATACTCAATTAACCCAGCAGAATGTTTTTAGTAAGTTATTTTTTAAAACCCCATCTCCAAAATATGTTGGGGGGGGGCGATTTTCAATGTAATTCTAAAGTTAAATGGAGACATATGCTGGTAACATTCTTTGATAAGATGATGTGAAATTAAAAAAAAAACAGATTATTCTTTTTTTTTTATCAATTCTTGAAGAGGTGACATCATAAAGCATTTTCATTTCAAGAGGCTTTTAAAAAAAAAAAAATCTTTTAACAGTATTAAATCATTCATTTTTTCCAATCAATAGGAAAATCATCACGTTCTTATTTTTAGAGCCAAAACAGTCGCGATCATAAACAGCACTAATCCATTCCAATATATATCCACTGTGAATAGAAACAATTAAAAAATCCATTTTTAGAACCCTCGTGCACTCTTTCAAGGCATTCCCACCAAAATTTTTTTTTTTCCCCTAGCCTCTCCCTTTTCTTTTTGCTGAGGTGAGGGGAGAAAGAATTTTAGAAGGGATTCAGGCTAAGAAAGAAGTGATTAAATTTTTACCACTCACTTGGAGAAAATTATTGAGAAAAAGAGAAAAGAATAACTGATTAAAGGGGAAAGAACTTGCCTATTTAAATTCACTCTGACCTTTGGTCAGGAGTTACTTTTTTTGTATCAATAAGCTATAAAAACTGAACATTTACATGACGAAATTGCCTACATGAATTTACACTTTCACTTGGTTGGACTGTTTTTTCTGTATGAATATGCAATAAAACTGAACATTCACACTACAAACCTGCAAGTATAAACAAGAAAGATCCCCCAGTCATGGGTAAAATAGCAGAGCAAATAAAGTTCTTCAGCTCTTGGCCTTTAAAATCAATTATAGTAGCTGAAAATTAAATATATGCAAATTACCTGACTCTACAAACTCTATTTGATTCTCAGAAGATTCTTTCAGTATATATTACAAGTGTCATAGTGGAATTGGATATGTATCTGTGCCTTATCTTCAGTTGAGTCATGCACACATTCCCTCTTTTCATTCAATGGATGCTATCTCTTCCATAAAATGATAAAATATTAAAATATAGATAAAAAACGACTTCAATTCTGTAGGGAATTTGCTATTTATTAGACTTTACCTCTAGATGGATGATCCACTGGCTGTAATCCAGGAGGAATCTCACCAGTTCTGTAATGTTAAAAAGAAATATTCAAAATTTTACAAAGCAAAAAACTTTATTCTAGTTCATTGATATTACATGATAAAATATTTCATATAAGCAGTTAAAATTATATAATTATTGTCAAAGTTTAATGCACTGTTTGAATTATGTATTAACTGAAAAAAATGTATTTTTTCCATATATAAATTTTATACAATTTTTTTAACTTGTACTTTCCATGGGTTTACATAATGTTCTAATTACATCAAACAAATCATGAAGAATGAAAATTTTTACTAAATATATCTCTGTATACATACAGAATTGAAATCAAAGTAAGAAAAATAAAGCCAAATTTCAGTTATGAACTTGACAAAGACAATAGCATAGAATTCAAATAATTTAAAAATGTACATTTAAAAGATGAAACATTCATAGGTAGTAAAAATTGATAAATCTCTTACTTTGCATTTCTATGTACAATTAATTCTACTTGAGGTTCATGTTTGGTTTCAAAAATTATGTCATATACTTCTTCAAAACTTGCCTCTCGCAATGAGCGACCATTCCATTCAACTACTTCATCACCTGGAATATAGATTAAATGCATTATGCCATGGAAAATAAAGATTAATAAGTCAATTAAATTTTCATGCTAACTTTGAAAAAAAAAGGGAAAATTCAATTAAATTTTGAATCATACCTTGTAAATCATTTTTCTTTAAATTATCTAAACCACTTCTGTAAAATTAGCTAAAAATAAACAAATCTGAAAAAAATTTCATTTTGGGTCCTATGTTTGTTCATGTTTTTTGCAATTTTTTTAAAAGATAGAGCAATTTTCTCAATTGCAACAATACTGATACAATCAACATTCCTGGACGAAGTGGAGGTTGTCAACATCTTTCGAAAGCAATCGATAAAAAGTATAGGGTATTTATTTCAAATACAATGATACATTGACTTATGCCAGAGAGACTTATATCCAATTGCAGATACATCCCCACAAAAGCTTAAAACACATTAACTGCAGAAGACAAGAATTTTAGTCATTGCAGTTCTATAGCTTAACAAATAATTACGTCATGTTATAGTCAACTATCTAAAGTGTTTATATAATGCTTCTTGCTGGGTTAGGTTAATGACTTTGTGAAAGGAACGAATTGGATGACATTTGTTCCTTTCTCCTTGGAAAGCTACAGGAGAGGTTTGTACATTTCAAAATGGAAGAAAATTGACCTTTTGCAGGAAAAGAAGTTTAGTGGATATTTTGCTGCATCAAAATGCCCATTTTTATGTTGCAAATGTAACACACCAATGACCATAGAGCAGATAAGAAAAAAAAATATTAGAAATTAGAATCAACAGATGTGTAGAGCGAAAAACCTTTTCATGTTCAGAATGAAGTGAGAAATCCAGATCTCTTATTGAAGTGTAATATTCATATTTTTTCAAATAAAAGCAATAAATGAATTATTCTTATTATTCATTTTTATAAGATGAAGTATTACTAATCATTATTATTCTTAATTCTCTGTTGCTTTCTATTGCAACTCCACACAGACAGGTAATCTGTGTTGATAAGATATAAAAAAAAACCAAAAAAAACAACTTACAATGAGACTTCAACACCCTCACACCGGACTGAGGTCTGGTTTATGCTGTGCTGCTCTACCAATTGAGCTACAGAAGCTAACTTGCGAGCAGAAGTTCAAATCAACCCTTTAAATTTATTCTCTATACCAATCTGTCACTGACATATTTGTTTCAAAGTGATAGAATCAATCTTAATACAGCAGTGAGTAAACAGTGTAGAGGGGGAATAAAGAATAATGTTCTGAAGGGAGGCCATGTTTTACAGTACTATCAATAATTGTTATTTGCTCTTACTGAAGATATATACTTACGTATATGAATTTGGCATAGTTGATATAATTAAGATAAAAAAAAAACCAGTATTCAATTCTAAATTAGAGTTCTTAAAATATCCCACTTGAAGAGTCATAGGTTTATATTCAGAATCTTGTCTATCTATATGAAAAGTTTTACCATTTTAGTATATATTGCTTTGATAATTTAATAACTGTAATAAAATTAGTAAATAAAGAATCCTTGAAACTCCTTGAAAAATACTAATTGAATAATCTCACCTGTTCTAAACTGAATAAATTATCTTACCTGCTCGAAGATGGCCAACTGTATCTGCTATGCTGCCTTTTTTAACTTTGGTGATGAATGCACCAAGTTGACCTTTTTCTGTCATACGTCCTCCAACTACTTTCAAACCTGCCAAAATAGAATATGGTGAATCCCTTTTAGAATTCATCTTCATTGGAAGTATGCAATAGTGTGAAGCTCTAACTGCTGGAGTTTGATACGGCTGTCTGAAAAAGTTCAAGTGAAAGACTTCAGCAACATCAACTGCAACTGTAGCCATGAAGAAAGAAATGAAAAAATCTCCCAGAGATGAGAATAATAAATGTCACTTTTGTATACAATTAAACTTTCATGCCAATGTTTAGAGGAAAGAAGAAAATCAGCTTCATAGAGGTAATTTAGATTGCAGATCAAGTATATTCATGTCAGAAAATGCACCACAAAACAACATTATATACACAGGGTTTGACTAGCATGATCTAAGGAGGAGTTAGTCTAGATAGCTTTCTCTAGAGTGATATAGGATAAGAATAGACGTAATAACATTGCACATCCAGACAGCAAATTTAACAAGAGATAATAAACATCAACCATCCATTAGCAGTTGTTAAAATAAAATTGGAATAAATTTCAACAAAAATGTCAGAATATTTCTTGGCTGTTTGAGGTTGTCATGCCCTGGTGTCACCTAGATATTAGGCAAAAATAAAGAGATGGAAACCACTTTTTTCTCTCACTTTCCCTTTCTTTCATAAATGTTACCATCTATCTTAAATAAGAAGACAAGCTAAATATTTGGTTCATATTTCAAAGCATTTAAGTTTTTGATCATTTTCAAATTTATTTTAATTATGTCAAGAAGAACTGTCTTATTCATCAAGATTGAAATTCATCTTTTATTTGTTTTTTTACTAGTTAATAATAAATTTTTTACTAGTTAATAATCAAATACCAGATTCAATATATATATTTTCATATTTGCATCTGATTTATTGAAATAAAAAAAGTTGTGCACAAATCTGTAAGTAATAAGAAATAGTTAAATTATAGCAAGTTTATAGAGCTGGGTTTAATTTTCTATAAATAGCAATAAACTCAGATTAAAAAAAGTGTTTACTGTGTTGGAGAGGCATAGTATAATATATGATTTGTTAAAGGTGAGATAATCATACACATAGAAAAGAATATTTTGAAAATATTTGTTCATCTTTTACAGACATAGGAAATAAAATCATGTAGTGTGAAAGGGCTTTCATAACTAAAATATTAATGAATTATGTTGAATAAAGAACAATAAAAAAAATTAGTTTAAAAAAAGTGCAATAAGAGAATGTGCTACATGCTAAGATATAAAGGGAAAAACCTCTGAGATTATAAAAGTAAATCAACTGAAAATTGTTTAGAAAAACATTATCTTGAATCATATCGACATTAGAGTGAAGTGAATCAAATATGTTAAATTTTCTACAGCTTAATGCCAAGGAATATGATAAAACAAATCATCAGCCATGCCTTATTTTTAGGTATATAATTTGTAATTGGCACATCAGGTTTTTCAGTAAAAAGGCTGAAACCAATGGAACCAAAAGATCAATGTATATTAACAAATCAGAGTAAGGGAAAAACATAGTTAAACAAACATTATAAAATAATAGACTTAAGAATGAAGATTTCTCCATCTGTGATCATCTTTGTATGCAACTCATGTTGAGTAGAACATCTATAAATTACAACTGAAATGAATTTATGGCATTATTAATTAGAGTGATATATTTTTAAAAAAAGTTTAAAATATCTAGAAAATGATTTTATATTCACTCAAACATGTTCATTGAATCATTTCATATACATATATATATATATATATATATATATATATATATATATATATATATATATATATATATATATATATATAAAATTATGAATGTGTTATTTTTATTTAAAACTCTATTTGAACCAACATCCCATTTTTACATGGCAAATATGCCAGTTGGAGCTGGGGTATCCAGCATTGCCTGGGGAGAGAAAACTTGAAACATAACAACACAGAAAAGCAAATGATATTTTATAAAGAATTCATAAAATCAAATAAGGTGTGGGGGGGGGGTGCTCATTTTTGGCATTAGTAGTTTGTATGTCAAAACAGACCATTGAATTTAACTAGTGTCCACATTTTATCGTTGAGTTTGAGTTTGGGATAGAGTTAGGTTTTTGTTCAAACAAAAACATGTTTTATTGTTAGGTTTGGGTCAG
This sequence comes from Thysanoteuthis rhombus, assembly GCA_963457665.1. Lineage (NCBI taxonomy): Eukaryota > Metazoa > Mollusca > Cephalopoda > Oegopsida > Thysanoteuthidae > Thysanoteuthis > Thysanoteuthis major. The sequence goes on from OY735210.1 coordinate 57,656,116, forward strand.
ATTCTTTGAAAAAATAACTGGCATAAGCACCAAGAGAAAGAGATATAAACATCTGTGGATTTCCCTACGACAAGCAGAAAGTAAGGCTCCAGTTCAGCATTATAGTTATATAGTAAATAGAACCCCCTCCTAGAACTTAGAAAAAAAAGTGTACGAATTTCTGGAAGTTTTGGTCTAATGGAGCAAAAGTACATGAAATATAAAGAATAAAGAAATCTAAAATTTCTCAGTCAGGGTTTGAACTCGGTCCACTGATTCCTTTTTAAGGGCTTCTAACAACCAAGCTATTGACATTTCCACTGCTTTGCTTAGAAATAAATGAATTTTCAAATAAAAACTCACAAGTTATAGTGATACAAGTTTATATAGTGCTCCATGTAGATAAATTTTTAGACTCCAAGGTGCAGCCATTTTAGTGTCTATTAGACATATACACACAATCAGTTATAAATCAGTTTTATATCATTATATAAATATACATATATATTACTATAAAGATGCTGAATGTTTGTTCATTTGTTGGTTTGCTGGCTTGCTTATGTGTACACGTCTTACAACTACCCAAATGACTGCAAAAATTTTTTTAATGTAACTTGACGCAAGGATGAACATGAAAAAAAATCATTGAAAGCACCATGGGTCAACTGGTTAAAAGCACAGAAAATGAAATCGGTGGTCCAAGTTCTAACTCCGCGGGAGAAAACCAATTAAATTTTTAAGGTTTTATGAGGTGCTATGCAAATCTACCCGCCTGTGTGCACTGGCCATTTCAGGAGTGTGTGGACCTGAACGAGTATAAATGCATGCACTCCCTACTCTTATTTGATATCATGAGATCTTAATAAAATATAATTTGCTTTCGTGTGTTGTTATATTTGGAGATTTTTTTTTGCCCCGGGGAATACCAGGTATCCCTGCTAGTATATATATATATATATATATATATATATATATACATACATACATATGTATATATATATATATATATATATATATATATATATATATATATATATATATATATATATATATATATATATATATATATATATATATATATATATATATATATATATATATATATATATATATATATATATATATATATATATATATGTATATATATATTCAATTGCAATATAAATGCTATTTTGCTTTTGAAAATAAATAATAGGTAGAAGATATTTCCCCAAAAGTAAAGATATGATTATGGAGGTTGGAAAAGATTGAAAACTTTTGCTAATATGTATCAGTTGAAATTTTGCAAGTTGTTTCCATATTGCAAAACACTATAGTTAGATGGAGATTTAAAAATCAAGATGGCTCTCACCAGAATGTGAGCACATGTATCTGTTTGTGTTCATTAGGAATTGCTGTATTATTAGATCATTGTGACTATGAGGCAGCCATGATCACTTAAATTATACAAAACATTTTGATTAATGATGGTAGAAGAATAAACTGAAATGAGTAAAAATGTATCATATCAAGATTCATTCAACTTTGGAAGAACTATGATATCAACAAATGATTTGGATATTCAAAAAGTATGGTAGCAAATAGAAAATAGTATGGAAATCAATGGCAAACTTGGTAAGCAAAAAACCATACGAGGACTGCTAAAGGCTTGAATAAAGTGTGTAACTCCTGCTACCAGGTGGATACTGGATGTGTATATAAAAGTTGAATACAAAGGTGAACTCACCAAATACAGACTGAGATTTAAAAAGTTAAAGTGCTTGATATATGATAAAAAATACTATTAGGATAAAAGTAGCAAGATCGATTAGAAGCATGGCAATGAGCAATATAGATTTACATTTCGACCAGCATCTAAGACAAGCAACACAAAAAATGATTCTTTGGTTTGATAGCAATGACAGTTTATTATGAACAATGACAATATAGTAAGAATTACAACAAGAAAGCTAAACAGATCATGCATTCAACAATATTCCATAGCCAACAAATCAAGAGAGAAGTTCTCTGGGTACTATTGTAAAACTTATAAAGGTCAATAGAGTAATACTTAAAGTTTTAGACACATTAGTACAAATTTTATTATTATGATAAATTAATGACAACATGTAAGAGATAAATCATTTAGTATGAAAATCTATTTTCTAAATTACCCAATCAAGATCATTTCATAGAACCAGTTCTCACTTACACAAAAGAACATAGTTAGTTTTTGCTCCAATTTTAGATGATGTTGCTTATAACCTTTCACTTTGTAAATAGCTTATTCTAAAACATTAGCAAAAAAGCCCAGCATAAACATAGCAATTCAACGTTCTTACCTGGACATGAAGAATGCAATTGTATTTAATATACTTTTTATCAAAGTTTAATTTGGATTGTATGATATACCATACACAGTAATCAGAAAAATGATTCATCATTAATTAAATTGGAATAGATAAATTATATCAATTTGAAAATTTTACCAGTTATAAAAGGCAAATTTTTGATTTATACAAATAACAAAGTATTTATTTCAATGTACAAAGAAAATTACACTTTTATTCCAAGTAGGAGCACCACAATGATTCAAATCAAATATAAGCCAATTGATATTAAAAAGTAATGAAGGGAAAGTTTTGATTTTGCATTGGAGCAAAAATATTGTGAATGAAATAGCACATACATACTATCATATGTACACACATACATACAAATAAATATATAAACATACATACAAGAATGTTTTCATATGCAAAAGCCATTAGTAAATATCTCATCAGCTTAAACTCATTTTGTGAATGAAAAACAAAACTTCACGTGATAATTAAGAGCAAGATTAATCAGGTAACAAACTAAATAATCTTTAGTATTGTTTATGGAAACTTATAATCAGTTGAAATATCTCAGTGCAGTATAAATTTATAAGCTGATTCTATGTAGTCTAAAATTAACATATAATTATGAATTTGAGTAAAAGTGAAAAATCATAATTTTCTACTTGAAACAATTATTACAATCAATTAAAGAAATATCAAGTGTTTTTTCAGATAAAAATATGAATTGTACTTAGCAAATGAATAAGTATATTTAATTCATAAAAAAATTGTTTTTCAAAAATTAGTGATTTAAGTAGTAGAAAAGTAATTCTTCAAATGATCAATTATCCCTGGCTATTAAAAGGTATATGCAAATTAGGTAGAAAAGATTTATAACTTTTGGAATTATAAGAATACATTTTTATGAGTCAAGCTACCAATTCAAAAAAATCTTGTTTAGATAAAAACTATAATGGATAAAGTATTAGATTTGATATTGAGCAATTCACTTACTAATCAGCTCTTGATAGTATTTTAAAGATATTTCCTAAATCTTTCACATATGATGTAGAAGAGCACACTTGAGATTAGATAGCAAAAGTCTTCATGCATACTGAGAAGTATAAAGCCACTCACTCCAATTTTAAAAAAAAATAATCTTTTTTAGATGTAATAATTTTTAAAGAAATAATTGATTATTAAGGCTAATCAAGGAAAAGATTTTTTTAGAAATATCAATAATCAAGCTAAACATTTTTTTAAATCTGTTAGAAGTTTGGTTCTGTTTTTTGCAAAATCAGCATAATTTATCAAAAATAAAGTGCACATCTGACAAAAATTGAAAAACAGAACTAAGAATAGATGCAAATATAAATTTGTATCTTGAGTACATAAACACATCAACACCTCATGTTTATTGCAAGTAGAAGAAAGTGCAATAAAGAAAGAGATGAACCATATGACACAATGATAACATTTTTATTGAATTCCTGATGAGCATCAAATTGAGACTTTGAAAATTTTTGTTTGAAAATTGACTATTCATCTAATTTTTACACATGCATTGATAGTTTTCCAATTTTCAATATCATGAAAAGGATAAAATTTTGCTTTTGAAAATGCTAACAAATAGAAACATGGAAAATAGGCCGATATTGAGACTATATAAATACAGAATCAAGTAGCAAAAAGCCCATTTCAAGTAAAGGAAATAAACAATAATTATCTGCCAAAATAATACTTGGTCTGTCTACTACATGATCAAGCTAATTTTTTAATAACTTCCCAACTGCAGCATTACAGTAGTAGTAGTAGCAATGATAATAATGTTAAAAGTTAGATATATCAAATGAATTTTGAGAAAAAAAGCAGTGGCCATTTTTTTCTCCATAACATTATATAAGATCTGCATTTGCATTATTCTCTGGTTTATTATCAGATATATGCTACTCACTTCTAAACAGCGTCATATGCACTGATTTTGAAAACAAAACTTTCTTTCAAGTTCAGCTTTGTCTAATAAACCCCATTTACTAGGTACTAGGGTTTGAAAGAGACTAGCTCTAACAACTAAGTAATCTTAGTTTATATTTTGGCAGTATATTTTTATGTATGTTTGGAAGTTACCATGAAAGTTGAATTGTTGACTTGACAAAATATTAAGAAATTCACATTGACTGTTAATATCATTTATATTGTGTTGAAGAGATGCAAATATATATAAATAATCTGAAGTATCTAAAGTAAGGCCAAAAAATTCACTTTGAAATTCCATATAATCACAAAAAAGATAATCCTGTGTCAAAAGATTCATCTCAAACTTGTATCATTAGTAGTAAGTTAGAATTGATTTTTCACAAGAACACACTGACAGACAGAGGAATAAGTAGCATTACGCATTGTACATGGCACCATTACATGAGACAAGGGAGCACAGCTACAGTACAGAACAGTACACTCTGCCTATACAGGCGGGCCTGCCCAAATTAAATAGACAGCAATTACTGAAGCACTTAAAGCGCTGAAAATTAGATAAAATAAGTTATCAAAGGAGGACTTGGAAGAAGATAAGGAAGAGAAAAAATGCCATAAAATGAAGAAGGGAAAAGAAATGAAGAATGGAAACAACAACTATGCTTCAGTGAAAAAAAAAGCTACTGAAATAAGCTGAAAGCAAAATGTTAGTAAATATTTTATCTAACAAAGAAAAAAAAGAAAAAAGGAAAAATTTTGGAAAAAAAGGAATAAAATAAGGTAGGGTTAGTTGCATCATATTTTTTCTTTTTGCTATTGAGAAAAAGTTGTAAGTCCAGAGATATTGCCAAGGAAGAACATATTAAAGGCCGACCATTTACTGCTAACCACTCTGAAAGGAATCACGAATATTCATGAACAGCCCATCAAAAATGAAGACTTCACACAGATCTAGACATTCTGGAATACACCTAAATTTTTACCATCACACCTTTTTAAAAGTTGCATTATGAATTCTCACAGTTCAGCAACAAAAAATGGAATTCGATTGAAGTGTTATTGAACAGTGACGGGTTCTTCTCGTGATGGTCAAATGATGATCACTTAGTGAATTCTTCAGAACAGTTCATTGAAATTCATGAAAAGATGACAAGTAATTCAGAGCAGTCAAAATTACTGTGCTAATCAGCACAATGGGTTTTAAGTAAGCATTACTAAAATTAAGATTTTAACAACATACTGTCAAACAAATAAGATTGGAAGCTCCATTAAAAGTTTATATAGAATAAATTTAAAAGAATTTGTATTATTTATTTAGAATTGATCTAATACTTTTTTAAAGAAATGTTTAATTAATTTTAGATTTTTGTAAATCAAGGTAGGAATAATATTTCCCAAAGATATAATGAGATTTTACAAATCATAACTTATAAGATTAGGCTTTGTTGTCAATACAGTAATTTTTTTAGAACTTTTAATTAAAAGACAACAAATTTTGGGGAAGATTTATTTTTTAAATTTTATTTTTCACTCAGAGTCACCCTATACAAATCCCAGGGGCCACTCTTCATATAGGGCCAAAGTAATTTCAGGTTCACAAGGTATTTATTGACCCTGGATTTAGAAAGATGGATATTATATCCAGCAGGAGAGCACTCTTGGGGAAGTTTGATTCATTGAAGGTATTAAAAATTGTAATTATGTAAATTTATTTCAGGCACAATATTTGGGAAAATAATTAATATTCTAAAATTAGAATACGTATTTTTCTATGAGAAATTTTAAAAGTTTCATAATTTCAATAACTGACATTATTTTTATGAGAGTTTTATCATTTTGGAGCTATTCCAATATTCAAATGGACATTTTAAATTTTTAGAAATATATCATGAAGTACATGACCCTCCAAAGAAAAAAATCAGGATTAATTAATTTTATGAAGAGTACAAATTGGTTTATGATTTTTTTAGAAAACATGCAATGAATTATTTTTATTTAGAATATATATATATGTATATATATATATATATAGATGCATATATACATATACATATATATATACATATATATAGATACATATATATATGAAGAGAAACATTTACATGAAAAGTTTAAAAAATGAGTAGCACAAAACATATTTATTCCAATGTTAGAAAATAAATATCCATTTTTTATATCAATATTAATCTAACATCAGGCATTGATCAAGTGTAATATTGATCAGAGTTCTAGTATATTCTACAGTTGCTTATAGAGAATAAGCCATACTTAGAGGCATCACTGCAATCATAAGTTGGATGCACAAACCAGAAAGTAGGCTAGTGTATCTCAAGCACAGCCATCACTGCACTCTTCAATATGGAGGCCTTATTAATACTATTATTTCCTATGGAATAAATTACAAGAAATTATTAACCAATTAAATGATTTTGCTCTACCAGTCTGTTCATAAGAGATAGTAACAATGAAGGTATACATGGGTTAGATTGAAGTGATCAAAGAAACAGCTGTAATTACAGCAGAGGAAGAGAGAGAAGTGGGTCAACAAGTGATGTGAAAAATGTGGAACAACTGATCAGCTGACTTTTACACAGTGGCAGCATCGGTCAGTGGTGAATGCAGGTAGCAACTCAAATGAACAAATTTGGACTGAGAGAGAAAGTCAAATTGGCTGCCTCTGCCATAACTGCCATTCTCTTAGAGTGAGTGCTTGGGTTAGATTGGCTAAGATTAACACTTTGAGACCACCAGATAGAGTTGGTTTACCAACTGAAAATTACCATGAGAGTATACTATAAGGTAAATGCAATTTGAAGTCTTTGTATTTTGAAATCCTATGAAATGGATTAACTTCTGAAAATATTTGGCCAAATATGTCTTTGAAAGACCATATTGATAAATTTAACATAACTATGCAAAAGTCATTTTGTCATTTCAGGAAATAAGTCAGACAAATATAGATATCTAAAAAATATCATCAAAGCATTTTCTCTATCCTGTAGAAAAGCAAAGTAAAGAATGATAATATAGTTTTAAAATTTTTGTTAAATGATAATAATGGTCTCAAAGTGTTAACATGTTATGTGCAACTAAGTGATCATGTAAAAGTGTAACAAGGTAATGGTAAACATGAGAGGTGGCCAAATGAACATTCAAATTCGATTTTCAACATTTTTAGTGAAGATTTTTTAACAAAATATGTGTGAATAAGCAGTTGCTCAATTAATTTGATTACTAGGATGAAAAGAAAAAATTAAAAGGTCTTTTTTTAATAAATTTAGTTTGAAAATAGATTGGAAGAATCCACTGGGAACAGAACTAATATGAGGAACGTGTTTGATCTAGCTGTATTTAGCCGAAAGTTTGACTTTAACTGGAAAAAGGTATCTATCTGTGGACTTGATTTAAAATTATGCTGTCTTATGAGTAAAGATGGATTAACAGAGATAGACAGGGTGACAAACAGGCAGACAGACAGCACAGAACATTACGTCCCGCCTATATAGGCAAGCGTACTAAAGTTTAAGATGCATGGGAAAATTGAAGACAAAATGAAAAAAAAAAACAAAAGGGACAATGAAAAATTATGTTTGGGAATTATGAAATGAAAATACTTCAATGAGCTGCAATGAAAGATTATCATCTTCACACATGTAGCCAAATAGCAGAAAATATAAAAATACAAACATTGTAACAATAGTGTTGATACTGATAAACAAACCTGAACAAATAATTGATCCAAAGGGATTTAATTTACAATAATTATTTTTAAAATGAATTACTGACCAGCAGATTGACAATTTAACAATTTCTAATAAAAAAATTACTTGCTCTCTTTTTAATGAAATTCAGATGATAGACCTGATAATAACTGACAAAGAATTTTCAATAGAAAATAAATCAACCTTGTGAAATATGCTTTACAAGAATCTGTTGTTTCATAATCTGAGTATTGAATCTAAATAATGCTATTTCACTTCTTAAGCTCCGTTATTTCAAACATATATGTTTAATCTTTGTGTACAGTTGGAAATGAGAAAAATGTAAAGATATCCTTAAAAATATGTTTGTGTATCATGAAGGCAAAAGAAAATGTGTAGTTATTTCAAAGAAAAAAAATATGCACACACAACATACACCCACACACATAGAAGAGAAAATATATGCAACCCAAACTATTGTAAACAGTTATTGTTATTCACAAATCTTGACTTGTTTATTGATAATTCTATTTCATATTTTTTTTACTAGTATACATGTGCAGATTAAATTGATATTCAGAAATTACAGAAAGGAAGAAGAGGAATAAAAGAGACAAAATAAAAGAGACAAATTTTCCATAGAATATGGTATATTCTTGAAAAGTAAGTTAATATGTAAGATCTAATTCCTAAAGAAGTGCTGTTAAAATAAAATGAAAACCAGTTGTTGCAAAGAAATTATAGAAACTTCGGGGGTTGATAGAATGTAGGCTAAATAATTTTAGTACACTGCCCTTCTAAAATATAAAAGAAATTCCTAAAATATATTTGATAATATTGTCATAACTAATTGATACAGTCTCAATATTACTGATTATTAGTAACCATTCATTCATCTCCAACTAGATGACTTTCAACTCATAATTGTCTCAATTTTTTTTTTCAAAACGTGGATCATGAGACAGTTTCTATTGATTGACTAACCAGACTTGTTTCAATAACTATGATAAATTCTGCAAGCATTAAAGAAAATATTCCATATAGATATAGGATATATTAATAGTAGAGCATTTAGTTTGAAGTATAATCAATTTTCCAATATGTCATGAAGTAATCTACTGACATTTTTCAAATGAAATTTTATGAAATAACTGATTTTAATATTTTGTGTGCTTCAGCAGGGAATAATGGTGAAAAAATTTGGTTATTTATGAATATACATTTTAATTAAAAATTCTCAAAATGATACTAAAACTGATTTTGTTCTGATTTCAGGTAACACAAAGTCAACATATTTATCTAATAGTATGGCTAACTTGATGAAATTCCCATTTGAGATTGATAGCAACCCAGTTCTATGTGTGAATGTCAGCTTTTATCTTGCAGCAGCTTACATCACAAGTGACAAGGAGTTTCATCTTGCAAAGGATAACTATCAAACTTGCCACCTTCTCCAGTTAATGGGTTTAGTGATGAAAAATAATTTTACAGCTAAAAACTGAAAGTTTTAAACATCTATTTTTCAAACAATCTTTGATAAGCACAAATTTGATGTGCGAAATAGCTATCATGTCATGGTATTCAAATATAACTTCTATATCAAACCAATCATCAAATTTGAAGTATTTTAAGATACCATACAATTTCATACCGATCATAGTTTTATCTTTCATACAAGTGGAATAGATTGTGTTTTGAACAGCTTTTCTGAAACACTTACCTATTTAATTGTGAAGCTTAAAATGAAGATATTTAACTTTGTATTCTAAGAATGCAAGCTTCAAATTGAAAATAATTTATTCCAACACTCCCTTCCATGAGGTCTAGATTCTTTATTATATCCTTTATCAGATCTTGTATAAAAATTGGAGAGCTAATCGTACTTGTAGTTTCAAGTCTATATACTATGGTATAGACTTAATGAAATATGTTATATAAATGTTAAAGGCAATTTCTATTTCAGATATAAATGTACAGACAGATGAGCTTTGAAAAGATTTAAACAATGAAGAATCTAAAATTTCAAACTTTGGAGTGCAACATTTAACTTCATCTAGTACTTACCAGAAATGTGATTGTATATTAATGCACTCCAAAGGTGATAAAACTAAATAATTGCTATATTTCTCGATATTGTTTTTTGATCAAATTTATTTAATAAAGGAAATGATTACTGAAATGTATTAATCATTATTCATATTATATCATAAGGATGCTTACATCAGAATTGATTATAATCAGAGACCACTAAAATACTCTTAAAAGTTAGAATCTCATGTTTTCACCACAGTTCTCTTGAACAGATGAATGTAAAATCTATATTCTTTACAATCTATCAAACTTTACATACAAAAGTGAACGCCACCAAAAAATCTACATGGAATGATCAATCTCTCTGAATTTACTGATATCCTTATTTATAACATAATCAGCACTAAATAGTAAAGTTAATTAACAAAACAATAATATAAGCTTGGCCAAAGGTTCAACAAACAGAGGAGTCGCAAGGATAGAATGCAAAGCATAGAGGTGATACTACTTCTACCGCAATTATTATTATTATTACTATTACTACTACAATTGCTACTATTATTATTATTACTGTTACTATGATACTGATAATAATCATTATCTTATCATAATTCACCAAATGTCTGTCTGCTTGCCCCACTGTCTGTATTTACTAGCCTACTGCAAAAACCACTCAACATAACCCCATGGAATTTTCTGTCAGTATTACTGGAGCCCCAGAGCTGGTTTTTAGCAAATTAGTTTATGTAAATCACTCCCCAAAATATGTTTTCAGGGGGGTGATCAAATTGAAATGTTAATTCATCCTGAAATGGACATATTTTGGGGGCTCACATGAAGTGACGTGTTTATGATGCAGTCTATGTTTCTGGTTATTTTGATGTAGTTCTAGAATAGAATTGGGAAAGAGGAAGAGAGAGAGAGAGAAAGAATATTTTTCATGATAAGGATATAGAGAATGTATGTATGTATGTTCATCATTCACAATAGAGATAATGTCTGCATGATTATCTTTCATGATAAAGATAGAGAGAATGTATGTATTTTCATCTACTACAATAGAGGTATGTTGATCTTATGATAGAGATAGAGATAATGTATGTATGTATGTTTATCTTTTATGATAGAGAGAATGTATATTTATCCCCAGTGCTGTATTAACGATGAGGTACTGGGCTCCAGGGTGGATCTAGGGGGCTTAAATATATATATATATATATATATATATATATATATTTATCTTTAGGGTAGGGGAGCCCCAAGTTGACCTGTGCCTAAGGTCCTTATTAAACTTGATCTGGCCCTGTTTATGCCCTACCCACCCCAAACTTTTTTGACACTTCCCGCCAATTTTATTTTTAACAACACACATCCCTCCATCCACCCCACAAATGTTTTTTCAATATTGAAGAATGAATAATTCTTTTTTCCAAGCAATTTATGTATGCTATTTAAAATCGAGCCTGTCTAGGCAGTTATTCAGCTAGTAGTAGTAGTAGTAGTGGTAATAATAACAACAATAATAATAATAATAATAATAATAATAATAATAATAATAATAATGATGATAATGATAATAATAATAATAACTAGAAATAATTTTTTAAATGCAGATATCTTATAATGATCATTAAACAGTGTCTGAGTAACAAGCATAGAAGGCAATTTACTCAGACTGAGAAGAAAATTAAATAAAAATACAAGGTCAAGACATGATATATTTCACAATTAATTTTTCGATGGTTGCTTTTAATAATGACTCTACAAATACAACCATGAATGGAACACTGAAAATGAGAGGCTCAATGTGCATAGTGAAAGAATAGTCTTCATCTGTGATTAAATCTCCTCGTTTGTTGTACCTTTTATAAAGTTAAATCAGAAAATACTTACTAATTTGTTTTAAATAACGTATGTATAATGTTCATCAATCAATATTATAACGATTGTCATGCAAATTAGAATAACAACAGAAGGGACACAGTGAGTAGGGAAGCAATCATTCCACCTATAGTTAATGCATTTCAAAAAAGTATTTAAAATCATCAACATATCTGGACAAAATGGATTACAGAAAGATTTGTAATTTTTAGAATTTGTGATTGGGCATATAATTATGTCTAATCAAACTAAATGTTTTAACTGAAAATCAAACTTGATACTAAATTAAAAATATGCAATATTTTGGTTGTTAGTATGAAATAAATCCTTTTCTGCATTATGTTAAATCACAAGATATTTATATAAAAGGAAAAACAACAATCTAGGAACAAGAAAGGAAATATTTCAATTTAACCTCAATTTCTAATTCACATTTTTTTCATGTCAAATATGATGAGATATTCACTTTACATGAAAACCATATCTTGATAAAGTTTTAATATTCTAATAAAATATACCCAATATACTTGAGAGGATCAAACAATTTCATTAATTCAAAAATCCTACAATATGTAATGCTACATGCATAAAGTATTATTAATATAATCAAATGTTATTCTGAAGTGAAAACTATTTTTTTTTTGCTATCAAAGTATATCAAATACGGGTTTGGTTATAGCACTCAAGTTCTTTTGCATAGTGAGAAGATTACTAAAAATAAATTATGAATATCTTGTTAAATGAAGAATCTGTTTAGATTATCATATCAGCCTTGCAGATGTTATAAACTAAATCTAATAATGATAAAACAATTTAAGAACAAAAATTGAAAGAGTAAATTCAGAAATATCAGTATTTATTGGAATTACAAATTTGTAGAATATTAAACCAATCAGTATCTAAAAGCCAATAATGCTTGAAAAAATTTTCAAAAAATCTATCCATTACTCAATTTATCTTTTATTTTTCTCGTTTAAGAGGGTCTTACAAAATATTTAAAGCTACCAAACAAATTTTTCTAGGTTTTTTCATTCATGCATCAATAAAAAAAAATTTCTTATTAAGAACCAACTAAACAATGATGAAGTTGCAGATCTCATTCAAACTAAGCCACAGAATCAACCTAACAGAAAAAATCATTTATGTGTCAGTACAAAACTTCAATCTACCTTACATTATTCACAAAAACTTGGACATTAAATATTTAAAGAAACAATAATGAAATACACCATCAATCTTATTCAACATTTTGTTCATCCCATGAATACTATATAAACTAATTTCAAACAGATATTGCCAATGAACACTCTTAAAAGTATTTAAAAACTTACCTGGAGATGTTGATGCACATATTTAAGATAAAGAAGAGATGTCTTTTCAAGAATAAATATATATTAAACTATTTTCTATTAAATAGGAAAAGGAAATAATTTCAACTTATAAAATACTTAGGTAGAATATTTCATCTAGGCAACATTCTCTCTGAATATTCTTTTGTAAATTTACTTTTATTATCATTAACCCATTAAACCATATATGTTTTTTAGCAACCTCAGTTATTGTCTACAAGCTTGTATAAGCATCAGTTTGGAAATCATCTTTGTACACCATGATAAAGCCATAATATTTTCAATATAGCTAAATTATTTAAATAATTTGTGTTAAAAGCTCTTGAAATCTATAAACGTACAAAAAATAGATAATGGTAGATTGAATCTAAATAGGAAATCAAGGAAAATGACATTTTCTTCAAGTAATACAATATAAAGATTCCAACTGAAATTTTACTGAAAGTGGGATAAAAGAATAAATAAACTAGCAGCTTCTAATGTTCTAAAAATAAATGAACTGATGTCAAGTTCTATAAATAAAATATAATTCAGTCAACTGTAACAATTGATGAAGCAGTGGTTGACTGTTTGAATTGTGTAAGAGTGCTTAAAGCAACATATTTGTAATAAATCCATAAATTTCAAGATAACTTAAGGAAAAAAGCATTTCAATTATTTTTTTCATCAGTTTTTGGTGATAAAAGAAAATACAAACATATGATGTGGACAATTTGTATTCAAATATCAAACTATTTTATAAAGGAATATAGTCTTAGCCAAACAGCCACTTTTTTATTCCATAAGAAGGAAAATATACACATATGCTGAGTTTTGATCAAGTTATGTTACAAAATTTTGAAAGCCTTATACAATTATCTGCAACTCAACTTCGGACTACTTATTTCTATGAAAAGATGAGAGGAGAAAAACTGATTTCTAGATGTTTTCATTAAGGTACCACAGAAAGCATTTTGTATTAAACAGCTTTTAGATATGTATTTGCATTGAATTCAAAAATTACTTCAAAATGAAAATAAAGATCTGTAAACAGGTAATCAAATTTAGCTTTGAAGGAAAAACATCTATTGGTAGAAGCAGTTTCAGATGTTATAAAGCTTATATCAGTACATAAATATTTTCAATTCAATTGAATAAATTTTGATTTATGAAAGTTGGAAATCTAGAAGGATGATAAATAATTAGATGAGATTTTTAAAATTTGGCGTGAGATGCTGCAGTGGAAGGTGCCCCAGAGTGTATAAAACATAATTTTCAGTTTTTGGATGTTAATTCCACAATATAGTTATACATGGAGAAAAAAAGCTGAGGTGCAGAGTGAGCAATTTGATAGTGAACAAAAGTAAGTTCAGAGAACAAGGATTAGTTCAAAAGGAATATTATTTGTTACCTAGAATTGAATAGCAATTGTAGGAACAAAAAATGACAAATCATTTTTTCCAAATGATGATATCTACTAATAATATTGATTTTCTCAGAAGTACAACTAATTAATAATTTGTTTAATGAGCTAAAAGTAAAACAATAAAGGAGAAATAATGAATCTTAAACATTAAAAAAATAAAGATATATTCTTTGAGAAAAATGACAAAGATGAATGAATAATCAATAATTTTTTGAATATTAAAATCAAATGTGATAGAGATAAATTTATGGCATTTATTGTAGCTATTTAAATAACAATATCAAGCTTTTATAATCAAAATGGAGTTTAATGGTAACAAAAATCTGAGAAAACTATTTATTAAGCGATCAGCTGGTAGTCAATTATTAGGACTGGCAGTAAAGATATGTTTTAAATCGGAAATCATATTAAATAGACATAGTTAAATAATCATATCCTTCCTACAGAAAAAAAACAAAGCTTAATGGATTTTTAAACAAAGATTCACTCAGTAGGAACAGGGACAGCTATGTTGAAGCCTGATGGTAGCATGAAAAAAAGTTAAGATTTTTGATTCTATGAAGATCTATTGAGATCCAGAGCAAAATTGATATAACAGCCATATAGAAATAAGCTGTTAATGGAGTTGAAGCTGACTGGGTAAAAGATAAAATCATTCAAATGCATGATTGATGTGCTGAATGACAGCAAAAATGTTCAACCCGCAAGAGCAACAACTACCAATGTAAATATTGAGTAGGTTGGTAATTATTATTTTCGTTTAGAATTCATTCAATATTTTAAGCAAAAATAATGTTTATAGAGATGATAGAATGTTACAAGTGCTACTTTGAATTATTATTGGTTAAGCTTGAATGAATTTAAGGTCTTAAATTTTCAAGCAGAAACAACATAGTGCTTGATTGAATTACCCAGAATGCACTATTTCCAGCTATGATCAAAACATAAGATAATTTTTTTTTATCAAAAGATCACATGAGCTGCATTCTGTACCATATCAATATCACAAGAAGATGATAACAGGAATCACAATATAAATAAAATTATTTGGATAAACTTTTAAATAGGTTTGAACATGAAATTTAAAAATGCCCCTATCTATATCAAAAGCTCAATGTGCACTATAATTTTAAAAAGTGCTATTCAAGGAATATTTTACAAGGGAGATTTTCAAACTAGATTATTTAGAGCTTGAGTTATGGCATTTTTTTTGATTTGGTGAAAAAAATTAATTCTTTTTAGAAGATCACAATTGCTTACAGAACATCCATTTTTTAAACAAAAAGACCCCCATTTCATGTAAAAACATTATAGGAAATCTACTAATTATTGTAATGAACTTTTTCAGATTCATCATAAGTCATTGAAATTAATTATGTAAACCTTTAAAAGTTGTCTGAACAATTCAATTTTTTAAGAATTGGTGAAAAATTCTCATATGTTTTTATGCCCAAACCGAATATTGATTTTCTTTAAGAAATCATTTTCATTTTAAATTTGGATAAATTCTAGTATAACAGAGTTGATTACTATGAAAATTAATTTATGCACGTTTAGATTCAATGAGGTCTGTATAATTGTGATGTGTTGCGGTCAATTTTCCATGTCTAAACATACATTTTGAATATTCAAGTTCTAAAATGACAGCTCAAGTATATTTTATATTTTGAGGTAATTCACGATAATTGTTTTAGATAACAGATATATGATATCTGTTATTCTACATATACAAGCAATAAAACTCAGTAAAAAGTTATTTATGAGCATGCTAGTCTAAAGTTATATCTGATATTTTAAAAGTTGTGCTCAAATTTAATAAACTAAATGAATCTGTTAATTAGTGGTCAGAGTTGGATAGCTATTCTGGATTATATTAAAGGTAAGATATAATCATATTCCTCAAAGAAAGTTTACTCAGTTATTTGGAACAAACAAATAACCAGCACTTATAGTGAATTTATGTAATACATAGTAACTCCTCAGTTTTTTTAATAATATGTTCTCTTTAAAAGCACCGAACCACAAAACAAAAGATAAATACATTCAGTTAGTTTACAACAGATGTTGAAATGTTTCTATGAAATAATGTAATGTAAAGAAAAAATTTCTATGAGATAATGTAATGAGAAAAATTTACTATTAAACTCCCTCATTAACTAATGTTAGCTTTCATTAAGTGAATTGAAATGCTTTACGCTCAATTCTAAAAACTAGCAAATAAGTTGTATAAGAGCTGTGGGTTGGATAGTTGTTCATGTATTTCATAAAGTATTGAACACCTTTCATTACATTCACTTAAAATAGTGAAGAAAAAATAGCAAACTCGCAGAAGATTGTAAAATATACACATTAACATCTCTATGTTTAAATATTCATGGTGTTATCATAGATAGAAAACAAATCACATCTGGGAAAATCTAAATGCTTCTATCTTGCCTTTTGTATTAAATAAAGAGAAAAAACTGAAGGAAGAAAGAGTATGGATACTAAGGTTCAAATGAAAAATCTATGATAAACTAACTATAAAGAATCTATAATGTTATAACCAGAACTATAAATCATTATTTTATCATTATTTACATCAATGAAACATTAAAATAGTAGCCTATTGACACATAATAGATATTTATAAAGATTGGTAAAACATTTCAGCAGCACTAGTAAGACATGATTATATATATTCTATATCAGGAAAATATATTTTCAAAGAAAGGCACTATTATTTGGATTTGTATAACATTCTAAATCGAATACATTTTAAACAAATCTCAGACTTGAATAGATTAAATTTCTATACAATTGATGTTTACTTTATACTAGGTAAGGTGCACAAACAAATCAATTATGTAGGTACATCAAAGAGTCCGCTGCTTAATGATGAAAAAACATTTATTTTTCAATATAATCTCTTTCTTGTCAATACACTTGATTCAGTGATGGATATTGATCACATAGATGGAACATTATACAATGTATATTTCAGAGGAAAATTTAGCAAAAAAATATGTGTCAGGCAGCAGACTTATTGATGCATCCACATAGTTTAAAAAGTTACTCTTCATTAACGAGAAATTAAGACAATTACTTTATGAAGATTTTATACAATTATGGATATATCTATTTGAATAAAAACATCCAAGTTGAGCAAAAATTCTAAAAACATTTGAACTTAAATTTTAGAGATTGCTTTTTGAAAATTACAAATAATAATGCTAACATTTCTCTGAATTTTTGAGATAAGGTATTATTATTATTTCTATTATTATTCGGACTATCCTCATCTTGGTTTTTTTTCATACCGTTGTACTCTACGTTGTATGAAAAACAACCAAGATGAGGATAGTCCAAATAATAATAGAAATAATAATGCTAACATTTTAAATGTTTTCCGAAGTAGGAAACAAATTATAATTAAAATACTAGTAATAAATAGTAGGCGGGAAAAAAAAAGTCTTATATACATATTCAAAGATGAATTGGTGAATACTGTTTAAAGCCACACAAACACAGATATGCCAGGCTGTGCAAGGGCAAATAGCAAATTCTTGCTTATATCACAATACAATGAGATGTTTTGCTCAAATAACATTTCATCAAAAAATCCTGTGAAGTCAAAATGGTCAGCATAATCACAGGGTGTGAAAAGAGTTTAATTGAAAAGCTGCAGTTTCATCTTTACTTTGTATAAACATATATTTCAGTGGTACAAGTTGCAAGTGTATTGGCAAAATCATGAAATATTTACCTGTAGGCTCATGCACCAACTCTCGAAATGATTACATGTATTATTTTGATTTTCTGTTGTAACAGACACAAATCTAATGTGTAATAACAAACTGTTTACATATCTCAGGATACCCAGTTCAATTCTTTTGATATGCATAGATGGTTATTTGAATTAATCTTCAAAATGGTCAATTCAACTTATTTATAATAGTTTCCATTGAAAAATATAAAACAGTATAAAGCAGACAATACTGTATCATATTCTTAGATGATTTTGAAAGTAAATTTGCTTGAAAGAATTGATCAATCCATTACATATATTTCTAATATATCAATCGACTTTAAGCTGATATGAAGTAGCCTATTTAGGTTCATCAATATTCTAGAACATCTTTTCAATTTAGGGACCAATAACAACCTTGCTTTAAAATAGGATGTCTATAATTATAAATTACAGAATGTCCAATGAAAAATTTTCCAGTGTATTAATCATTTTTTAAACATCTCAAAGGGCCAATTGTAATATCAAAAACAAACTTGAAAAATTTACATAAATTTGTTATGCACAGCATTAGACCCAAGTGCAAATTTTTATCATTTCCTCATATCCAACAAATATATATTTTCAGAGTTTTGTGAAATTGTTCAGTTCCTATTTAATGTATGTATTAACTTGATATTTATATTGTGTCAGTGCAAAACTGTTAGGATGTTCTGTCAGTTTCTTGTATTCATACATGTTAAAGTTAACATAAATCTATATTTTGTTTCACATAATATCACTTTTTCATTGAAAGATATCATATTTGAATCTTCAGTAACAAGTACGCGTGAGAAAGAAAGATCAAGATTACATTTGATATACTGAGACATCAACAATGAAGAGTATTTTTACAATGTATAGTTCCTCTTGTAGAGTACCTCTATGTGAAAATGTTAAAAGAAAATCCAAAGTTTTTAGTGATTTTAGTGATTTAGTGATTTATTTTTCATTATTACACATTCTTTTATCATTAATTTTCACTAGTTTCTTCATCTATTAGTTGATTTTTATTTTAATATTTTTAGAAGATCTATTCATGTACTGTTAAAATAAACTGCAGGAATTCAGAATAAAAAAAGTAGTTTCTGGTGAGTCTTGAACTTGCAACCCATACCTTTGAAGGCTGTTTTTCAGAGCTGCCAGTGCTACTGATGATTTCATGATTAGGCAGAATTTTCATTTGTAGCCTTTTTTCTATTGTCTATCTTCTGACTTATTTCATGCTAGATTGTTTACTATGCTGTATTTATTCAAGGAGTCTGAGATAAAAAGCAACAGGGAAACACTTGTAAAACTAATATAGAAATGTGCACTATTACAATTACTTAAAAGAACCTTATTGCACAAAAGGAAATTTCGATTTATCAAAAACTAAAATGAGTAACTTTACAATGCAGTTCAAAATTAACTTTATAATATAATATGACCAAATGTCTACATGAATAATAACTTGGGATTTTTTTTTCTTGAAATGTTTGTTGATGATTGGTATTTACAGCTGCCGGACATGGTAAGAGGTAAGAAAATCAAAATATAATTGGCCTTTTTACAGAATCAAAATTAAACACAACAGCTGACTATCAGTGGTTTTGTGTTACTTAATCCTTTGGCCAATTGTAAAAGTATGTATCAATAGTTGAGAAAATTGTTTCATGTGTCCTTTGCCAGTTTTAATTATATCTACATAATGAGCAATCTTTTTCATTTTATCAGTAGTAACATTTAAGATATTTTTTTAAGTTTCCATTTATTCATAGTGAAATAAAATTTGAGTCAGTGCTTTTTACTATTAGGTATAATATTGTGACAGGGTGGCATTCACACATTGAAAGAAAATATTTTAAAATAATATCTATGTACTTGAAATTTTTCAAATTTACATACAAATTTGATAAAGGATAAAGTAAGTCTTTTAAAATGAGGAATAAGGCGGAATTGCTGTTAGACAAAAGGAAATGTATAAACGGTTGTTATATTATTGATTAGACCATACATATTTCCTTTTCATTCCGCATGAATACCAAAACAAGCTCGTAAAAATAGACTATAATTATACAACATATATTGAGTTAAGTATTTTATGAACCATCTGCTTGGAAATGTTTTTTGCTTACATTTAAAATGACAAAAAGGCAATATTCCAAACCAATGAAGATTTTTTTTAAAATGAAATAGATAGGTGTGTTAGGTGATTGAAAAGAAATTCAGACCAAAATAAGCAATATAAAGAAAAGTTGTTAGTACTACTTCTCATTTTTTCAAGAAAAAAACAACAGCTTACAGTACCAAAATTATTATTACATTTATCTTCTATGAATCTAACCTACTGTCTGCTATTACATTTATCTGATCTGGGGACAAAAACTGATGAGGATTCTTTACTTCAAAACAATTGCAATCCTACTGAAGTAGCTATAATAGCAAGATTCTTGTATAAACCACTCATGTTCCCTTAATCTAATCACCATACATAATTTACAATCCCCAAATCCCTATTAATATAACACTCCCAAAATCCTTGCCATCCTGATGCTACTATCAAGTAACACTAATCACGAACAAAATAATTTTGGAATTCAGAAGGTTTTCATCAGTTTCTTGGTTTCCCTACATTCCATTAGGAAATCCAAGTTCCCTACAGTGAAATTTCAGTCTCCTAACATGCTACCATTTTCCTTTCATACTTCATCATGTCAAAACCAAGTAGTGAGCCCTTGCTCCACATCCACAATGAATCACTGCTACACCAACTGAGGCTGTCAATGTCTCCTCCATGTTCTCAAAGATAATTCATATTTCCAGTAACTGGCTTCTTCACAGCATCATTTCATGTATAGCTTTCTAGACCTTAGAGCACTTCCACAGCCAATTCTAGCACACCCTCTTTCATTCCTATAATTCTGTATATTACAACTGGGAGCCCTTTCCTCACTGTATATGCCTCTTCCCACAAATGCTGTAACTTGGATGACTGTCCCTTCTTATACTATGAAATTATACACCTAGAATTGGTCTCCCTCATCGAAAGTAACAAAGTTTAATTTTAGATCATAATCGTGTTTCTTGACTGTATCAAACATTATAGTACTCCCATAACTGATGGTGCACGTAACTAGGAGTCAGGAGAGGAAACAAAGTCAACAATGACTGGCATCTTCAATAGTTCTGTGAGCCTCTAGTCATCAGTACCATCTCATAGCACTGTGCCTGTTCATATTCTAGTTGCAAAGTAACCCAGTAGGTTCAATCATTTTTGGCTGTGACACTTTTCCAAGAAATCTTTTCTCATGCCAGTTATGATTTGGACTAGAGTATGAGTCTTGGTCTTCCCACAGCAGCCTCCAATGTCATGTTTACAGCATAGATCAGGGTGTCTGCATCATAATGTCAGTTCTGATCATCAAAGGGATCTGCATAGTGTGGGACCAGTTTTGAATAAGGTCTTTATACTGCACAGATGTAAATTAGAGTGCTAGTTATCAATTTTTCTCATTTAAACTCATGACTCAGCTAGTTGTTGATGGTCGTATCATATCTGCAGCGTAGTTGTTTTTTTGGAGAGTCTTTTATACTCTCTTGTTGGTATGAGTCTGAGTTGCTACATATGTGTATGGGTGGTTGGAATCATAGCTAGAAAACATCTAGTGAATGTTGATTTATGGTCTATGGATATCCTGAACCTGTGTAGGTTGTCATTACATTTAGGAAGGCTAATTCCCTGGTAGTTCCTTTTCCTATTGTGTACTCTATTGAGCGTGCACATGGTCCAATAATATTCTCACATTGTCTCAATGAGGCCAGAAGGCATCAGCTACCCATCTCAGCCAACTTGATGGCTTCAGTAGCATAATTTTTAAGATCATTTCTTCAAAGTATTCATGTATATGTTTCGCTGTTATTGTGGACAATGCTGATCACCAAAGTTAAACTCCTGCTGGAAGAAAACATAATCAAGAACTGTGTGTACAACATTCCATACAGTCGTGGCAGAGAGTACAATGGCAAGACCAGCAAGCTTCTAAAAGTAAGACTTGAAGAAACTGAAAAGCTGTAATCCAAATCAAGTATGATTGACCATGCATGGAGGGAAAGGAGGGCACACCAACCTTTATGGAATGAAATCGAGATAATATACAGGGAACAGCACTGGAGAATAAGGTTGACGGTATCTGCACACATACTGTACTCAGATCACTCAATCAGCAGACCAAGCATAGACACTAATAGCTTGTGGGAGCCATTAATCAGGAAAGAACAAGCGATGAATTTGAGGTTCCAGAAGCATGATCCAAAAAGTGGGATTGCTGGTGAATTTCAACAAGTTCATTGGAAGGTCACAGGTTCAGCACATAGGTCACAAGAAGACAATTCCAAGAACATATAGGCACAAGCACTGGATGTGACATGTATAAGGGAGGAAGTGCATGCCTCCTCTGAGCAAGATTCGACATTTCAGAATATAACTGAGGAAAGCCAGAAGGTATGCGGCCAAAATATTGTGATGAAATAGAACAAAGATAAGGAAATTAATCTGAGCTAACAATGATTAAAATACCTAATCTAATAACATTCAGACAAGAACAGCATGATCTCTTCAAATAGTATAGGCTAATCCATAAAAGTAAGGATGAAAGAAAGCAATGCACTTAGCTATAGTAGTTACTTATGGGTCTCAAAGTAGTCCTTGTTGTGATATGCAAATACTAATTCAGTACTATCATACCTCCAAAACCAACACCATTTTAACAGGCATCCTGTTTGGGGATCCACCGTGTGGTTTATTGATATAAGTTTCTGAAAAATTCTTGGAAGAGTTTTACGTTTTTGCTGTCCACATAGACTTTAGTTTTGTTTTAGCTGGTACTGGCTGATTCTTAACAGAATTAGTACACAATCATGTCTCACAGCCTATTTTCTGTTAGGGTTGACAACAAGAAACCGTCGTCAACTAGAACTGTCAACAAAGGTTTCAGCAGATTTCAATTTGGTCCGGCTGGCTATGTATATATGACATGTACTGGCCACAACAATGGAGTTAGGGGCTCAAAATTTAAACATTTATACCTTATTATGTCTAGAAAAAATATTTTTTAACCCCCCCATTTCAAATAGGTTTTTAGAGGGGATTTCAATTCACAATGTAAGTTCATGCTTTGTGTCTGACAGTGTACACACTTGATTTTTGAAAATTCAGACTTTTTCAGAGATCACTACCCAACAAAAGATGAGAGAAGTTACCTATCCATTGATCACTCCCTTTCCTAATTTTTCAATCGATCACCCCTAATATGGCATGCTGCCAAAAGAAGTTGGACACATGAAAGTTTCTATCAAGTAACTAACCAGACCAGTTTCAATTTTTCAAATGCAGAAATCACACCTAAATTCAAAAAAGAATTAAATAAGATAAACAAACATCCATGTTGGCAATACTGGACCCCCAAATTCAAAGAATCAAAAAGCTCCATTGAAATTGGTAACACTGGACTCCCAATCGAAAAAAATCTAAATTAGCAACCCAGCTGAAGCTCTAGAACAAGTAATATTTCTTTAGGTTGAGCTCCAAGTGTGAAACTCTGCATCAGCAAAAAAAACCTCTCCAATTTTTGCTCAAAGGTACAATATCAATATAGCCCTTCAAGCACTCTCTTTAAGTATTTAAGAGAAGTCGAAGCTTTGAAGAGCACAAAAAGCATAACTGATTACCTAGAGTCCGTAGCCATAAGTGGAAGCAGATTTTTATTGTCTTTCATTCAGACTTCAAGTCTAAAGTTAAGAACCACTTGGCTCCTAAATGAGCATCAAAAATAAATGTTATCAAGTTTTGGCAAAGTGTTAGAATCCTTGACTGTTTCATCATTCAGGATCTAACAGTCAACAAAGCAATGAAAGTAACCATCCTTCTCTGTCACCAATACAATGGTAATGCCCGTGACTGCTGTTTTCTATTTTTCAGTCCCTTCTAACATGTATTCAAATACTTGTTCTACTTCCTGACAATGTTCTCCTAGATTGTTGCACTCCAGGTGCAAGTCTCCAAATGAGTGGTGCTCCATTTGGGATTTCTCCAGATTAAGTTCCCCTGGGGCTTACTATGCTTCTCTTATGGATATTGCTAGGTAGCTCTGAATATAGTCCTTCAACTATTACCAGGTACATCTTTGGCTTCATTGAAAAATTACCCATGACAATCAGTGCCTCATTTTCCAAGGGACCAATCAGGTCTTCCATTTTCATCAAACCCAGGCTGGTAGGCACTACTATTAACTTTACAGGGTATTAATGCTTCTAACCATGAAAGGATAATTGTAGTCCACCTGGCCATAAATAGCAATACCTATTTTTCAAAGCTCTCAGTGGCATACTCCCTATTTCAGTTTAATTTTTGTTCACTTTGAATGGAAACCATATATGACAAAGGTATTTTCTTTCCTTCCCACAGCTTTCAATGTTTATTTGATTGGGCAGAATTCTATGTATCATATCTTCCCTCAAATTCACCTTGAAATTGTTGGATTTAGCCATTCCTTTAGTTCTTTTAATCATTTCCAAGGTGAATACCATTATTCTTTTTCAAAATTCTGTCAACAAACTGAATGACTTGTTTCAATGTTTCTTCCTTTGTTCCTCATTAGAGGTTCTTAAAAGCTCCCCAAAATCCTCCAAGAAGAAATTTTATTCTTTATGTACTTTGTGTTTCCATTATTCATTCCACACCTGACAACCTGGGTTAGGTTATTCAAAGAAGTTCAATAGTTTCAATGTAGGAACATAAAGACCAAAATATATAGGTGAAATAGGTTGTTGGTACCTTTTCCCTTTATTCAGTAAATAGGAGCAGTTTTTATTGAGAGCAATGCTAAAATTTGTATGTTATTGCAACTGTTCCCTTATTTCTACTTTTGTTGTATCATGTTCTATGAGTCTTTCCCAAATCACCAAATCCTTCCACTACCTGATATTACAGGACCAAAATTTAAAATGCCCTATACTATTAAGCGGTCTCTGACTATCCCTCAAAGTAAATACAATTCTATTGATGTATCAATAATAAAAAAGTTTTGGAAAATCACCCAGCTTCCCTAAAATCTACTGGTATACTTGCAATACCCCAAAACATTGTTGGCACAATAATATTGATTGTTAAAACTAGACCCTTCAGGCAATAATTGGACTACAATGAGCCCATGGAGAGGAGAAATTTAGAAAGAAAAGACTACCATCCAACATTATACCTAATTTTATCTAGATACTCACTTTTTGAACAAATATTAAAAACAATCATCAATTATTACTAACTATGAAAGTGCTTTAATAAGACTACAATTAAATACTATTGATGTCTTATTACTAGTTTTATTTTTTACAAAATTCCAACATTGTTGCTTTTTATCACAACAGTCTAGGTTGATATACACTTAGCAAATAAAGTGAAACCTGAAATAAAGTAGTAGCTTCTGACAAGACTTTAACTCACATCCCTTACCTTGGGAGTTTAAGTCACATTGGGAACTACTTCCCTATTTCAGATTTTTAGCTGTCTACTCAAGAAGTCGAAGAGTATATCGATCCAGACTGTTGCAATGAAAACCAACAATAACAAGATGGAGTAAAACTAGTAATAAAATTATAATAGTGAAAAGTTTCATCTAAAAAATTTCAAAAAAGCAATTGAATACCTTAATAGATATGAAATATTTGAACAGTAAAAAAAATTATTGGGTATAATTATGAGTTATTATCAAATTATTATACGCTGAAAAAACTACAATCTTAATTTTTAAAACCACAGCAAAATTAATATATTCATTTCATGTAAAAGAATCCTCAATAGCAGAAAGGCAAATAAATAAACACACAACTACATATATCTGTTGCTGCATATCTTGCTGATGTTTCATAGTGTTACATAATAGATATTTAGATAGCTTTATGCAAAAATAATTTCTTTTGGGGTTACAGTCACTGTATCAGAAACAAGAAATGAAATGAAATTTGTTAGTCCAAATTACTTGAACAGAAAACAGATTTCATTCACATAAAAATACCAAATTACTATTTGATTTAAAATAACAAGATTAATTTTTGGCAAGTTTTCTCGAATGATAATTAATGTAATGTTCTATGATGTTTATCATTTAATAAATCAACTTTTAATTTGTTGCAACTGTACCATATACTGAAATATATATTCCAAAAAAACAACAGCAAAATAGTCAACATTTATACAACATTTAGAAGCTAAACTAGATAACCTTCCAAATTAACATTTGTTGGAAGGGAATTATAAATACTATAAAGATGATATTGAAAATATGTGTATATCAAATTTGTCTAAAGATTAAAACTTGAATGTGTCATCAGCAAATTTAAAAATTCCAATATTAATTGAAAAAAAAACAATACAGCAACAATAATAAGAATCATAATGACTTTTCCATCAAACAACTTGTACACATGTATAAACACACATATATACATACTTTACAGACACATATATACATAAAACATATATACAATGTAATGTACACACATTCAAACACAGTGCATATGTGTATGTAGATTTCAGTGCAGTGTATGAGTATACATACAGATATACACCTCTATACATTGATACTTGCACTTTCTCACACATTTTAATTTGATTTCATTACCATATATACTAACACACACAAACACACACACACACACATAAATGCACACACTTGTATACATTATATCAATACGCTTTAAAACTTGCGTGCATTATACACACATGACAAAGTTACTACAGTAAGAATGTATAATGCCAAAATAAAATTAATTGAAATATTAAGGAATATGTATATTAATGTTGAAGATGTGCAGAATGTATAATCTAACACTGACAGCTCAGTACCTTAGAACCCACTAGGGCAACTTAAAGAATGAACACAACTACTTTCTTGACTTGGGAGAGAAAAAAAGAGGAGAGACAGAGAAGGAAATGATAGTGTTGAAAGAACATGAAATGGAATTTCATAATGGAAGAAGATATAAGTCAGAAACTGAGAAACATATATTGTATATACAGGCACACAAACCAATAGACAGACAGGTTAAGTGGAAAGACAAGGGACAAACAGACTGACAGACAAACAGACAGCATTTAATTGTTAAAAGTCAGTGTCAGTTCGTTCGATCACATTCTACAGCAACTAATTTTGCAGACCCACTTGCTTTGAAGCTTCCTTCCCATTCTTTTGACCTGCGCTTTTGCCTCGGCCTTTCCAGACAAACTAGAAATTATAAAACAATAGTTATGATAAAACTGTGTTAACAAATATGAAGAACAATATTTTATGCAAATGTAGATAAAGAATACTTGACAAAACAATGATATTGATAAGCTAAAAAATAAATAAAATGGAGTGATACATCAAAAAGGTATACAAGATAACCCCTCTGAAATGATTTGGAATAGATGGTACCATTTGGGTAACTTCATCTGCATTTGAAATGCACTTATACTTGATTATCCAATAATTGCAAAAAAGAAAAAAAAATACTACTAACCATTTTTGAAGAGATATTCTTAGGTTGAAATTGATTTTCAAAATATTTAAGTTTGTGATTAAAAACAGAATGATTAAAAAGATATACAAAAAATTACCATTTCTTTTTATTTTAACAAATATAGATATCTTGGATTTTATCAGAATTAATTTCATATAAAAGTGATTATTAGTACAAAAATAGGATCAGCACAATTCACAAATCTAAGATAATAATCATTAAATTTCTTTATAATTTTTCTTTTATGAACCTTAGGCTCACCATGTAGAAGTCATTTCTGTGATGAAAAAACAATTACTTCTTATTAGACTTGAATAAAATTTATGATTGATTTTGAATATCATGTGAAAAAAAACTTATTGAGTTATGTCTCTAATAAACATGCTGATATTTCAGTTTGCAACATCATTTGATACAAAATCAAACTAAAATGAGAAAATGATCAATAAATAATATAACATTTTATCAGCGAGTACTGGTATTTGGATCTTTCTTGGAAAGGAATAAAAATCTTCAATCAAAAATATTTCTAAAAGATTCATTCTTTTAGCTTTAAAAATCACAGCAGAATATAAACAAACTATTCTTTTAAATAACTTTATTTTCTATCTAAATGTTTGTGTACATGAACTGAACAGACCTACAGAGATTTTTTTCTATTACCATCCACACAGAAAGCAGAAACATGCAAGATAATGAAGATTAATTGGAGGCTGATTGCTAAACAAATTTTAAAAGATGGAAGTGTATAGTATGCTGATAAGGAAGCAGGTAAAATGAATGTGAATTCAAGTGCCAGGAATATCACAGTGTAATTTTACATTCTAAAACACATACACATAAATATATGTAATGGAGGATGTAGAAGAAATGGGTGTGTTGAGGTGTAATTTTAACATAGAAGATATTGTTAATTTAAAATCAAGATGAACAAAAATCAACTGAAAGATACATTTAAAGTTATAAAACAGACATACAATATATTTTGTTTCTAAAATACATCCAAACCCTTAATGCTTTATCTAAAAAGAAGATGAAACTTATATTAGTCATATGATAATTGTAATGGGGATGAACTATTGATGTAATCATGGCTCAGCTGATTCAGCAAAATAATTAATTCTTGTTTTAACATCAAAAATATTTTTTCCAGCATTTATAGAGTATTAATAAGAGACAGAAATGTAAATTGATAATATTTTTCAATGAAAAATCATAGAAATCTTAGCAATAAATGGTATGCATCTAATTTAAGTGAGATTTTAGAATGCACAGAAATGAGAGAAGAATTGATAAAATTTCATTAATATTGTTCCTACTGAAACCCTAGAACTAGTGTAGAAATCTATTTTGAAGTGAAAGCAATCTTCGTGAAGTTATACAACTGAAATAGCCCCACTTGTTAGTAAAATAATTTGTAAGCACAAAGCTGAATTTTCTTCAGAAGCAGTGATATGTAAGATTAATTGCACCAATATAATATATATTGGACATATCTATAACACTGCAAGGATATGAATTTAATATTTACTTAGGATGGCATTGAGAACATTTATTTTTTAGTATGTTCATTCAAAAAGGTCACCTTTGATCATATTGTGACAACTGTCATATCAGCATGCATTCAAAAAAAAGAATTTATCAAAAATATTGTACTGTTGGTTATTGATTTAAGCTTTGAAGATGGAAGGAAATAAGTGACATTTTTGGCTTATTCAGCTTTTTCATGAATTTCAATAAAGGTAAGAATACAACTAAAAAGCAAATAAAGATTCAGGCTGTTTATGAAGAAAGTACCATGAATGATTGAATGTATCAAAAGCTGTTTGTGAAGTTTTATGTTGTAGATTTCTCATTGAATGATCAGGTAAATCAGTTGAGTTTCATAGCGATTAAATCAAGACATTACTTAAGAGCAATTAACATTTTACAACAATAGCCAATATACTCAGAATATTCAAATCAAGTGTTGAAAATCATTTGCAGCTTGGTTGTTAGATGCTTCAATTTGTGGATTTCACATAACTAGAGTGAAAAAACCTACTGGATCATTTTTCCATGTGCTATTTACTAATTAAACATAATGAAAATGTTCTGTTTTTAAAACAAATTGTGACAGACGATCAAAAGTGGATACTTTACAACAATGTTGAATGCAAGAGACGATGGGGCAAGTGAAATGAACCACCACTAACTGTACCAAAGTCCACTCTTCATCCAAAGAATGTGATGTTATGTATATGATTGGATAAGAAGGGAGTCCTCTACTATGAGCTTCTTTTGGAGTACCAAATGATTGATTCAAACAAGTACTGCTCCCAATTAGACCAACTGAAGACAGCAATCAACAAAAAGCATCTGGAATTAGTTAAGAGAAAAGGTATAATATTCCATCAGGATAACTTTAGACTGCATGTTTCTTTGGTGACCAGGTGAAAATTGTTACAGCTTGACTGGGAAGTTTCACTCATCCGTTGTGTTAACCACATACTGCACCTTCAGATTACAGTTTATTCAAACCTTCACAGAAATCTCTTAATGAAAACAAAATCAGATTCCCTGAATGCCTGCAAAAAGCACCTCAAACAGTTCTTTGTTGAGAAAGATGAAATCATGAAGTTGCCTGAAAGATGGCAGAAGATAGTATATACGTTGTTCAATAAAGGTAATGTTGAAAATCTAAAGAAAATAGCTTTATTTTTATCAGGATACCTCACAAGTAACATCTGAATTTAGGGTCAGAAAAATATAAAAAATTCATTTTAATTAGAATTTACTGACTGACATGTGATCCATAAATATCAATAACCTCCTTCCAATGATTCAGAAGCATAAAAATACCATTTTTGTAAAAAAAAAATTCTTCTTTACTTAAGAAACCAAGCAAACTTTTTGGCTAAAACAAGAACTTGGAGAAAATGAGAATGTGGCTCCAAAATTATTAGCAATATTGTACTGCCTGTTATTTAGAGGATCAAGAGAGAAAATCTCTAGAAACAAAACATGGTTTGCAAAATTTTAGGTAATTCCAATACATATTTGAAAAAACAAATATGAGTTTGAATGATATTCTTGACTAAGACATCCATATTATACTGCTTACAAGTTATACAAAAACTTGAAAATAATGACTGGAAAGAAAAATTATTGTATGCAAAAATCATTCAATAAAAAAATATTTAATGATCTAGAATTTGCTATAAGTATTTCTAAAAAAAAAAAAAAATCAGATTTTTCTACTTAATTTATCTTGATAAATTTACTGTTCAAGGAAATATTTTTCTCAGCAAAATTATTCTAAATAAAGATAATTTTTATCAATATATATTTTTCTAACACTAAATATACACAATACATGCAAAGGTTTAATATTTTCTCATGAACAAGTCAACATGAAAATACATTCAAAACAGTTAGTTTAGCAAATAATGATAATAAAGAATAAATATTCCATGAGGAAAAGTGTTTCAATAATTCAAATATATAGCAATGATTCATATTCAAACCAAATGTCATATATATTTAGTCTTAAAAGAAATAAAATGAATATAACCTAAAGCAAAACATTAAACATAATAGAAAAATGTAGCCAACTACTTTCATTACCTTCATACAAAATACTAAGTATTTTTGTGAGGAAAGCTGCACTGAAAATAAACTATTATGAAAACTGATTATATTTCAGAAAACTAAAGCAAACTAATCACAAATAGAATTCATTTTTTATATTATTCTTTGAGATAATCTACATTTGATTAAAATTATTTCTGTGTATATCTAGGTTTGTGTGTATAATAATAGGATGTAAACTTCTTAACCAAGACTATACTATATAGGAGATAATTTTTGATCAAAGCATTCTATTTAATATTTAATGGAGATTTTTACATTTTTAACTATATCATATAAGTAATAAAGGTTGAACTGAAATTCATTAGAGTATATATCCCAAAGTGATCGAAGGTTGCCGTTTAATTCAAATTTGACAATACCACTGTACCTGAAACAATAGAAAAAAGGTCTAACTTACAAAGTCTGCAACAGTAAGTGAGTATGAATGAATGAGTAGAAAAGAGGAAAAGTAAAAAATCCTTGAAAAGTGTTATTTTTATAAAGCCTGTTAATTCAAGAGAACTTGGTGAATTTGATGATTAAGAATGCAGTCAAAATGTTAAATCTTTAAACGTTCAGAGGTCATCATTTTTAGGAAGGAAACTTCTTGTAGAAAATTTAGTGATTGGGTATATTAATATAATTTTTTTTTAAAATTCCAACAATGAATAACTCCTTCAAATTCACAGATTTTACAGTGCCATCCTTAAATAGTCTAAAGCTGATTCCATATATATATATATATATACATATGTTACAAAGCGTAATTTTTATGAAACTTTATATAAAGGGGTGCCTAAAAAATTAAGAATATTTTTTTTATTTATTTGTACTTAATTTTTATTCATTACACACAATACAGATATTTACAGAATATCTTACAAAACCTCAATGAGATTATTTAGGTATCTATGATTACACTTGCATTTTCTTTCAAAAATACATATTTCTAATACTGACTAATTATAGAGACTGACATAATAATTCCCTATAAAAAGCAAATGTTTGATTAACAAAGAATTGATGACATATCCATCAACTTCAAACCATTAAATGAATATATCTAGTAATATTTTCTGCTTATTGATACTTCTTAAGGTCAATGGTTGTTGGGCAGCATCCCTTCTTTTGAAATATTATTGAAAAGTATAACAGGAAAAAGTTGGAGCATCAGCACTTGTACTCTAGTCCTCATCTTTATCTTCTTTAGATGAAGATAAAGAGGACTATATAAGCCATCAGTTCCAATTGCTTCACCATCAAGGACTCCTCTTGCAAAGTGTCTCAAGTTGATTGAGATTGAAAACATTTTCAAGTCCCAAAAAGTAATTGGGGCAATGGATCATACCAATCTATCAGATAGAAGTGCTGCTTTTGTAACTTGAGCTGAAATAAAAGCCTTGGGTCAAAGAGAGAGTAGTTGCGATCTGGCATCATCCTCTCTAGAAGAAAATGTTCACCTGCATTTGGATGAAAAGCTTCTGCCGGATATTGAGGGGAAGAAGACAAACATGGATTGAATTCATCATTAGGAGTAGCTGCTTGGTATCTCTAAGATTAAGTGAGGAACTGGAGAAGCACACACCTGAGCATGCCTTCAAGCCATAAAACAAGGGAACATAAAGCAGCTTGTGAAAGGCCCAGTTTTTTTTAGATAACTTCATCCAATACAGGTTTATATCATAGAACCTGTGTCAGGATTGAAGAGGCATTAGGGCCTGAGCTCATTTGGATAGCTTGTTGACATAATATATTTGAGGTTGTACTTGCTTGTATCTTTAATCAATTTTTGGTCAAACAGGTAGCACCTGAAACTGGTGTTTTCAAGATATTTTTTTTTTTAAATGGCAATCTTTCTCAAACAAAGAATTTGTTCAAGCATGGGAAAGCTTGTTCAATGATCTTCAGTTACAATAGATAATAAAAAAAATGCTCAACTACCTACCAACTGCATTGTACACAACTCATCCCCATGATGACTACAAGGAATTCCTTGAATTGTCCTTACACTTCCTGGGAAGAAAACCAAAAGTCAAACATCCAATCGAGCTCCAGTTAGGTGGATGGGAAAGGGGAATTATGCACAAAAAATCTACTTTTTCCAGAACCAGTTCACACTCATGCCATGTGAGAGACAAAATTTGTTTCAGCTGGCTTTATTTGTCACTTAAATTTACATCAAATACTAGAATGAAGCACCAATGGGGGACACACACCTCTTTCAATGACCTTGAAATGTTGGACATTCTGGAGAGATATTCCATAAGAGTAGTTAGAAAAACAGTGAAAACAGCTCAAAGCCATCATCTGTGGTACTTGTCAGAGCCTCTGGTTAGACTGGCCTTTTCAATGACAGGATTAGCATAAACACAAAAAAGAAAATGGTTCAAAACCTCCAGCATCCCACACACTCCTAAATGCATCCATATGCCAGGTGATTATATGGATAAAGATATGGCATAATTCATCACAAAGAGGACTTTGATCCTCTTTGATACCCTGAAGATTATAGGTTTATGAGAAGCACTTCAGTTCCTTCAGTAGGATTCACAGGATTGATCTAATGATGACAACTGCAAGGACTTTAGAGATCATACCTTGAAGATGAAACTTGTCAATGATGTTGCTGAGCAAGGTATTGCTCTCATCCAACATTACAATGAACATTAATCAAAAGCAAAAACCAGAAGCAGTGCTAAAAAAAATGCCAATATCATCCAAGGCTACACCAAGAGACCATGAAAACTAACATGTCTTCATAATAATGTTCCTTTCTTATATACATCATACACTTGATTTTCTTATTATTAGGCATGAGTAACCAAAAATTAAATATATAAATCAATTTTCCAAAGAATTTTATTTTATTTATGAAATTTCCAATCTTTATTTCAAAAGTGGTCTAATGGAGCAAATTTTAAATGTTAACCAAATGATATGAAATTTTTCACATATATTTCTTTAACCAAGAAACATAAACATCCTTGATCAGAGAACCTTTCATAACCTTTGTTTTTTGGACCACACTAATATACATATATGTATACAAACACTTAGATCAGAATCAGACAAAGTATGAGGGTGCCATCATGTACTATTTTTTATTGATTTGATAAGTTGAGTATTCAGAGAATTTTTGTTATATCTGCTTTTTAGCTAAAATCAAAATAACATTATGGGAATGGATTAGATTTAAGGATTTGAGAGAATTAATTTAGTTTTTTGTTGTTTTCTTCAAAATCTGTATGCTTTTGGTTTGGATAGTAATTGGAAAGTAAAGAATGCATTACTACTGCACATTTCTAAACCTCAGGAATCAAAACGGATCTATTCAATCGAATGTTGATGTCATATATATTCATATGGCTTTGAATTTCAAATTAATTCATGTTTTACAATAATATACACATACACACTAAGGGAGAGATTCTCAATGTAGAGCTCAAAGGAAAAGAGGGTATGTTTTACTTTCTTATTCCTGATTGAGTATAAGTAATCCTAATCAATGCCCAATTATACTCACTTTTAAATATTTTACAAAATATAAAGTATATTCAAGAAATATTTGCATAAAAAGTTTGTTATATAATCTAATTTGATCACTGCAAAAAATCCAAAGAAATACAATCCATATTTTATAAAAAAAAGTATTACAAACATTACAATGCTACAGAATTTAGTCATAATCTTTTCATGAAAAAAAATTCATATTAATTTAAATCATATAATCTCCACCTTTGATATTTAGAAATTAAATATTAAGGAATATTTTGAATGAGATAGATTTATGATATTAGTATAGAAAATAATGAACAATCAAGAACAAGTCATTTTCATTCATTGAGTATAATTTCAGAGGGGTTAAAAAACACTGAAAAGCAAAGTTTTCCAAGCATAAACATACAATGGTTAAAAATTCCAAAAATTTGATTTTAAGATCTGAAAATCTTGCTAGATAAAAACAAAATTTCAAAACAATCTGCAATAAGTGGTCTAAAACAGTTCTATATAAATTAATCAACATAAATAAAAAAAAATAGAAAAAAACTAGTACATTCAGGTGGCAAAAATGCATACATCATTTTCTATACCATTTATAATATTGTCTCTAAAATGAAGAATGCAAAATATAAACTGCACAGCTACATAATTTGGCAATGCACTTTTTCATACAGCCATTAGTCATATACAAAATGCAAAGAAAAATATGTATCGTTATATAATGATGAAGGATATATGTATATTAGCTGGTTGTAAAATATTACATAGGGATTTTCATGTTCCATTACCTGCAAGTTAAATAAAAAAATCAATTTTTTTCAAGGAAAATTTTCTAAAACAGATAAGGTAATTAATTCCATTAAAAATATCTGAATTTCAAAAAAATTCTGTCAGAATAAAAAAGAATTTCTGTGTAACTGAGGTATTTATGAAATAAATATGAAAAGAAAAATACATAATATGATTTTAGCAACTTTGGATTTATTATGGTTAAAAGTTATCTTTTTATAATTCTAATCAGCTTTATATAAAATGTGTTTAAATGAATGACAAGTTTGTTTTAAATACTGATTATAGTTTCAGAAAATTCAGATGGTTGTAAAGAATAAATTCTTCTTAATAATCCTTCAGATTAAAAACTTGAAAATTTTCAAGTTTTTCCAATTCTTTTTTGTGTTGAATTAAGAGAGAAAATTATTTAGCCATTGATGCTTTTCATTGAAATCATATGTATGCATACAAAAATGTGTGCACACAGTAATAAAAGCCTTATTTATGATGAGAACATTAAATACTTGTCAACATCCTTTAAAATCTTGTATTCAAAATATAGGCTAATATTGTTGGCTAAGTGTTAATTCAACAGCATTTTTCGCAAATAAAACATGTGATTATTGCTAATGAATTCTAAATATATTAAATTTTTCCATGGTATAGTATAAGTACATGAAAAGTATAAACAAAATGGAATCGTTTTTAAGCTGAAAGAAGTGTTCATAATGAAAGAAATAGATTTATACTAAGATTATGGTAATGAACATAAAATTGAGAATTAACTATGTGGCTTAAAAATATTAATCATATAACAAATCATATTAGTTATAAGTAATTATATTATTATCTCAAAGAATAAATAGAAGAGAAGGAAACCTTGAAGATTAGGTGAATTACTAAAAACTGAATATGTCGATTGCTTAATGTTTTAAATACTTTAAACTTTTTATCAATGAATATAAACTGATCATGAAAACAGAATTTTCATAAATTCATGAAGAAAATTTATTATTAAGCATTGTGAAACATATGCTATCAGTTGATTCAACATTGAAGTGCAGGAGGCTGAAGGAAGTGGTACATCATTTTGGAGCAGTGCTTTTTGGTTAATGCATATAAGTGAAAATCATTAAACATTTATATGTTTATATAAGGAGTCTATTGCAGAAAATACAAGATTACAATGTATATATAGCAGAGAAAAGAATCCTGTGTCAAAGATAATTTACACTGCCATGATAGCAATTGCAATTATGAGGAAAGGAATACAATCTACATAGAGATTGAAATTTATGTAGGAGACTTCTTTTATCTAATCTCTAATGAAAATGTAGCCATTAGATATAAAAGGGTAGTTTTGATTTCATCAGGTAATCTAAATAATCAATAGACTGTGAGGAAGATTTTGTTATTTTTTTAGAAATAAATAAGAAGCTTTCTTAAAAATGTTAGTGCAATAATTGTTTGGAATAGTATAAAAAAATATTTATTTTGTCAATATGTCTTATTATAAATATTTGCATTTCTCTTTAATTTATCAGAACATTCCATTGGAAATTTCACACACTATTCAACAGTTCGCAAGGAACATATAGGAGAAAGCATTCTTGAAAATTTTATTAAGAAAATTGGTAGAGCATTTGTACAAATTTATATTCACAAAAAATGGATTTTAAAAAAAGATTTATACTGAAATGTGAGGTATAGATTTTTTCCAATTGTATTGAATTGAAGTTTAAAATGCAAGTTATATAGGATACGTAAAGTGCTAAATTTGCATATGATTAAAATAGCCAATTACTTTTTTTAACACTTGTTTTTTTTTCAATCTTTATGAAAAACAAAATTCAAATGAGGTCAGTATATTTTGAAATTGATTGGGATTTCTTCTTTTAAATGGGGCGCAATTTTTTTTTGAGTCCATACCTCATAAGCAAATATGTCTGGTGAAGTTGATAGTTCATAAATCAAAAGTATAAAACTAAGATAAAAAGATTACAGGCTAATAGGTTGTAATTCATAATGAAAACTGAGTTATTCAGTCAAGCAGTTTTTTTATACACTTACATTAGAATCATTGTCAAACTCTGAGAGTTGACTTTATTATTGCCATCAGTCAGATTTTCAAATTTAAGACATTTCCATTTCAGCATTGATTTTGGAGAGAGTGGATACAAAAAGAGAGATGCAGTGATGTCATGTTGGAATGAAGTCAATAGCCATGGATCAAAACAGACCTTGAGTCATGCATGAAAGTGAAGATTGTTGCACATTCAATAAAGACTTTTTGTCTTGACCAAAATGTTTTCTAACTATTTAAAATAGGATAGATTTAAAGGTAAATAAATCCCCATTTCCCAGTAACTCATAGGCAATTATGTTCAGTCTAGTTTACAAAGGATTTCTGTAATCATCATGCCAATAACAATTGGCTTTAAAAAAAATTTTCTCATTTACTTTAGTGCAAGAAGAATTATTAATCATTATTATTAATTTTTGCTATTATTTACCTTCATCTTAATAGTTTAGTTGCGATAAAAGGCAACAACAATTAAGATGAAGGTAAATAGTAGCAAAAATTAATAATAATGGAGTATATAAATATTGCAGCCTGATAAAAGATCTGTTGTAACTGTATCCTAAAGAATAGGAGAAATCAAATGAAGAATCACACTTCAAGAGCAAGAAAATCCAAATAGTCCTAAAAAGAAGAGTATACAACAAATGCATCCTTCTGATAGTCACCTATTGTTCTAAACCATGGAACCTAACCAAGAATCTGACCCTCAAACTGAGAACCATACAACGCGTACATGAAGAGATCACAAGACAGCACAATACATTAGGGAAAAAACAGGAGTCCGAGACATCATAGAATCCGTTAGGAAACTCAAATGGCAATGGGCTGGTTATGTTGCAAGAATGGCAGACAACCAGTGGACATCATGAGTCACAACATGGATCCCCAGAGATCACATGCAAAACCAAGGCTAGCAAAATACGAGACAGGGGGACAAACTAGACAAGTTCAGAAAGTATTGGCTCAAGACGCCCATAATAGAGAGATCTAGTGAATCCTAGAGAAGGTCTTTGTCCAATAACGGACAATAAAAGACTGATGATGACAATGATGTAATTATTTTGTTTTTCTCTTTGGTGAAATTAGAATATTTAAAACAGTTCATAACCAAACGATAATATATTCTATAACCACAAATGAGTTACAATTTTCATCAACACAGCTGTGGGTCAGTGGTTATAGGTATTTGGCTTAGATTTTGTAGATCAAACCCACTGGGAGTGACATTTGTCAGAGGCAGATTAACTAATAGGCTGAATAAGCCTTTTTTTTATTCATTTTTTTCCTTGCTTTCAGGGCCAGTGGCAGATCAATCATCAGCCTGAGAATAACTTTTCTGTCTTTCTTCTTTCTTAGGAAACTGAGTAGAAATTCTTTTCTCCCTTTTGTCAGACCCCTCGTATTGAGTCTTGACTTTATTTTCATATGTTATAACAATGATAGATGACAATGACTGAAAACTATTGACATCATGCACAAAAAACAGTGACACAGAGACATACGCAAAAACTGATGGCAAATTCATTCCCAATTATAAAGCTTAACTCAGTTTGATTTGTTTTGCTACAGTTTGCAAATCCCATTAAGACGAACTACAAATAAAAGAGTTGAAATAAGACACATAGTTTCCGAATGATATCGTATGGAGCGTTGAATTCTGTTTTGTTTACCTTTTAGATTTTAATGAAGCAAGGATGTTCGACCCAAGTGTAGCCAAGCTTAGCATATAGTTTGATTGACAATCCACATTTCTTTTATATAAAACAATATCTGTCAAAATACTGTAGAAGATAAATAAAATATCATTGTCTTTTATAAAAAATGATCAAAATTTCTTTTCTTAGGTTGGACCATAAAAATAATGCTCATGACTAAATGGATTTAAATTCTATGATTTATAAAAATTCATAACTAAATGTTTAGTATAGTTTGTCAAAATTAATCTTATTAGATGAAGCTAAAAAAAAGGGAGTCAAATTAAAAATCCATATGAATATCCAATGCTCAAGTCAAATTAGTCAGATTTCTACTTCAAAATTTAGAATTTATTTTTGCATATTTAAACTGATCTTAACTTAAAATATATGTTTGCATTGTATTTAACTGCAGCAGAAATCACCTAAAAGTTAGGCTCCATCTTAAAAACAGATTGCAATGAACCTACAGATTTCATCAAACTTCAGCTCATTTTAAGAAAAGAGATTTTTTTAAAGTATTTACACACAAGCAAATTTAAAATTTGTAAGCTGGTACTTGAAATTCAATTTGTATTTTAACTTTTGATTGTTGTGTTCAATTGTTTGAAAATTGGGAAAAATATTTTATGCATCAATTTGAATCTTCCAAGAAAAGTCCATGTGTTGTGAATGAAAATATGAATAAATTTTCTACACATTTTTTCGGCACGAACCGATTGTAAGTTTTTGAAATATGCATTGCATCTTAAATGAAACAATAAGATGAGAAAAGGAATAATGAAGATGCTTCTATGCCTTTAGCTTACATGCTCATGCCAGTACTCAGTAGCGAGACTATTTGTAAACACTTAGAGAAACATATCTTTTCTGAATGATGAATGTCTGTAGATAAAACATTAAAATCAATATCAGTTGTATTTTATAGCAGCATTCTGATTTTGTCTCTGTAATCTACCATTTAAGAATATGGAATGTTTCTATAAGATGGATCGTAATAAAGAAAAATATGTAACACAAATTGGCTCTCTTGTCCGGCTTGTCAAGATGAAATACACAGTGACAGATATCAATTTTTTGCAGCTGTCTCCTATAAAACCATTTTTTTATGTTATGCTGTTTAATTTCCTGACATAGACTCCGGTATACCCCACATCAGTAATTTTTTTTTGAAAACTATGCTCTGCCACCAGTCATCTCAATAATAGATAAAATTTTCCTTTACAAGGCAAATAACATCTTTAGCTAATCACCAGCATGATAATGGTTTCTATCTCTCAATAAAACAGTCCATAACTAACTGCCAATTTGATTCCATGGACAATGCACATATTGCCTGTTTCTTACATTATCTCCCTTATACAGACAATAAATTAACATGGCCAACTATGGAGCGCCATCTGTGTTCACACAAAATACAAAGAGGGCAACTCCTATATCACTAATGTTAACACAGTTGATAAAAAAAAACAAATCAATGGGATATAACAAACCACTTTGTTGGGCTTTTTTGACTATGAAAAGGCATTTGATTCAATAGAATACGTCATTTTCCAACTCAATGCTAGAAAAGGGTTTTAATGGAAATTATGTAAAAATGGTTGAAAATATATACAAAAGTGGTACTACTATAATTTGACAGCATGAAGACACAAGTAAGATAAAAGTTGGAAAAGGATTGAGACAAGGGGATACGATTTTACTTAAATTATTTACAGCATGCCTTGAAAGCATCTTTCAGAAAATACACTGTGAGAGAAGGGGAGTGAACATAAAGAGAGAGTATTGCAACCATCAATGATTTGTTGACAACATTTTACCAATATCAGAAACAGCAGATGAGTTACACGAAATGCCAAGTGATCTGAATAGGGAAAGTCTCAAGGTAGGTTTAAAGATGAGTAGAAGTAAGACAAAAAATAACGCTCAATTGAAATATCTCAAGAATGATTATAAGAATACAAGATGAAGATCTGGAAAAAATTCAGAAATATTACTACTTAGGACGGATAATAAAATTAAAGAAAGACTATGAAAATGAAATAAAACATCATATAACAAATGGTTGGAAAGCACTTAGTAAAAATAGAGACATAATGAAAAACACCTTGCTTAAAACATGAATTGTACACTGATTGTATAATACCAGCTATGATGTACGAATGTGAAACTTGGAAAATAATCAGATCGCTTGAAAGCAAAAACAGAATCAGGAAAACTTCAATGGAAAGAGCAATGTTAAGAATAACTCAAAGAGATAAAAAGAGGTCAACATAGTGCAGGCCAAAGTAAGAGATATCATAGAAGTGATTAAGCAACAAGAGTGGAAGAAGGTAGGACACATAGCAAGAGGGGTGGATAACAGATGTTGCAAAAAGTTATTTGAATGATTCCCAAAGGGTAGCAAATGCAGTAGGAGACCAGACAGATGATTGAGAAGTGAGATAGAAGAGTTTGTTGGTAGAACAGCACAGAGATTAGCAGTTAGTTATCATGGGAAGATTTGGAAAAGGCCTTGATCCAGTATTGAACCTGAAATTGTTGATGATGATGATCTACACACACACACAAACACAAAGGTAAAAATTGGAAAAGGAGTAAGATAAGGGGATACAATTTTGCTATAAACTGTTATAAATTTAAAAGCACCTTTTGTAAACAGACTGAGAAAATAGGAGTAAACATAGATGGAGGATATTTGAACCATTTGAGGTACTGTGTTAATATTGCACAAATATCAGAAACAGCAGTTGATTTACAAAACATATGAGGGGATCTAAATAGAGAAAGCAAAAAAATATGGTTAAAGATAAACAAAGACAAAATAAATGTTCAATAATGAAGTCTCGGAAAAAACATAAGAGTAGAGGGTGTAGTCGTAGAAGAGGTTAAGGAATACATTTACCTAGGCCAGGTGATAAAGCTAGAGAGAGACCGCAAGAGTGAAATGATATGACACATAATGATTTGTTGGAAAGCATTTGGTATGAATAGAGAACGCTGAAAAGCAAATTGCCAATATACTGAAAACATAAAGTATACAATCAATGCATAGTACTAGCTATGATGTATGGATGCAAAACCCTGAAACTTACAAAACCACCTGAAAACCAACTCAGAATCGTACAGAGGGCAATGGAAAGAGCAATGCTAAGAATAATTCTTAATGATAGAAAAAGATCAACATGGGTTCAGGTAAATTTAGGGTGAGAATTACCTACACAGATGGAAGGGAGATAATTATATTCACATACATAAAAGGGAGACAATTTATAATATATTCATGTTAGTATGTACACACAAATATATAGAAAACTACCTACCTACATATCTACCTGAATATATCTTTAGCTTTCTTTGTATGTCTCTGCATATGAATGTGTGTGTATCTTTTCAGATCTATCTATCAATATGTAAATATATTA
This sequence comes from Thysanoteuthis rhombus, assembly GCA_963457665.1. NCBI lineage: Eukaryota > Metazoa > Mollusca > Cephalopoda > Oegopsida > Thysanoteuthidae > Thysanoteuthis > Thysanoteuthis major. Next base: position 57,699,125 of record OY735210.1, read on the forward strand.
TTTACATGCATTTACATACAAATTTATCGAAATTTTCCTACAAATGTAAATGTAATGTAGTATGGAATTTATATCAAAATCCAGAAGCCTTAAATAGTTCTTTTTCCTGAATGCATTTCTTTGTACATTTTTTTTTTAATGAATTTTTGTCTATGAGTGAGTTGCACTTCGGATTCTGAAAATTTTCTATTATTATATTATTTTTATCTAATAACAGTGTCATTTTCAAATCAAAGGAAGATTTAAGGTCAGGTCAATGTTGGCACTTTCAAATGTGAAGGAGATAGCTGCACTTTATAGGCTACAAATTTGTGTACAACAGTAACTTGTGCCCAAGATGAATATAGGATAGGTGACACTGGCCTCTGGTGACCTGTGAATGTCAATTTAGGATTATGGGATTTCAAGTCTGAGACACTTGGCTGTACCCTACAGGTTACAAATTCATGTACATGGCTAATTTGACCTCTGAATGAACAAAGGATAGGTGGTACTAACCTTTGGTGACTTCTAAAGATCTGTCTAAGGTTAGGTGAATTTTAGCATTTTCAAATCTAGGGGATAGTTAGGGTTAGCTCAATTTAATTTTTCATTAATTCTATGTGCGGGTCTGACCAATGGGAGGGGGTTCCCCCTCACTTATTTCAATTTTATGAAATTTATATAAAACATAATTTGCTTTCCTGTGTTTTTATATTTGAAGATTTTTTGTGTGAGTCTGTGCAAGCCCAATGAGAATGAATGTGTATGAAAGCTTCATTGTTGAAGCTTGAAGGCTTCTCCACACAACTGCAATCATTTAGCAGAACCCTGAGAAAGTGAGTAGCCCTTTCTAAGAACAGTACTGCTTGCTTCACATGGATGAAAGCCTAGAAGAGGTTACCTTAAAAAAAAAAAGGAAGTTTGTCACTCCCTCGTTCCAGTTGGTCAACCATGACCAACAGTCATCTTTAAAATAGTCAAACAACACCAAGCACTCATTGATTTGGTAGTCAGTCTGGAAAATACTGTAATCCTCCCTCAGCCTGTATTTGCCCTCAAAAACCTGAAAACAGATCAATATTTTTTCTGGATGTGTCATATCCTCTGATGCTAAGATAGACAATAGACTTGCAAAGACTAGCAAAATCTTTGGTTGGCAGTATAAACTTTTCAAGCAATAAGAATCTTATGACAGACATAACAGTAAGTCCACAAAGTTGTCATGCTGACAACCATCTTTTATGGTGCCAAGTTCTGAGTCATTTACCAGCATCTCCAAGAATGTTTCCATCAATGTTGTTTCTACATCATTTCAATGTGCACTGGAGTGACTTCATTTCAAACAGCAGAGAGTTCAAGATAAACTCTATTTATGTGGCATTGGTTATGTTGCAGGCCATGTGTATCCCCTATAAAAGAATCTCAACTCTTGTGGCATTGATTACTGCCAGAGAGCAACAGAAGCCCACAGAGAAACATTGCAACGTAAAGTCTTCCTTTTCACAGAACTAGAGCCAACAAGAATCAATTCTATAAAATCAGAATTTCCTCTAGTTGCCAGACCTTCTCCTGCAGTTGTTGTGGCAGAACATGCCTGTCACATATATCTTGATCAGCCATCAAAGTGCCTGCAACGCGTATTGAACACCTTCCTTAGTTTGCAAAGCCCAGCTATGATAAACATACACACACAATATATACAGATATACATGCATATACACATTGACATATATATACATACATATAGATAGAAGAGTATTTTTGTGAATATGATATTTTTGATGAAATGAAAAATTACAATAGTTATAATTGTATATATCTAAGGACTAACTGTTGATAAGTTTGAGAGTATGACAATTAACTTCACAACACAAAATAGTGTAGATAAAAATAGGGTGTTGAAGGAATAAAAAAAATGGGTTTGCATATCTACAAAACATTTCTGTCTTGAAATCATGTTTGCACCTTTAATAAAGTGTAATTGTATGAAATAGGTTGGATTGAACAAATAATTGAGAGATTTGATATTGAGATAAAGGAGTGATTGTGAGCATTGAGTTTATAAACTATCAGCATTGTGAATAGGAATTCTGTGCCAATCTATGCCTTCATAAGGTATAAATTAGCGAGAAGGTTACTTGGGGAAGAGAATTGCAGGGTTGACACAATACTGAATCTATGAAAGAAAATCCCAAAATTTCCATCATAGTTCTCATGAGTTTTTCTATTTGCTACTCAGTGGTGTGCTAAATGAAAACAGTGAAGTAAATATAAATACCTAAACCTTCCATTCCTGAAAAAATAATCAAGATACTAGTAATTGAACATTGTAATTTACTTAATTGCTTTCCATCAGTGTTAAAGAAATTACAGGGTGCTCACAGTGAGGTTATTTCAGATGATAAATGCAGGTTAAAGTGGCAAGTAAAATATTGTATGAACTTTTTTTTTAATCCATTGAAGGAAATGCTCCAAACTGAGAGAATGACTGGTAATGCATTTATTTAAAATTATTGTTATGTTGGTGAATAAGTCAACTTTTTAAGACAAATAACCCTTATCAGTCCATTTAAAACTTATAAATTTCACACCCATCTGATGTAAATGATGCTTCATTTTAGCTGACTGACTTACCTGGCAAATATAGACCTAAACCTGACAGTTTTAGGAGTCAACTTTTACATTAGTATACATTAGTATATGCAATTATACTGTACTGATTTAGAGTTAACTAAATTGAGGCAAAATTTACTCAACACAGGTTTCTTAACTCACTATCTCTTATTTGTTTGATTACTTTTTTCTCAAGGGTTTCAAATCAAATCTTTCAATGCTTGGTCCTAGAAATAGTGCTAGAAGTTACATTTTTAAAGAATATGAATATTACTATAGAAGTGAAAAATATTGTAATTCAATTTTGAAAACTTTAAGAGGGATTTTGTTTTTTAGCATAATTCTATTTCTAGTAGAAATTTGAAAAGCACTAATCGTTACATGACCACTTGACAACTTATAAGAATGAACTAGCTGAAGTACCTCTAAACCAGATTAAATATCTAAGGAGTAAAGTTTTCAGATTTGATCTCTTTGAGGAAAAAAATCCCCTTCATTTTTGACCCCTTAATGGGGAAAAAGTTTCCCTTCACTTTTGACCTTTTAGAGGAGAGACTCCTAAAAGTCAAAGTTTCTCTCCACTTTTGACCCCTCAAGTTTTATATATAAACATATAAAATGAGAAGATATGTATAAGTAAATACCATAAATAGTGGCGTACAAGTTGCTCCAGCAAATCAACCAAGATTTTTTATTCAAAATTCTGGTTTAGGCCTATAAATTTGTGTAAATTTTAAAAAAAGCATACACACCATATCTCCTCCATGAAATGGTGTTGAGAAAAGTCCTGAGAAAAAGCGCTATTGTTCCATGAATTATACAATTTCATAAGATTTTTGTTTTCAACACAATGTATACGCTGGTGCATTATCCAGCTTTCCTCTGATATTTTTTCTTCTTATGCAGAGGCATTGGAAGGAAAAAATCTTTTGTAGAGGTTTGTACTCTACTTTATATACTGTATTTCCTAGTTGGTAATATCTTACAAGAGGTAAAATGCATCCTACATTTTTTTGATATTACCAGCCAGGAAATAAGGTTTATACTTGAGTATTGCTATTGTACATAAGCAGACTTTCATCACCATTGGATAAAGAAAGGTGACTGAAGACCAACCTGACCTTTTAATTTAGCTGATACCTTCTACAAACAAATGTATTTTGTAAGTAAAAAACAAGTGACATTTTTTCAAAATCCATTTAAGTAATTATTAAATTAATCATTACTTGGTGAATCCTTTTTTCTACAACTGCTACTTCATTTTGGGCAGATCTTTCATTAAAGTTTGTTGGCAGACATTAATAAGGGTGTAATTAAATCTAATTTGGGGTAACAAAAATTGACATTATAAACAGTCTAAAACCTGTTTTAAGCATGCAAAAGTAATTTCTAACAACAAACTTTATGCTATCTTCTCATAATCAAACCAAAATTAAAACTTCAAACAAGATATTCAAATTATTGTAATACGTTTTTAAATTTTTCATAAAAAACTCTGTGATCATTGCTACAATTTGTAATGCTTTTAGTACCTTACTATTTTAGATAAGCAACACATAACTTATACTATTTTATGCAGATATTTTTGGATTATGTACGCAAGGTATGAAATATATAACTGGTCAACACCTTTAGGTATGAACAAAAACATAGCATGACATGTTTTGTGCATTACAAAGCAACAGATACTAGCTTTTATATATACAGATATTACCCTTGATGTTTCTCTCATATATGTTTTTATTTAATTCTACTAAATTGAACATAAAGACAAGACTTCTTGAAATAGGGGTCAGGACCCTTCCAGTGTTTACTTGAGGATTATTAAGTGTTGCAGAAATATTTGAAAATCTTCGTTTAAAAACAATTATGTATCAAAATTTTTTCCCTAATCTCTATGTGAAAATATAAACCTTTTGGTGCTTGTTGCTGAATGGCTTGGTGCTATTCATTAGATTTTTAAAAAATTTTGTTTTATGTTTTAGTATGATATTTTTAAAAAGTAATTTTTTTAGTATTAAACAATGTAAAACGTATTATAGATTATAAATACATAACAATAATTGACTTTTTTTTGTTTTATTATTGTCTATATTTAGTTACTGTTAGATTACAACTATTAAGATTAATACATACTCTTAGTACTTTTTACTTTGATAACCATGACTGAGAGGTCATGGAAAATATTGTCTCATCAAAAATGGTTGCACAAGATTTTGTCTGATAAATGAAAAAGGTTTAGAAGCCCTGCACTTACAGATTGACAATATTAAAAACAAAGACTATTAAAAACTATTCGATGATGTATACCCCAGAGGAAAGTTGGAGAAGAAAGAAGCTGAAACATTGTGTTCAAAACAACAAAAAAATGACAATACGAGTTCATATAATTCATGGAATAATTTCCCATGATTGTTTTTTTACATTGTTTTAACAAGATACATTTTATCAATTATATTTTAAAATTTTCTTAAAAAATCTACTGATACAATGACAAATTAGCATATTAGTAAATTCAATACATAGAATATATTTTAGATTTTAGTGAATATCCTACAGATCTGAGATAAAGAATTGAATTTGAGTAAAAGTAGAAGTAGTAATCCCCAAAATTAGTACTGATTACAATATTTGTATTTTGAGTGTTTTATATAAAATCTTCCAAGTTATTGAAAATATTCTAGTAATTAAAAGAAATCTTGAATAAGTAATTATGGATATGAAATATATATTTCATCATCAATAGAAATGAAAAAGAAATCTAAACATAATATTTTTATTATCAATTTTAACTAGTCTTTACCCTCATATTGATTTTAGCTGCATTTTAAAAACTAGTCAAAATTAATAATAATAATATTGTGTTACAATACTTCATCCAATAATAATAATAGATTAAAAATCTAAACATGCTTGCATTTTTGAAAATTGATCATGCATTCATTTTTAAAGATAATTTAATTTTAGGAAAAACAAGGCAGTTATGACATGCAAAAAAATAGTCAGTTATGTCTATATTAAGTATTTTACTGTGCTCTACATTGAGATTTTTTATCTTCCTATTAGCAACAATGATTTCAACAAATGAAAATACTGGATGCTTAGGAACAATGTCAATAGATATGGGTTTGTTTTTTTTATAATTGAATAGATAACAGATATATATGGTGTTATACTATGTATGGGATAAAATTTTTTAGTTTGTTGCTTGTTACAAAGAAACAAGAATTTTTAAAACTATCAATAAATACTTTGCTCTCCATAAAGTTACTCACATTTGTAGAGGTAACAGTTTAATTATTATGCTGAATTAAAAAATTTTTTTTAGAGTAAAATTTATCTAAAATCAGGTTCATATCTTAAGTCAAATACATATTTTGTAACAACTGACATCATTCGGACCAAAGCTGTTTGTGAAAAAAGATATTTAGAAAGATTGGCAGAGCAGAGAATATTACAATAGGAACAAAAACATGGGTAAAAAAAAGATGAAATCTTGAAAAACCTATTTGTATAAAAATTAGAATGTGGAAGGGATGGTTGTTAAAATGATTTGTGGTTATAAAAAACCCATAATAAGAATGAAACAATACAGAAAAAATTAAAATATAAACAGCTCTCTTTAAATGATACATTTTTTGGATGCTGCATCATGAGACTCTATTAACAATTTTTTTAATTGATAATAAAAACAGAAACATTGACAATTAATGTATTATACAGATCTTATTAATTTTGATTAGTTTTCAACTTTTCGTTGCTTTCTATCACAATATTTTAGTTAATCTATTCTTCAACTGTTAAAACTGCAGGAATTTGGAACAAAGAAGTAGCTTTGGATGTGCTTGCAGTCTATACCTCAGGAACTTGTCATCAATGGATAACACCTTACCATTAGGCTACAAAAGTTGTTATGATAATGGTGGGTTCTTATCCTTAATCTTTTTGTTACTATCTTTTTCTTCTAACTTCATTCCACACTGTACTCTTAAGTTGTTTTGAGATTCATTTTCATGCTGCTTTTTATCAGGTTTTTAATGGATGAAGGAGAAACCAGCTAAAAATGTGATAAAAAGCAACAAAAAATGAAGGAACTAGTCAAAACTACAATTAAAATATGAAGGTGGATCAATGAGTCCTTAGCCTGACATGTATTTATCAGCTGGATTTTGATCTATAAGATTGATATGGATTAGCAAATCAAGTGCATTGACAAGGAAGGAGATTATATAGAAAATTGAAAATTTGCAGTGTAAAATGATTTTCCCATTTTTAGGCTATAGACTTATTGATTTACCTACATACATGTAATAATGAAAATATTTTATTTCAGAATCGCAAAACAACTTACAAGTGTTGAGAATGAGATATTCACAAAGGATTGATCAATCTAAAATTAACTACATATTTATCATAGCTCTCCTCCTGTACAAGCCAAGAAATACACTCAAATGAGCGAATGAAGAGACACCAGAAAATATCTTCTTACATAAGTTATTCTTCAGTTGATATTCTTTTTGAAAAGTGGTTAATACTTACCTTAAGGATTTGTGAAAATAGTCATATTCAAACATTTAAAAGTTACTGATCTGCTTTCCTTTCATCAAAATCATTTTAGCATTAAATGTCATTCATAGGGGATGAATTTACTATTAGTCTTTTATTTTTAGTCTTCAAGCTTTCATTTTGCAAGAATGACTTGATGTTTTTATTTGATTTTTGTCTTCATAAATAACATGTAATCAAACAAAATTGAATCCTTGTGAAATGTTTCTTTTGGATTTTTTATATTTTATTCCAAATCATAGTGTATTTAGAAAGAAGTGAAAAAAATATGCACGTTATTCTTTAATCAGATCTTATAACAAGTGTCTCCCGTTATAACGCGAGTCTTCATGTTCAAGAAAGCCAACTGTATTATAACTGAACTACCATAACCAGGGTTGCCATCTTAGCTATTCTGGAGCTAGATTGATATTTTGGAGTCCACTATCCACCTGTGTTATGAACAATGCTATCACAAAATGCATTATAACAGGGAAAGATTTTATAAGCAATAGATTCATTTTAAATCTGTTATCCCTATGCTAAATTTCAGTATCATAAGTACAAAATTGTGGCCAACAACTTGAAAAATTGGCTAGAAATAACTAGAAATGACTTCTGGTGACCTTCAATAACCCCATGGTGGACTTCACATAGCCTGTGACCTTTGTCATGAGATGTACCCATGTGTCAAATTTCAGCATTCTTGGTGCAAAATTACAATCAACAACTTTGAAATGACCTCGATTGACCTTCAAAGTCAACCTCACATTTATGTCACAAGTTGATTATTAGTAAATCTTCCTGCCAAACATTAGGTCAATTGACTTGGTCATTATAGCGTGAAAGAAACAGAGACAAACAGATAAACACACAAATAGAAGGCTCAAATATATAATAGATATACCACCAAAAATTATACCAAATTTTAGTATTTAAAAACAAATTTACAAATCTACAACAATAACTCAACCCTTAGAAACTTCCACTACTGTGTTTCCAGAAACCCCATACCTGAGAGGAAAAGCCCAGATTAATTAGAAAAAAGTTTTGTTCACTAACTACTGAAATGTTTCTGTCCAATTCATTCCCCTCAAATAGTCTTATGGTATAGTAAAATAGAAGTCAGCCTGAAATATCAAACTTTCAGATTCAAAAGGAAATGTTCTTATTCATTATAGATGAGAGGGCAATAATATAGGTGGAAATGTTGGGATCCACCACTCACCCCCTTTATATTGTGAACAGCACAATAAACAGCATTATATCAGGAGACGCTTGTATAAGAGTCTGAAAATAAATTACTTTGAATAACTTAATAAATCTCACAAAAGTGTAGGTGAGCAAAGTACATGTTAATCGATTGTGCAATTTTTTAAGGGCTTGGTACATTTTGGCACAGCTGTTTTGGTGCGGACATCTTGGTATAGCCGTTTGGGTGCTAAGAACATTTAAAAGGAGTTGAAAAAATTAGTCAACTAAATTAAGACATACATACATACATAAAAACATACATAGATGTCATATACACACACACAAATGCACTACATGTATAGATGCCAAACACATACCACATATACATATGAGACATACGTACACATATGCAAGCACATATATGCCACAAACTCATACATACACATAAGCCGTATACACAAATGCATACACATACACATGATAAATATATACACACATACACATCCACCCAAGCCATATACATATACATGGCAAAAAGACTGACATACCACATATTCACATGGTACATATGCATACACAAATACATATATGCCACATATGAACAAGCATACACGTAAACGCCATAAATATATATATATATATATATATATATATATATATATACAAGCCAGGTATGTGCACACATACCAAAGACAAAAACACACGCATATGCTCGTACAGATATCAATATACACATACATGGCACAAACATACACACACATATATATACTCTAACAAACACACACGTACACATATACACGCTAAATATATTCAGGCACACGCTACAGACACAAATAAACATATGCATACACACACACCACTACATGCAGTGCGTATGTGTGTTTGTGGTGTGTATATGTATATGGCATGAGGGAATGAGGGTATGTGAATGTATTTGCTATGAGTGTACATTTGTACATTTGTTCATATGTATGCATGTGTGTGCATCAGTAGCACGTAGCATGTGTCTATTTGTATGTCTATGGTATGTGTATGTATGTGGCATATGTCTGCCTGTATTGAGTGTGCATTTGTATAAGTATGCTTATATAGCATGTGTGTATGTATATGTCTGGGGTGTGTATATGTATATTGCATGTGTGTATTTGCTATGTGTCTGCATGTGTGTATGTGAGTATGTAGCATGTGTATATGTAACATGTAATATATGCATCCCTGGCATATGTAATATGCAAATATTTGGTATGTGTGTAAATGTATCAGGTATATGTGTGCAAATACATATATAATATGTGTACATGCTATGTATCTGTATGTAGTGTATGTATGCATGGCATACGTGTATGTTGTATATGTGTATGTATGTTTTTGCGGCATGTATGTACATATCTAAATTAATGATAAATCAATCAACACTTTTTCCTACTGCTTACCAAAGTCTGGTGAGAAATCATCTAGCACCCAAATGGCTGTAACCCAAATGCCTGTCCCAAAATGATTGCTCCAAATTGTCCCATTCCAATTTCTTCACTTCGTGTTCAATATCAAGTAAACCATCTCTTTTTCTAGCTTTTTCTGGAGTAAAAAATTAACTTCTATCTCAGATGAGTCAGACAGGCTCTAGGAATTTTCCCTTAAGTTTATTTTATCAACATATTTCATGCATAATTTGAGGTGCTTTTGGTACATGCCTGTGCATCTTATATGCTGCAAAATACAGGAGTCTTTGGGATTGACCATTTTCCATTGCTGTTCATTATAGAATGCAGTATTCACATGATTTAATGTGTTGTTGTTATAAGCCCGAGTCTGTCCCAAGCCAGGTTGAAAAAACTCTGCCTGAGACATTCAGCCAGGTTGAGCGATAGCAACAACTGGTGGGACATCATGTTGCTTTCAACTCCAAGCTGTTTTACAAAATTCTTCTGAACAGGGTATAGGATGAAATCAACAGATTACTGGGGGAAGGACAAGCAAGTTTTTGTGATGTGTGATCTTGTAGTGAGCTGATCCTGATGCTCTAGAACATTATTGATCATCAATCAAACTGCTGTGTTTGCAAAAGAACGGGACACAGACTTCTTCCATATAGTTTCTGGAATAAGGCAAGGATACTTTCACCATTTCCTTTTATCACTGCCATTGATAGCAGATCCAGGTTACAGCATCACCTGGGGGAGTTAGAGGCTAATTGACTTGGACTGTGCAGATGTTATTGCACTACTAGCAGACAATACTAAGCTCCACCAGATGACAAATGTTCTGGCTAGCGAGGACTCAATTATTGGCCTTACAATTAGTCCAAGGTCATATTAGTCCAAAATCATATACAATGAGACATACCCATTCATTGTGAAGAGAGTGGAAGCTTTCCAGTTTTGAAAGAATGGAAGTTTTCCAGTATCTGGGCAGTAGCATCAGTCGCAATGGTGATTTGGATATGTACATCAGCTCCAGACCTGCCAAGATTATCACAATCTTCTAATGCCTTCAGTGTGTATGGGAGTCAACAAAGATCAGCCTTCACATTAAGCTGATGCTGTACATTTCAATTATTATCTCCACCACTCTGTATAGAGGAGAACCATGTAAGAGCTCAACTGCTATAGCCAGGAAACTTGACATTTTCTTTCAAAAATGCTTGTGCAGCATTTATAGGAAATGAAGGTGTGTTATGAAGGATGCAGCAGAAGACTCTTAATGAGCAGGTGGGGTTTTGACACCTGCAATTCCTTGGGGATGGACAAGTATTACCCTGCTAATCAGTAGCTAGACTGGTCACCAGCCAGCTAAAGACAGTGACATGGATGAGACAGAAGGACCCAGAGAGCCACTAGTGCAGGATCTCAGAAGTAGGGTGCAGACTTTCAGAAGTAGAGGCTCAACCTGGACAGGAGCTAGGGCCTTAGCTAAGGGCTGCATTAAATGGCAAGAAGTTGTTGCTCAATGCCCCAAACAAACATGAGGACTATTATGGGACAAGAAATTTTCAAATAAATATTTCAATAAAAGAATCAATAAGTAGCAAAGATAATTTTTCAAAGTACTAGTCTATTTCTAAAATCTATTAATATAAGTAATTTGCATTCAAAAGTTTGTTTAGCAATACATTCATATTCATTTCACAGATATAGAGGGCAAAAGCAAAAATAATTCTAATATATTTAGTGATTTACACAAATGATTCTCTTTTCAAGGAGATGGCTTGGATATCTTAGCAGATAACTGATTATTGAAACTTAAAGGAGCAAATAAGTAATAGCCTCTCAAAAATTAGAAAAATGAAGTTAAAAATTATTCAGCACCTTTTAATAATAAATCATGTTGAAATTTTGATTCTTCTTGTTACAATATCTTGTTACAAATTCTTGGTATAAATTATAATAAGCGATAATTTCATGTTAAATTATTTTAGATATTACTGATGTTGTTTCTTAAATTTTAAAACTTAAGGATATTTTCTCTGATCATTTAACAGTTGTAAATTTGTCCACAATTATAATCATTGAATATGGGTGAGTAGTAATAAATTAAGTTTAATAACCAGCAGTTTGTGCAGAACTGTCAAGAATTATTTTCTTGAAAACTCACACACGCTTGCTTCTAATAGTCTAAAATAACTTTATAAAGATTTGAAAATAAATCATCAATCATAAGTAGTATGGATGCGCTAAGTTATTCTGTTTCATATTCATATGCCTTTAATTTATATTATGTTTATTATGAAAATAACAACAACAATGATAGTATCCTGATAGATTAAAAAATAATTGCCGATCCTGAACAAATAGACTCATTACATGAATACTAAATAACTAAATTAAATTTACAAATTTAAAAAATCTCTCAGTGAGAATGAACACTTTCGTGCACAAATTTGAATATTCTTTCATTTTGAAAAGTATATATATCAAAATTTGTATATGTTTGTGTCTTTATGTATATGTTTGTACATATAAATGTGTGTGTGTAGCATGTATGTACACATATATGTGTGTGTTTGTGTGCATGTGTGAATATAAAAAAACTTTGGATAAACTATTCTTGAAATATTTGGAAAAAAATCTTTTAGACGGCATAATTTTCATATAATAAAATTTACAAACCTATTAATTCTTACCTAAAATTGCACTAGAATCTCTTGAGCCAGTTCCTTCTAGGACGGTCTTCTTCAAGATCATGTGTCCAACATAGAATCGTCCATTTGCAGACCGCTGCCAAGTTACAGGATGCTGAAAATATTGACAAATTATTATTATAGCATTTTACATACGAACATATGCACATAAATGAGCTAAGGTGAGCATTACTTGTGAGCAATATTGATAGAGAAAATTAGGTAAATTACTCAAAATTGTTGCTTTATATGGTTCATTTCTGACTGAGAATTATTCGACTTTCCCATATTATATACCTTAGTAAAACTAAGAGATAAAACATTCTTATGTAAATTTATAAAACGTATAGCAATAACTTCAGCCTAAAATATTCTAAAGTAATCAATATCTGGACTATGTATCCACTACAAACAGATAATTCATTATTAAAGAACTTTACTCATAATTTTACTTTTAGCCAAATGAATGTTGAACTTATCTTTTTGTTATGACTTGATCTAAATGCATATCCACCTGAGTGAATAACATGGATTGAATATCAAATTGCAAAAAATTATAACTTGTTAACATTTTCAGCTATCAATAAGAATGACTAAAATGTTTTTAAGGCAAAGACAAATATGAATAGGGATATCTTTCATATGCAAAACAAACCAGAGATTTAAAAAGTTTGAATAGGTTTGTCAAAGGTAAAATTAGGTTTTTCTTTCCTTCTTGTTAGAAATGTGCACATAATTTATCAATAAACCGCAATGCAAGATTTTTTGGTCTGACAATATTAACTTTTTAGTTATATAGCATATTACATTCAAGAAATTCAGCAACACTTGAATAAATCATACTATATTTGATCTATTGCTAAATTTTCATATGTAGTTCTACTAAACATTCATATACACAACAAAAAGATGATATAAAAGGATATATTTTCTAAGATTTAAATGTGATTTTTCACAAATGAAATAAATGATATAGAAAGTGACATTTTTACACCCACAAAAAAAATGGAAGATAGACATTTATTTTTGTTGAAGTTTACGTGAGCCTTCTTAAATTTGATATTACAAGATTTACATTAAAAATAAAATTTTTACTTTCAAAATGATGTGATATAATTAGGAATGAAAAGATTATTAATAGAATTTTCAAACAACAGTTAAACTATCCAAGTTTCTTTTGTTAAGTTATATAATAAAAATGAGAATGAGTAATGATCAGAATTAGAGTAAATTGTTGTTTGAAAAAGGAATATATAAAATAGAAAGATAGATAGTTGGAAATTACATAGCAATTCACTCTGCCAGTTAGGGTATTTAGTCTACTAAATGAAACTAATTTTTTCTTATGTTTGTGTCGTGTTTATATCAGGTTGGTGAGGGTATAAAAGTTGACAATTAGGAAGGTAGGTTATTTCTATAACTATAAACAAAAAGTAAAGTCAAATCTTTCACTGATGAGATGCATAAAAAATAATTTACTTTTTTCAAACATTAGTTGTGAACTTGCACTGCTTACATGGGATTACTTTTTGTACATCAATTTTTACAGATAGTATGAAGAATCTGTGTATTTGATATTTGAAAGTTAAAAGAGTTTTTTTTAAATTCCACACATACAAATTCATAAAAATGTGACCATTAGATAATTTCATAGATCATTTTTTAATTCAAAAGTAACGTAAATATTGATATATATATATATATATATATATATATATATATATATATACATATACATATATATATATATATATATATAAAGGCAATAAGATTAGTTTCATTCTAATTTATCATCAAACTCATGCTTTTCATTCTGTTTTGGCTGTAGAAAATAAACAAAACAATTGGCACAAAATAGTTAATCCCCAAAATTTATAATTTGGTTGGTGGGAGTGATTTTCAAAAACTCATTGACTGGAAATCTTTCTCAGGTTCACATTTGTATACACAGGAATTTTCATGATGCTACATTTTGTTAGTTTTTGTTAACTGAAATATAAAATGTTTTTGATATCAGATATACCTGCAGTCAAACTGATAGTTCAAAAGTGTGCCAATTTCTCTCAGTTCCTCTCTTAACAAACCGCAGTTGATCCTCTTACTCTACCAGTCTCTCTATGAAAGATACAAACCCCTACTCCCCCCTTGACTCGGGCTGATCTACGCAGTAGGTGAGGCTGTTAACAGGAGCTTAGTACAAAAATGTGTTTATTCCTAGAACAATTTTGACTTGCTGATAAACCTGCCTTGGGCTCCCAGATTTCTGCAAAGTTATGTTAAGCAGTTTTTGCAGTACAAACGGGCAGACATTCGGTGCATTATGATAAGATAAGCATAAAATTTTATGCAAAAAGCTTGGCTATTATTTATAAATTTTTATAATTTTGGATGGAAGTAATGATGTATGGTGTGTCAACTAAGACTTGAATATTTGTAATAGCCAGTTAGCTTTTGTTGTCAAATTACTGAATAGATGGATACCAATGGATATATGAAACACCTTGTAAATAAACACTCTTCAAAGACATATCTGACTCTCTGTCATTTATAAATCTTCCAAAACTGACACAGCACAGGATGCTGATTAAAAAGTTATATGCATACAACAATTAAATAAGCCTTGAACTAAATTTCATATGAAAATAAAAATCTTACAATAAGTCATAATTATATAACAATTAAATATGATATATCATAATTGTTTGTGCATAATAATTAAACGCGACAATAATGACTAAATTAGTCAAAGTACCTTTCAAACAATACCAATTGAAATTAATACATGGTCATGCAAGCAGATATTACTTTTTTTCTAAACCTTGCTTTACCAGCCATTAAGCTCAAGTCATTTCCTTTGTATCAAATTAATTATATAGGAATTTTCATAGCCACACAATGATGGGGAACTGTACCAATATATCAAATGTATCTCTGATTTGTACATTATACCTATATCACAAGACACCTGTACAAGTATGATAAATGTGTCCTTGATTTGTACAAGATATATATATATATATATATATATATATATATATATATATATATATATATATATATATATATACATATATATATATATATATATATACATATATATATATATATATATATATATATATATATATATATATATATATATACACATATATGTATATGAATTGAAAAAAACAGCAATATTGGGGGATGTGGATTGTGCTATAACAAACCCCATTATATTGGGGATACAGGTACCAATATAATAGATGTGTCTTTGATTTTTACTATATATACATATACATATTGCAAATCGTACAGTATCGGTTGATGCAAACTGCGCTATAATGAACCACATTGATTATACAAATATCAATATCAAGAACCACACTATATTTGGAGTGCCAATACCCTTATAATAGATTTGTCACTAGACTAAACAGCATATACACACAAAACCCTTCTCAATTTCACTTATACGTTAATGATTTCAACTTTGACACAAAGATATCTACTTTTTCACAAATGAAAATAAATTTAGAAAAACAATAACTTTGCATAGCCCCCCCTCTCCAAACCTTGTCATTTGCAAATAGTCTGCTATAAAAGTTTCTCATTGACCTTTATTCAAATGTAAAAGTATCGATCACAATCATTACCAACTTTTTTCTTTGCCAAAATAGTGGATAACAAATGGTTAGCCAACTGTACTGCAAATGTCTATTCATTTCATTTAATATAAAAAGTATATTCATTATATATATATATATATATATATATATATATATATATATATATATATATATATATATATATATACACACATTAGCATATTACTCATAAAAAATGATGGGATGTTTTATGTTATGTATTAAATGTTAAATCACAAAAATATGTATTTTACTGAAAATGTATCTATTTATTTATTAGAGTGAAATAAACCTGCATATACCAACTTGAGAATTTTTTAAAATGTTTGAAACATGCATAGCACCAGAAATGAGCACATGAATTCTCTTCATATTATGAATTTAGATTCGGCCATATCCTAATATCAAGGTATTTCCTGGCAACATAAACTTCCTGTTTTCAATTCTAAACACAATGACTCATTCAAGAAGGTTTTGATTCAAATAAAATCACACGCCACAATCAATTGAAATATTTCATACCAATATTTGAAAAGAACACTTAAAAACTACTGAATAGAAAGTTGGAGTTTTTACTTTTCAATGGGTGAATTGATTGTTAGTTTTATGGTTTAATACAATTGAAATATGCTTGAATAGTTCTAAACGTCATTCTTTCCAGTGATATACAATTTTTCCTCAAATACTAAACATTCATTGTTCCATTAATCAAGGATTTAACTTGATTCAAAAATAACTTGAAATACTTCTGTGGCTTTAATCCAAAAGCAAATCTTTAACCTACTTTAAAAAATAAAAATATACTTTATTCCAATGTGAATGTTTCAACATATCTTACATTTTTGTCATTTAACAAATAATTTTCAATGTGGTATAATTTTTTCTACACAAGATGAAAAAAACTACAGTTTGATTTCAAGTAATTTCATTTGATAGGGAGAACAGAATGTAAATGAAGAATTAAACTAAGAGGTTTTGACGTTTGAAATGTAGCTTAGATTGTAAATATTTTTAAAGAAATAATATTGATAAAATTTACAAGTATGTAATTTATTGCTTGATTAGTGAAACTGAAGGAAAAATATTAATGAAGAAAACTATTGAAAACCAATCATGATAACTTTGAAAATTCAATCCAAAATTTCATGGGATCATATTTTCTACTTCCTCCAGTCCGTGAGGCCTTAAAATGTAAGGGACATAACTCTTTCGTCAAATGATATCTTTCATTGATCATTTTTAATTTTTATGACTGCTTTTTACTTTCATCTAAACTTTTTATTGGCTTTTTTCATTTTTTCTGCCGGTCTGAATAAAAGTTACGAAAAAAAAAAAATTAAAAAATTAGGATGATATCTCTTCCCGTCGTGGATTAATTCTTGAAGGGAACAAAAAGTATGGCCATTTTTAGTACAATCAATTTCCTATAAATTCTCAAAGAAGCTTTTAACTAAAATAATTTTTGCAGCTCAAATAATTTAATTTGTAAAACCTGAAACAAACTTCAAAACCTACATCAGTAATAAAACAATGAAATATTTCAGAGGCATACTACAAATGAGTAACATTATGCACATTTCAAAATGATAACAACATTGTGCAATAAAAGAGAATACAATAATTTACAAAAAAGTAATAATTTCCAAGTAAACTTGTGTTTTTCTTTTTCTGTCATTGGCTAAATTTAGTTTGCAGCTGTTACTGGTACCAATACCATTTGTGAAATGAGAGGCCACAGTAGCAGTAGCAGGAGACCAGCCACAAAAGCAGATGTGCAAGCAGACATACAACTATGATTGCAAGTATATAGTGCAATGACCTCAGCAACATTTTCTGGTTACCCTAAAATACAAAGAAAACAAGGACAGAGAAAATATTCAAAGCAAGAAGCTTGACATTTGACTTGATATGTGACTGATACACTGTTTGGCTGACTATTCTGCCTATACACACTTGCCATGCTCAATGAAGTAGTCTAAGTACAGAATGCAAATTTCATAACCAATAGAATGTTTTTTTCTAAATAAGTGCATTTGCAGACATATATTCTTCAAATGGATCCACCACACTATTCCAACCACATTTGCTTTTTTTTTCTTCAATTTTGTCAACAAATACCATAATGAGTGAGACATAAATTTAAATGAACTCAATGAAAATTCCAAATGAAAAGTTTGGTTACTACTATGATGTCTTTTAATTTAAAAAATATTTTTTAATTCATTTCATGCAATACAGCAAATGAAATTTTAATGCAAATCATAAAAATTAACATTTTCAAGTTATTAGACCACTCATATCAAAATAATAACTGAAAATGCCAAATTGATTTTTAGGATTTAAATGTTTTTGGTACATGATACAAAAAAAAATATTGACATTTCAATATTGTTGAATAAGGAAATTATAATTTTCATGCAAGTAGAAAACATGGCATGATATATAGAAATGATCTTTGAATTCAATTGTGTGTTTAAGAAGTAAGACTAAGTAAGAACTATATTCCTTTATGTCAAGTATATACAGTTAATCCTTGCCATTTGCAGGTTTTATAATCATGTGCATATATATTTACAATATGGAAGCTACAACAGACTTTTAACAAGAAGTGACATTTGTCTGTACAAATATCTGGAACTTGTGATTCTATTAATATTATCATAATGGAGTATCATTTACTTTATTAAAAAAATGACAGTTCGAACAGATTTGGATTTTTTATTAAAACAAAGTCTAAATGACTAATTCAAATATAATTTTATCAAATTATCGAACATGAATTTGAATATTCAATGCAAAAAAATATTTTGATTATATAAGGTACAAAGATGTTTTTGATACTTTAAATATCTTTTTATATTTCTTGAGAAATAATTTTTTTATCAAAAAGTTCTTAATATCAAAAGTTGAGAAAACAAATTTTCTCTGCTATCCAAAACTAGAGTGTTCCTATAATAGCCTTTTTGTAAAGCAAAATGGCATGAAACATAGAAGCAATAACCATTATTTTATATGGGGAAAAAGTGGTGATGATGGTATGTTAGACTGAGTTGTCTGGGGGCTGAGTCATTGGAGATAGAGGAGTCTGGGGTGTAAGAGATAGAAGAAGAGGGTGTGTGCTGCCTCTATAAAAGCTAGCTAAAAACAAATGCTGAATGCTTTTTTTTTGTTTTTTGCCTTTTTTTATAAAAATGAAAAAGGTTGAGAAGTGAACTTCTGAAAAAAAAACTTCAGGGCATTATCTCAATTTTCTCACAAATCATTGAAAAAGTATAAATGCAAACTTTTGAACGTAGAATAGATTTCTCAGTAGAGGATAAAGGTGGATATCTCAATCTATGCCTGTCTATAGTGGTGGATTTTAACATGTGTACATAGTCCTTCTATCTTCACCCTCCTGTGACAAACACAAACCTAAATATTTGAAGGAATCACAAGCTTCTTTGTCAACATTAAGAATTTTCCTCAGCCTGACAATAAACGTTTTCTCAAAGACCCTGTCCCTGTCCATATAAAGTCATCTACATGCACAGCTAGAATCCTAGGCAAATCCTATGAATTATGCCTGAAGAATATGATATGACCCTACCTCACTACGCCATATTTGTTCAAAACCAAAATTTTATCATTTATATTAGCCTCCTTTGATAACTGAAGACACACATCCCTCTGAATCTCCACCCCTTGAAAAAATGGTTTAAATATCTATAGCATTTCCACTTCTAATGTGTTATAATAGAATATATTCATCTAGTGGAATTACATTTTTGACCTAAGTCCTCTTCTTTTCTATATACTTCATGATTCCTCCAATTTTCAAGTTCCAGCTCTTTTACATCATTTAAACCAATTTCATATGAATCTCATCAGTAACCCCCATCTTACTTTCATCCTCATTACTATGCAGGTGCTCAGAACCATTAGACTCATGGTCAAACACTAAATGCTTCTTTTACACCTTTCTCACAAGGAATCTTGAAGCTGACCAATGCATTGCTCATCAAAAACACTTTCCTACTGTTACACAATTGTACCAGTACTGCAAACTCCCAGCTTGAAATCACTGTCTTTCTCCTCCTTACCACCTTCAAACACACTGGTACTTGATATATCTTCATTTTCATTATTAAATTTGTGATACATCTTTAACTTCAATTATATTCTCATGTGTTTCAGATGATTTACTTTCATATACTTGATTAGCTTGATCTCGTTCTTTCAATGCATTCTTACATGAGAATCTCCACATTTTATACATACCACCACATTATTCTGGCCACTAACCCGACCAGGCCCATTTCAATTATTCTCTCAAGAAATATCCTTTTGTCACTAATCATAAATTTCTTGCCAGAAGGCCTAATTTGTTTATGCTAGGCTCATCTTATCTTTTCTGAAGACTCTGAAGCAATGAATGCTTTGCAAGCCACATGTAAGCTACTTAGGTATTTGCCCATCATTTGATTAATTGTCTCTCCATCAAGAACAGGAGGTTTGTTCATCAAAACAGATGAGAGATTTCGATTTTTATCAAATACAATCTAGTATTGATTATACCCTTGCACACTTTACAAACAATTTTAAGCATTTGTCACCCAACAAATAGCTGGTTCCCAAGACAAATTTGAATTTTCCTTGATTTCATGTGAAGCTTCAGTTAGTGTAGCGTTGTATCATTTAACCACACCATTTGACCAAGGACTATATGCTGATGTAGGTCTGACTGACATATTCAAATTTTCTGGAAATTTATGGAATAAAGAGCTCTCATCATCCATTTGGATAGTTCCATCCATATTTCTTCTGGTCTTTAAGCAGTATCAGAGAGGCTAAGAGAATCTTCCTCCCTTTCCCCTCAAGAGCTCTGATTATGCGTATCTCAAGGCACAGCAGCCAAGAGGTTACAAGGGTCAAGTAATTGATGTGAATAGGTAAATATTTCATTTTCAAATACTGATTTGGTTTATTTTGTAATAAATAATAAAGGTGGTATTATTCGAATAGAAAATAGATATTGTAAAAATACCTTTGTTTATTTTTGCAAATCTGTCTTAGTTTTTATATAATAAACAATGTTTTTCACTCATCATTGGTCACCCTTGAATATTGCCCACGAGGGGGTATGAGCAATATTCAAAGGCCGTCAATATTATCACTCTCCCTACCCCAACTTTGTTGAACCCCAACACCCACATTATAAGAGGGGGTGTATTACTATTAAAGTAGATATTAGTATCTAAACTGAAATGAAATGTAAAATTAAGTGAATATAATCTAAATTTATGATGAAGACTACTTATAGAACCAACAAATAGGATAACTAGAAAGTTAACAAAATGAAAACTTCAGCAGATTATATTACATAAATATATTATTATGCAAACAGGGATAGAAGTTGGACTATTCCAAAAGCAATTCTTATCTATTTCTTGATATAAAAGAGTAATTTTTTCATCAAAAGCAAGTGCAAACTACTAATGCTTCAATTCCAAAGTAAAATGGAGAAATGGCAAGCTGCTATAGCTAGCAATACACAACCATAATATATGCAGACACTGTAGATCTGTTATAACACATATGTTAAGGTCCATAATTTTCTACCGTGTTATAATGTAAGTCCATGTAACAAATTATTCTGACTCCCAACTTCTCTGAGGCCAACCCTCATAATTTGTGCAGAAATGAAGTTAGGGTGGGGGTAGGGTGAGGCTAGTTCAGCAGGAAGACAGAAATAAATATTTAACATTTTTTAAATCATGATACCTTACCAGAAGGTAGGGTGGGGCAATATATCAACTTCACACCGTACATCTATATATTTCCAAATGCAGTAATGAATTAAGCAATATCCTTCACATCCATGTGTAGCTATTTTTGTAACATTTAGCCAGAAACTTCTCCAACTATATAGCAATCATGTCCACCTGAGCGTTTACTAGCAGCATCTGTAATGTAGCCAATGTTTCCCCTTCTCACCCCCTCAGTTGGTTACACTAGACTAGAATTGTTGATATTAGGTAGGTGGGGATGATGTTGAGACTAGTGATGACTGCCTTAGTGTTAACTACATTTTTTTTTCCGTCCACATTTTTACTTCGACTTGAAACTAAATATACCACAATACATATTGTATATCATCATTCAGTCTAAAAATACTGCGATATGATCATAGGAATGTTTTGTCTAATTCATTTCCTCTTTACAGTTGGTGTAACCTGATTGAGTGGGAGTCTTTCTATTTCAATATCATATATTATTTTTTTATTTTGAAAACCAAATTTAACATTTGAAAATTGGGGTCTAAGCTCAAACTGCATTTCAAGTGATTCTTTGTTATAATGGGTCTGCAGGGTATTTTTAAAAGAAGTCAACAAACAAAAGTTATATTAATGTATGAACGGAACAAAGATAAAAGAAGGAGTTATAAACTGTCTATTTTGCTTTATAAATTTTGTAACCAAAGAAAATTTTGAAAACAATTGTTTTGAATTAGGATCTTTTTATCTATTTTTTAAAAAATCGTCTATGAGTCTATTGGTCATGAAACTTGCCTTTCATGTTAGAGCCAAAGCATTTGCAAAACATTTAAGCAAAACTATACGATCATAAAAATTGATTTAGTCAGCTTGCACTGATTAATACACAGTTGTTTCTCATGCATATGACTCACCGAGAGAAATTTTTTGATCTTAGCAGCAAGAATTTCATCCTTTTTCCAGTGATCATCAGAAGTCAAGGCTTCAAAATCTCCTGAGTAATAAGGAAAGAGTATTTATTTCATGAAAATAGCAAATAGCTATGAATAGTCATTGTTTTTAAACACATTTTTGCATACATGCAACATAATGAAGTACTGTTAGAAAGCAATGTATGTAGTAAAATCTGAAATATGGAAAGATAAAAATATAATCGTGTCCTAATAAAAAATATTTTTCATCATATAAATCAACAATTTTTATCAACACCTTTAGTACCAGCATTTGTTTTTTTATTCTTTTCTAATGTGTGTAGATCAAAAATAGAATGATGATGATTCCCAGAGATTAAATAGACTTGCTGGAAAGCAGGCATCAGTCAAAGCAGAGTGCAGAGGACAAAATGAAGACAAGAAGTGAATTTCAAAATTGCCGAAATTACATAATTAATGTAGCTTAACAGGTAAAGTAGGGAAAATGTTAATTAATATCTTTTGGCACTGAAGGTATTAAATAACAATTAAGTTAGTACAATGTAGTATTTTCTTAAGGAAAAAAAATAATTCATAAAGATTGCTGATATATCTAGATTGCAACAATCAGATTACAATTAAAAAAAAACAAACTATTTCACAAACATATTTAACAAAGGTCCAAACTGAAAAATATCACCCCTTGATTATGATTCAAGATACTTTTTAAATGCCTTTAATAAGCTACACAAAATTCAGAGGATCAAGTTAAAAGTTAACAGGATTTTATTAAAGGTGAAGGAATAATTGAACTAAATATTTTCACTATCACTTGGAATAATTTTCTCTCTCATATATCTTCAAAAGTAATTTATGATTCCATTCATAACAAAATACTTGTTTCCAAAATATTTGTTTTCTCTTGTTTTTGTTTTTACCATGTTTTGGCCAATCCATTCTTCAGCCTTCCTTAGGTATGAAATCAATATGGAAAGGATAGTTTTTTTTCCAGGTAGTGAAATACCTTTATCCAAATTTCTATTTACTACTAAACTCAACTGGTTTATTAAAGCAGTTTAAAAGTGTAAAATATGCAGTGTTTCAAGAAATTTTGATCTTATCAATATATTTACTAAATATCTTGAAAAAAATTCTTTGTAATAGCAAAATGAAATTTGAAATTTGAAAGTCAGACTTGAAAATATATGAAATATTTATTTCCATTAATTGAACAAAATGATTATTCATTATCCATTTTGTCCAGGCACTTTTGAATAAACATATGAATATGATCTGAGCATAAAATATAAAATCTCTCAATGTCAAGTTCTTATATAAACAATAAATTAGCCACTAAAAGAAATCATTAAAAATTTCATTTTTACTCAAATAATAGCTATTTTAAGAACAAGATTATTTGAATTAAGATTCATAAAATATTTAAGATTATATTTGATAGAATATATGTGGAATTTTATGATACACTTTGTGAATATCTAAGCAAATCTAAAAATCAAGCTGTATTTCACACGTTGAAAAAGATTCAAATTAAGTATTTTGTTCTTCTAAACCCATGTTCAGTATTTAAAACCAGTTTTTGAATTGAACATTAATACATTTATCCCTGAATAAATCAAATTGAAAATATTGCATTCAGAATTTTTGATTAAACAAACAATCATTTGATATATCATGAAATAAGCCAAACAAACCATACTGAAATTAAAATCTTTTTCTTTTCATGTATTATATATATATATATATATATATATATATATACATACTGGAAGCAAGGCAAACACTGATTTAAGCAGAATATATTTAATCATGGTATTGCCGGTCATTAAAAGAGGAAAAGTATTTATCATTAGAGAAATTGATTACCTGCGAATACTGAAGCGGATTTTCTTTGAAAAAAAAAATAATCAAGAAATATCACATTCTTAAATTTTCCCACCACAGCTCTGAGGGAGATAACTCTAAATTCTCAAAATTATTCTATAGAAAAGTCTGGCAAAATATATACCTTGCATTGGCTTACATGTAAATGTGTGTGTATGTGTGTATGTGCACTTGTGTGTGTGTGTGTGTGTGTGTGTGTGTGTGTGTGTGTGTGTGTGAGAGAGAGAGAGTCTGTCAGTCTCACAAGCACATTTTCAAATTTGAATGTTTCTTCTCTTCAAGGTGAAATAAAACCATCTTTTACTTATCTCAAACAATTATTTAGAAATGCACAAAATTTAACAAAATTGATGTTTGAAATTAAAAATGAATGGGTATTGAATTAAAAATGAAGTAATGTTATCTTTTTAAAAACATTTTGATACAATCAAGTTTTTAGATGTATATCAATAGACATTAGGTTGTTGTAACATTTAATGCTTAATCAATTCCATCATAATTAAAAAGTGACAAATTTTAATGAGTGTACAACTGTTTCCTGCAGTTACAACTACTTTGATTATTTCATTATTTATATAACCATTTACTCAATTGAATATTTTAGATTTTGTACATAAGTAAATGATTGCAATTTTCAAAGGTATAAGAGAGTTGCTGGAGAATAAATTTCCATGGTTATTCAAGCTATGCAAGCTAGCTAAAATAAATCTTTTTCTTTCTCTCTTGCAGTCTCCCATTCTTTCACTCACACACAATTTTATTCCAAACTACACTTACAGAATCATAAAATTATGTCACAAAAAAGGCAGAAAATATGTGTCCATTTAAGGATGAATTTACAATGTAAATCAAATACTTTTCTAAAAACTGGGGGGGGTGTTCAAAGACTAATTCGCGAAAAACCTAGTACCCAATGAAAAATTCATGTGCTTATGTTGTGTGGTTTTTGCGGTAGGTGAGCATTCATGGACAGATATTTGATGAATAATAATAAGATAAGAAATAGAATGGACACGTAATAATGGAAATGAGTGATTGCAAAATAAAAAGCATACAAAAAACACAATTCCTATTGGGTAGGGATGAAATTTCAAAAGTGCATAATTTGTTTCTATTTGTGTCAAGTTGAACAAAATATACAAAAATAAATTTGAAATAAAAACAACCTTTGCAAAAGATCATTATTAGCTTCTTAAAATTTCAAAACTAGAATCCTCAATATCATATATTATTTTTTTTAAACTGTACTCTTCAAATTTTGTCAACAATAAACTATGTAAATCTTTACTATTCTCCACCCAATATATTATATTCTATACAACTAGAAAATGAACTTTGCTTAAAAAAGAAAATGACTTTTTCTCAAATTATGAAAACTGTTTAAAATGGTTTGTATTGAATGCATTAGTTAATTAGCAATATTCATCAATTATCATCATTTATTTTCAACTTTTAGCTCTTTTCTGATTTTAAAAACTTTTTTGCAATCTTTGTAAATGTTTTTCAATTTACAGTTATTTTAGAAACCGGCTTAATAACTTTTTAAAGCATGTTTCTCTTGTAATTCTGTTTTAAAAGGAATAACACCCGTGAAAAAGTATTTGATGTAAATTAATGCTAGCACAAAATTTACACGTAAATTTGAAACATGCATTAGATAACTAGATCGGGTAATAGAAATATTATTGAAAGAAAAAACTGAGAATTGGTTGATGTTTTCGAACTAGAACCATTTTACCAGCTTGTAGGTACCTTGCAGAAAATAACATTAACAAGAAGCATTGTCATATCAGAGATCAATAGCTATTTTCAACAACAAAACATCAAGAACAACAGCAAACTATCTATTCTGTATACACTGTATCTCACCTTTCTGACTCCAAGAGAAAGCAGCTAAATGAAGAAAGAAGAAATTATTATTCAACTACAAACACTAGTATAGGTAGGAAAAGTGCAGGCTTTGTGTGTACAAATTTGTGACAACCTCACACAAATAGTTTTAGGATTCCCATGAAGGTTGATCAATATATCAAACATAATATATACTTAGTCATTATTCTAATCAAGCCAAAATACTTATAGAGAGACTGAAATAGCAATAAATAAGCCAAAATGAAAATTTAAACTATTTTAACATGAAGAAAAACATCCACCTAACACAATAATCAGTACAAATACAAGAGTAGGCTCCAAAGACTAAGCCAAAAAAGTTATTCCCCTTGAATATATGGAAAAAAATTTTGAGGCTGGACATACATGAAAATAATTCCTTATAAAAATGTTCCGGACCTGAGCAACATAACTGTGACTTGAATATAGATATTTTTCATTGAATTTTTATTCAATTAAGTATTATAAATCTAAATCATTATTTTTTTGACTATTTTCTACCTTTACCCTAATTTTTGTTGCTTTTTTAAAAATTATTTTAATCCGCCTGAATAAAAAGTTACATTTAAAATTCCCTCTCAGATTTATTTACTTTTCCAGGTGGGCAGAGGTGAGAGAATCTTTTTGTTGTTTTCTTGAATAAAGATATTTTTCATTCATTTTTTTTCATGAAGTTTAATTTTTATGAATAAATGTTACGATAAAAGAGTAACTAATAACATTAAGACAAAATTTCCTCCATTATTCAGCCATTCAAAGCTTTAAAATGTACGTAAGCAAACATTTTTATGCGTAAAAGTTTGTTTGTTTTTTTTAACTTCTATTAAAATTTTCCATACAAAAAATGATCTCAAGAAGATTAAAAAGCTCTAAATAGGTGAATAATAAGAAAAATAAATAAATGAAAACATGACATAATCCATGAAAAGGAAATTTCATCATAACTTCCAATCACGTCCGTTGAGTAAAAAACAACTAAAAAATTGGGCTGTAAGTAAAAAGTAATAATGAAAATCAATTATAATGATTCATAATACCTCATCGAATAAAATTGAATGAAAAATATCTTTCTTTAACACCCAGTGATATCGCTCAGACCTGAAATCATTTCGTAGGGAAGTATCTTATTATCTATGTCCAGCCTAGAAAATCTTTTCTTTTTTTTTTTTTAAAAAAGGAAAAAATTAAAGGGAAATAACTTTTTTGGCTTAGTCATATGGTATGAGTACCCAATAATCTTGAGAAAATATCATTTAGTTTTGACCAATCAAGATGAAAATACATTCTTACTATATTTTTATATCATAGCTATAAAAAAAAAACAATTAAAAGCTAATTCGTAAATTTCAGAAACAAGCACTATGATGTAAAACTTGAAAGATTTTCAACAAATATTGGGTTGGCCAAAAAGTTTGTTCTGCTTTTGTCATTACATTAGGAATGTTTAGTTTCAACTAACTGCTTTCAAAAAGTTTGCTTTTGATTGTATTGTAACAGCTGTCATATGATAGTGCTTTTTTTTTTTAATTTGTCAAAACTGGTGTATTTTCATTTATTGATTCCAACTCTGAAGATGGATGTAAATAAGCAAGATTTAAGGCATATTGTGCTTTTTTTTTTAAAGAATAGTAAAAAAGCAACTGGAGTGCAAAAAAAAGATTTGTGCAGTTTATGGGAACAATTGAACATGCCAAAAGAATTTTTCAATGCTTCACAAATGGGGAAATCATTTGAGGTTAACAGGAATCAAATCAAGAGAGAATAATCAATGTTCATAACACAGGAATTAGCCAAGAGACTTGAAATATTCAAATCAAGTGCACCAGCTTGGTTATGTCAGTTGCTCTAATGGGTGATTTCACATAACTTAATCAAAAAAACACCCATTGAACAATATTTAAATGTTCCATTTGGGGAACAAATTGTGAAAGACAATGAGAACTGGATCCTTTCAAAACAATATAGAATGCAATTAATTGTAGGTCAAATGAAATCAACCCACATTAAACATACCAAAGGTCACTCATCATCCAAAAGAAGTGATACTGTGCATAAAGTGTATATGATTAGATAAGGAGTTCTCTACTATGATCTGCTTCAGGAGAACCAGATGATTGATTCAAAAAAGTACTGCTCCAATTTATATAATTTGAAAGCAGCATCAATGAAAAGCATCGAGAATTAAGACCAAGCCTAATATTCTATAAGGATAATGCAAGAACATATATTTCTCTTGTGACCAAATAGAAATTGTTACTTCTAGGCCAGTAAGTTTTGACATATCCACTATATTAACCAGGTATTGCATCTTTAGATTTGTGGTCTTTACAGAATTCTTTTATTGAAAAAAATTCAATTCCCTGAAAAACTGCCAAAGGAGGCTAGAGTAGTTTTTGCTGAGAAAGATAAAAAGTTTTTGGAAGATGGAATTATAATTTTACTTCAAAAATGGCAGAAAAAATTAGAACAAAACAGTAAATATGTTGTTCAATGGACTTGAATGTTGAATGTTTCTTTAAATCGTCTTTTATTTTAAAATGATAGACTGAACAAACTTTTTACATTACACAATAAAATCAAATCTAAACATTATTCAATTGAGAACAAGTTAAAACCACTTTCATACATCTTTTTAGTCAGAAAGATCTTGAGAAAAGATAAGATAGTCAATTAAGACCTTTTTAGTAAGAATGCTGCATTAAATAGGAGGAATTTGTATTGATTAAGTGGATTTTCCTCCAAATATACTCTTACACATAAATTTGAGTACCCGTTTAGAGTTAATCATGTTTCTAGCCACATTGTTATTAAACCTGGAATTTTTAAATGAACCTTGTTCCATAGAGATGAAATTACCATGTTACTACTAGCCTTCCCATGACAATGCAAAGCTATACTAGCCATGTATTTATGAATTAGATTTATTGTAGGAATATTCCTTAGTTTTATCCAATGTTTGTGATTAATAGGATAATCCATTAATAAATAATATTACCAGTATATATAAAATAGTTTACATAAGATTCTTAATAACCCTACCATCTAAAAATGTTAATAAATAAATAAATATAAGCTATGATTTTTTAAACATTACAAAAGATAAAAACTTAAGCATAAAACAGTAAACAGAAACCTTTTATTTAAGAATATTTTAGAAAGATTTCTTGAAATATTATTCTTTTTTAAGATTGCATATTTTATCTACTATATCTATTGAAATTGCAGCTTATTTCTAAAATTTTTGTGCAGTTGAAAGTTGTATTAAACTTTTACAACATCTTATGTTTATACTATCATAGCTGTGTAGGTAATAATCGCAAACATTGCCTTCATCTCTTATTCTTTGGAGCAAATAATGATTTTTCAAAAATTATGTCTTGTATGAAATAAATAAGATGTGCATTGCTTTAATATATAAAATGTCTAGTTCTTTAATGCTTTTGGGGCATTAATTATTAAACAAGGATGCCCCAATGAAATTTTAATCCAATCTAATTAAAACAAGGATGAAATGTAGAATTTAGATCTCTTCAACTACATGAAAAGAATATTGTGGAGAAAAAGAATCAAAAATCATAAAAAGATCTAATTAAACCTAAGATTGTGTAATGGAATAAATGAAAAATGGTGAAGACCAAAAAATGAATCTTTCTTGTGTTCTTGTAAACAGTTATTGTGCCACAGTTTTCAAACTATAAATATTGTGCACTTGAATCATGTAATTATTTTTTATGCAGACATTTAGATTCATGTATTTTTTAATTATTATCGGGTTGGCATGATATATAAGTTATATTATTCATGTGCAACTTTGCATCAAGTAATTTGCTGGTCTCTTTGTTTTCAGGTTTCAATGCTGTTTTTAGATCTTTTTTTTCTTTCGACTACAAGATGAACTGAATAAAATGAAAAATTAGACAGGACATGAAAACAGCAAACAAAGTGGAATAAAAACAAATTTTGATAAGCAAGCATATTGAAAATAAATGATACAAAAAATGAAGAAAAGTCAACAATAAAGCAAGAAATATTATGTAACAATACTGACATTATTTAGAAATATGGGTTCAGAAATAGTAAAAAAAAATTGAATTTTAAGAGAAATATAATAGCAATACATGCTAATAGAGATAATAGATATGAAAATATCAGACAAAAATGAAATAGTAAAATCAAAAGTGCTTCATACCTGATTTACCATCATTTTTTCCACCCTATTTTTGATATCTACAAAACTATTCCTTGTGACATAAAATCATGCATATATCAGTCAGATCCATTTTCAAATTAAAAATATACTGTGAAGTATACATTGATACAGTAAAGAACCATGAAACTACATGCTGTTGAAATAATTTCTTAAAGTATTATTTTAGATCAAATCTAATGTTAGTATTAAACCTTATTTCCCATCTTACTTTTTGGAATTTAAGATTGAAGTTTTTAGTATCATAAAACCCCTTACGTGCAAGTTTTGAACAATTTTGAAATGTATCATCAGCTTGGTTCAAAGAATGGTTTATTTTCATATTCTCAATCTTATTTCCTTGATATATTACTTTATGTATTCATGCTGAAAGTGCTTTTATTTTCTAAATGGAAAATCAATAACTACTGGAGACATATGACATTCATTTTGTTCATTACACATATCATCCTGACAAGTTCAGTTCTTGCGAGTAAACTTACTAATTTCCAAATGAAA
Organism: Thysanoteuthis rhombus; assembly: GCA_963457665.1. NCBI lineage: Eukaryota > Metazoa > Mollusca > Cephalopoda > Oegopsida > Thysanoteuthidae > Thysanoteuthis > Thysanoteuthis major. The sequence continues at coordinate 57,730,366 of OY735210.1, forward strand.
GTATAAAACAACAAAATGGAAAATACATTTTTATGATAGAACAGGCAGCTGAATTTCCTCTTCTTTACTGAAATGAACAGAAAGATTCTAATCCCAAACATGTACAAAATCATTTATTTAAATGCGAAAATAAGCAAGTAAGAAGGGAATGTTAATATAGTCTAATGTATACAAGTAACTATTGAAAATTGTTTTTATAGTATGATAGTTATACCAATATTATGCATATTTGGTATAACTATTGATATAATAAAAACAGTTTTTTTGGTATGTATGGAGGTTACTTTATAGTTCATAGTTCAAGCTTTGCTGGCTCTTCATGGTCATGGAACACAACCAACAATCAATGTCTTTTAAACTATTGCTTTTAATTTGTTGTCCTGCATCATAACCGTAAAGTGTTGATTAATCTAGAAACTAACAAAGAAACTTATCAAAATGATACTTAGAAGTGTCCTGTTAGACTCAGTTAGGTTTCTTTTATCAGCTGGTGTAGCTATTTGAAAATCCAGTTTCTTTGATAGCTAGACTATTTGCTATTTTTAACTGTTAGTATGATGCAACTTCTACCTTTTAAGAACTGGCTTTGATCAAAAATTTGGTGCTATTCATTCAATGGTTTCCATGTATAGATAATAGTGAGGCATTCTTGTCAGCTCATGATAGAATATAATCTCTCTTGCTGTAAACGTTGCCAGTAATTAAAATGTTTTACAATTTTTGCACAGAAAGAAAATGATCTTTGAATTCCTTTGAGTTAACTCTATTCTCCTTGCATGTAAGAGTGTACCAACTGTGAGCAGTAGTCTAACATGGGCATTATCCATGATGTGTATAGTGCCCTCATCACTGCCTCATCTCAAGATTCAAAGGTCCTGAGTTTCCAGCTGATTAAAAGATTTAAATTTTGTTATTGTAGCTATGTGCTCTATAAACATAAGATCATTACTAAAACTGATGCCTGGACCACGTGTATGTACACAGTTATAGTTTCTCCACCTGGAGTTTTATAAATATTTTCTGCTATTATGTCATTGTTTTGTATATATCTCATTAAAACAAACTTGTTCTGATTAAAATTTATATTGTTAATTTTAGCCTGCTAATAAATTTTATTGGGGCTCACTTGTAGTATATTATTGTTTTCAGTGGTAACAATCGCTAGGAAATGCATAGTATTATCAACAAAAATCTTCATCAACCACTCAATGTCAATATCTAAGTTACTTATCGTTATAAGGAAGTGAATAGTTTCAAGAGTGGATTTCTGAGGGTCCCCACTATTAAATGGCTTTGTAGTTGAGGGAGCTTCTCCAGCAATAACAGTTTGTTGTCTATCAGAAAGGAAGGTATGAATTCACTTTGAAATTTTTTCAGCAATACTTTGATTTTTGAGCTTTCACTTAAGGATGTGATGATTAACTATATCAAAAGCTTTTACAAGCATGTATTTACTTCATGTGTGCCTGAAGATTCACCTATAACCAACAGGAAAAAAAGTATTGGCCTCATGATAAATTAATGATCTATTTTATCAAATATATTTCACCAATTTATAATACTTTGTAATATATTAATAAGTACTTTTCCATTCTTTTCATTGAGATAAATTTTGATCTAGTTAGATGTTTCCCAGATAATTGTATTTCAAGCTGAACTAAAATTACGTGTGAGAAGGAAGATGAGTTATTTGGAAGATTATAAGTTATTCCCTCATAATACAGTTGGAATACTGTAGCATAGTTAAGCATGCAACTTCTGGAGATTTTATGAAGAATATGTATAAAAAGATAGATTTCCTTTCTTTGTTCATTATTTATAGTAATGCAAAACTAATAATTATTCTACAAAACATTTCAATTAAGAGTATTTTGATTAGAGGTATAAAATATGGTAAAAATACAGTTTAGAAGCAACATTAGAAAATAATTATTTTTGTTTTCAGATAAGACTTGTTTCACACACTTTTTATAATAATGAAAATTGTGCATACGTTTGCTAAACTATGATTATATAAACAAGTTTTAGATAAAGATTGAAGTGAACCAATGCTTGAGTTTGATATTAAAGAGTAATTTTGTTCTGTGTGATTTACAGGATAGGGTAGCTATGTAAATATGCATGACTCCCACCTGAGAGGCATATAGACAGTCAAGTGCACAGAGACATGACTTCAATTAATAGACATCATTATTTTACTCTAATTTGATATTTAATAAATTCTTAAGATCTAAAGTCAGACATAAATTATCACTTCCAAAAGTTGATCTTATCCATATCCCATTAAATTGTGAAGGGGTATAAACAAGGTCAGATGTAACAAGCTTTTATTTTTTTTCTACCAATCATCCTTTATCATCTTTTAGCCTATTCCCAATTTTTGGAAATTCTCTCAATTAGGACAAGTGGCTTAACAATCATTTTTTTTTCTTTTAATTCTTCTTAAAACAAATATTTATCTATTCATAAGACACATTTTATATATTATAGTAAAACTTAAAGGAGCTGAGGAGTAAGAGCCCAAAAGAACCCGCATTATATAAGGAAAAAAGTTTTCTACATTGCATAAAATACATTAAACAAGGTCAGGTTTTCTTTTGCTGAGACATTTGAAAATTTTTCATTATGGGAACAATAGTCAACCTATTCCAAGGAATCTGATTAGAAATGTGTGGTGATATTACATGGACAAAAAGAAATACCACATTTACATTGGGTGTGTGCGGTGTGTGTGTGTGTGTGTGTACAGACATGCATGAGTTTAAATGCATGCGTATACATATATTTCACACATGCTTTCATTATTCACTCAATCAAATTTTACATAACTAATCCTCTCCTGTTATGAATCTCTTATCACCTATGAATTTCTTACTGAGTATTTGATAAGACAAGGTCAGAATGTAAAGGACAAACCAAAGCAAATAGTAGTGTTAGGTAAGGGTTATCCAAATGGTGCATTGAGAAAAGAAAACATTTAGTTGAAATAATTTTCTTTCTATAAATAATCTATTTTTACATCACTTTTTGAATTTTTTTTTCTGACCCCTCTTGACAATGCTGTAAGAGCAGAAGTCCAAGGTTAGGTTTTACCTAAGATTAAAACCCAGGACACATTTGATATTCCTAATCTCCTCTAATAAAAGCCAAGATGAATTAATCTACTTATGTCAATGATGCATTCAACAGTGTTTCTTCCAGTATTTAATAAAATTTTATCATCTATTTCTATGTTTCCTCTTTCTAGAAATATAAGATACCAACCATTTAGTCCATTTCCTTTCTTGACCCTTCTCTAACTGTCCATAACCATAAAAGATCTGCTAAGCTCAACTCGGAAACGGGAATAACCAAATGCTACTATTTTATTCATAAACAGAAAAACAAAATATTTTTTGGTACAGCCATACTATTAAAACTCCAATCTTTATTTTTAATATATTTCATTTTCTGTGATAATTTGATTGGAACTAATGAATTCTAAGTTGTTTTAGAAGATATGAATGTTATTTCAAATTGATTATTAATTTAGAGTTATTATTTCTGATGAATTCAATGATTTCATGGATAATTAATAAATGTACTGATTAAATTCAACCATATTAAAACCAATACAGAACTATAGATTATAAGAGCAACAGATCTAGTTGGATATGTATATAGAAATGATAGAATTTATTTCATTCAGATTTTTTAAGCTTTGTATAATAATTACATTTTTTCATTATTCACACTGTGCATAACTAAACAATATTCTCAAAATTTTATCTGGTAATGATATACAACTTAAATTGTTTCTATATATTTTGCTTTTAAAATTTTAAAAATAAACTCTTATTCTTAAAAATTCATTAACGCTTTTAATATTCATGAGTGTATGATATGATGATTAAGACTAATTCATGCTTTTAAAATTCTTGATAGATAATTCTGTGTAATGTTCATGTTAATTTCTTAAACCTTTATTGTATCATTTCATGAGAAAATGAATTCTCATTTCTAATGGGCATCTTTCCGAATTTAGGTTTGATTTAAAAACAATAAATAAGCTAAATTTTAATAATTACGCTACCTGCATTTTAAAAAGAATTAAAATACCAAATGCTTAATCATTATTCTAAACTTATAGCAATGATTTTACAGTATTTATTTCAATGATATAAACAATAATTTAAATGTTCTTAATCATATTTTACTATTTAAATGTTAGCAAAAAATATTGATGACATTACAATATAGTCGTAAACATAAAATCTTATGTAAAACAAAAATGCAAATAAAATTAAAACTGCATACACACATGTGCGCACATGTAAATGGAAAAGTGTATTTAATCAGCAATACCATTTCAACAATATTTAATGAAGCAGTCAAATTACAAACCTTTCTCACTAACACTTTCACTTTCCATATCGGGCTCTTCACAGCTAGAACACTCTGGCGTTGATCTGATTTCATCGTCAGAACTACTGATGGACTGTTGTCGCTGCTTCTTTCCTTTCTTATGTTTGTGGGGCTTTGGTGGGGGCGGCCTGACGCAGTCAGACGGATCAGAACTCAAAGAATCATTGCGTAACATGCTTTCAACTTTACGGCGGTTAGTCCTAGAACTTTTATTTGCAGCTGAATTTGGATCTAAATGTTGTTTTCTATCAAAATATCTATCAGTTTCAATCCTATGATCAATTTCAGATACTTCTCTACTGATATCGTGGTCAGTATCCACAACCTGAATTGATGAATGATCCGTAATATACGGACTATATTTATCGGCTTTCAAACCACGTGTCCGATCACGATCCCGACTAGGGGACCTCCGATCTTTCATTTCAGTAATGTGATCCCTATGTTCTCGCTGTAATTCCCTTTGGTTATCCCTGGATAATTCTCCACGATGTTCTCTATGGTCTCTACTATGATCCCTTTTGTTAGGTAAATCTCTAATCGAATCTGATGGATGTTCTCTTCCAGAATCTTTACTCACATCTCCACGCTGATGGTCTCTTTGATGACGTGTAGTATTCCTACGTCCATGATGACCTGCAGGAGTGTCTGTACTTTTCCATTGTTCCTCATCATAAGGTTCTTTTTGACGAGACTCTCGGGTAATTCTGCTATCTTTTTCATGGTAATCCACTTGGTTATTCTGAACAGGATCTTGATAATGGTCTGATTCTGAACCTGTCCGTCCTCTTCGGCGCTCTACTTCCCGATGTCTGTCAGATCGTTCTTCATGTGATTCTGAGCTACGATCTCCTCGCTCAGTTCTGTCACCACGGTGACTACGAGATGAAAGGGACTCTCTTGAACCTCTGTTTAAAAAAATAAAACAAATGAGAATGATATCCAAGACAAGAAAGACATGAGAAAAAAAACAATTTATCAGTTCAGTGAAAGTATAATGTCTATGCAGCTAATAGAGAAAAAATCACATACAGAGAGAAAAAATCAATGGTCTAGTAAACTAATAGCTCTTGATCAGAAAGTATAACCCAGTTAAAAATCTAAACATCTAAAAAAATTTCATATATGTAAGATATTTCCTTTTTCATTTCCAGCAGCACTTTCCTTTTTATACATCCCAATTTGAAGCTATCTGTCAAGATAAAATCAAATTTTCTTCCTTATATTCTTGTGTTAGGAATTTTTATTGGATTACACAAGTCTTTACTGACAGAGACTAACTTCATGTTTCTCAAATTATGCTGGTATTTGATCTTTATCAAATTGCTACATAGGAATGCTAATGTTGAACCACAACTTTACCAAACAATTGAAAATATTCGTGAAGCAGAGAGAATACATTGGAAAAAAAGTAAAATTCTATATTGTTAGTTGAAAAACACATATATATATATTTAATGGTGATGGGTCTTGGAGTAAAAAATCTTCATTTTGCCATTGCACTGGAGAAAAAAATTAAGTTATGAATAAGGATACTGTTAGAACCTTGGTTAGATTTTTTAAAATCAATCTAAATGAATAAATATTACCAAACATTATAAGATGAGGTTTTGTATTAGTTAGTTAATATATGAAATCAAAATGTCTTAATGATAATATAATCTTGAAAATGGCATGTGAAAAATTTTGACAATGCTATATACATATATATATATCTTTTTTATCTGGAAAACAAGAGCAACAATGAACTGGTAAACAATGGGTTGTTCTATAAGCTCTATAAAAAAGCCTTACTGTTCTGAGGCTCTTCTAGAAGATTTTGCAAAACCACACATTAAGAAAACTAGCTTAAAACTAGCTGAATACATGCCCCACAGGCAGGATTTTCAGCTAGTTCCAACAGAAGGTCTAGATAGGACCTTTGGGCCCAGTAAAAGATAGAAAACTGTTATTTAGGGGTACCTTAATTCATCACCTCTGGCTGCAATGCACAGTTTCAGCGACTTGCAGGTCACAGATGAATGGAATCAGACAGAGAGATAGAGATGGAAATCAGTTCATTATTTGGGAAGACTGCAAACCAAGTCCCCCACACGATTAATGTTCTAAAGCAAATCACCAGGAATTTTTTTTGCGCTCTTCAGATTAATGCGTTTTGGAGATATCTTAATTTAATACCATTGGCTACCATATACTAGGAAACAGATAGATAGAAATAAGATCATTATAGTCGAGGTAACTGCAAGCGCAGACTCAAAACTATCATTTTTCTGAGGAATTTTCAAAAACTAATATGCAAAAAACATGCTTCTGATTCTTATTAGTAACCACATATATTTTGGTGGCCATAGTTCAAGCCGTCCTTGGGTTACGCTAACATGAATGGAATTTGGTAAATTATAGTAATTTAGATAGAAACAAGAACAGGGTGAGTGCAAACACAGACCCAACACTATTATTTTGGGGAGCAGGAGAATTTTTAAAACCTAATATGCTAAAGTATACTCCAGGGTTGGCTACGCCTCTAGTTGTGTTCTTGAATTTTGCTAACACAGATGGATGGACAAATGGTGAATAACTGTAGAGAATTTGGGCCTAGCAGAAAAAATCAACATACCATAGGAGAAAAACTTCAAAGGACAAGATGAGTTTGATTGAATACATAACTTAACACTGGAGATAAAATCTTTTTCAATGTTCTTACTAGAAGAAAGACCTAGAAAGACATAGTTATGTGGGTTTAATTGTACAGTAGACGGTAATTCTTGGTTTTCCAGGTTGTCATACAGTAAGCAATATCACAAAAGAGCAAAAAAATGCTAAAAGCAAGAAATTTACTGAGTTCCATGTGATTAGGTTAGACATCTAAAATACCTAGTGAAACGTACTGATGGAAATATAGTTTTTCTGGATTCCAGAAAAAGTAAAAGAGATTTTTTTTCCCAAAAAAAAGATCCCTCAAACGTACTTTGATGGCATTTTTGATTTGAAATATTTCACTAAATGGTAAAAGTTAAAAATCAATGCCATTGGTTGTCTCATATCACCATTGCTTTTCAAACTAGCAATCAAAACAATGCTATACTGAGCAGATGGCCATAGGAAAGGAAGAATGCCCTCCAATGAAGAATCATATAACAATAATTTGGAAAGTTCATATAAAACATTTTTGGATTCTCCTATGAGAGCTCTTCATTTAGACAAGAATGATATCCAAGTCCAGAAAATGATGCAGTCAGTCTTTGATAAAAGGAATGAAACTTTTGCACTGATGGTAATGAAGTCTCAATAGCTCAAGAAAATATGTTCAATGCCTCAATAACTGCTATTCCGCAGCCTATTACAGATTGCTAAGGTTGAAACGAGGTGATGCAATATTTGAAGGATGGTTTCTGCTCTACCAATGAATGTGGTCTCATTGCTAAAGATAAATTGTAGTGTACATATTTTGATTCAATTGCAAAGGTTAAAGCAATGGAGTATTTAATTAAAAGGCACCTTAAAAGTGTTGGGGAATACCAATCTCCACCACAAATGTGGCTTTGTACAGCTCAATACCAAAAAATGAAATTACCACCAACATCACTGATTGAAGAGTAAAATGTAAGTACAGCGTGCTTAATACTGTGTGACTACCAAGACTCATTTTAGAAAACATCCAACCAGCTATCAGAACAAAAAAATATCAAAGATACTGTGGAAGGAGCAAAATTCTCTCTTATGATGAGATAAGTAGTTGATGGTACCTGGCTAAAATGCAATTGGATACCATTCCCAATATTTGTAGCTCAAGGAAACCACAAGAAATAACAGGAATATGGAGTAGAAAAGATCTGCTACCCTGAGAAGAAAAAGTGTCTCGAAGACAATCGAACAATAAAAACAATGTGTATATCATGAGTGAAAAAATGTCAAGGACAGACCACCATCGTAGTGTGACCTCAGACAGATGGTCTCAGAATGAATTTCCTAATAAAAGCATTATATGATATTCTACCCATACCAATCAACCTCAAATCATAGAAGTCAAAAACTTTTGGTCAATTCAATGCATGAGAAAAGACTGCTGGCCTCAAGCACATTCTGATTGGTTGTGAGTAAGAGGATATACCTCTCTATGTATAATTTCAACAGTCACGAAGTGGATGTGCAATGTCTTGCCTTTCCAGCTGAGATTGTGCTGACAGAAAAATGTCTCAACATCATCATCTAATTCAGTTAATTTTAAAAAGTCCACATTGTTAGTTTCTTCAGAGAAAAATGTTTTGTTGACCCATGAATATAAAGAAAAATATTTAGATCAAAGAGCAGGATGCAGAAAGCACCAAGTGGAATGTTAAGTGGATAATGCCAACTGCATCTTAACATTAAAAGTAATATTTCGGCCCCAAAACTATGCCTAGCCCAAGGGACATCATCAAATGAAAGCTTTGTTGTTGTTGGGAGCACTATTGATGTTTCAGCATATGAACTTATAATATCTTTGAAAATTGAAAACTTTAAGGTAATATTCTATGAAGAAAAAATCACAAAAGGCCATAAATTAGTCATATATAAGGTTCTCCTTGCCACTTTTATATATTACTAACAGTAACCACATTGGATGTTTGAATTGAATTTGAACAAATGAGTTGCAAAATGATGTACAATTAAAAGCATTGATAAAATTAAAGGTATTGGTAATTGTTTGCAATTTTTCTTGAGTGTTAATTAGAAATATAAAGAAAGAGAAGAGAAAGATTGATTTACTCTCAGAAATATTAAAAACAGTTTTATTCTTCAAAATTTTTTTTCCAAAAACAATAATTTCATGTTTTGAATACAGTTACCAAAAACTTCTGCTATCAGATAATTTTAAAACAAACTATAGAAAAAGGTCTGGTTAGTCCACTTATAGAAACCATCTTTTTGAAGCATGCTGTGTTAGGGGTGATCAATCATAAAAATTGGAAAATAGGATGATCAATGGATAAGTTACTTCTCTTGTCTTTTTTGGGGCAGTGATTACAAAAAAGTCGAAATTTTCAAAAAAGAAGCATGAATGCTGACAGACAAAAACTAACTGATCAATTCAGTATAAAATAAACTAACATTGCAAATTAACCCTGCCCTGCCCTGCCCCAACTAAAAACCTATTCATGAGAAATTTTGGAAAAACAAGAAAAAAAAAGTTTTTTTTATAGGTATAATAAGGATTAAATGTTTAAACTTTCAGCCCTCTGGCTCTATTAATGCCACTTGTACATATGATATATATATATATATGTATATATATATATATATATATATATATATATATATATATATATAGACTGCCAGCCAAACCAACTTGAAAACTGAAGAAACCTATGTGGACACTTTTTGCTGATGGTTTCTAATTAGCTACACATACTTGGAGATAATCAATGTCAATTAAGAAATAAGAAAGGACTGTTGGTTTTGTTAATATAACAATGATATTCTCTGAATAGCATGTCTAGAAGTGAGCAGAGAGGTCTTTTTAGGAAAGTTAACAATGAATCAATACAATGAGATAAAATAAACTGAAACAAAATTATAATGAAAGAAATGTGAGCAGGAACAAGGAGACAAGTGCATAAAGCCCAATGTGAAACAATAGTCTGTAAATTTCAGTGACAATCTAGAAAAATAGATGTAAGCATCACAAGACAATAGAAAAAATACCTAAAATAAGATGAGTGACTAACTGTGTGTTACCAGTATGATACAATTTTTCAAGGTAGTCTTCACAAAAGATCTCACATACTTAACTGACAGCTTCGTAGAGAATAATAGTCAAATCCAGAAGTGAACATATTACTTCCTTTAGTAATTACTTCCCTTCTCAGTTTTCTATTATGGCACCCAGTTAGAAACTGGTGTTGTTCCTTTATATTTATGTTGTCTTCTTATATCCACCTAAATAGTCTTGTCTATCAAAACAATTTATTGAATATGAGAAAAAAAAATAGAGAGGTTCCTCAAGCCCCAATGTCGATCAGGACCCATTAACAACATATTCTTTTGATAAATGAACACACCAGAAAAAATCATTTGAAACCTTCTTGGGTACACTTGAATTTTCTTCTTCCAGGAGATGAATGAAATTGTAAAGTGAGGTCTCTAAGGAGTATAGGCATACATTGACAAAATTACTATCTATGGATGAGATCAAGCTGAGCACAATAAAAACCTGAAGAGACTTATGGATTCTGTAGCCAAAGCAATCTGACATTGAATGAAAACAAATATCACAATTCACTCATCTCGGTCAACTTACTTGGTTACTTGATGAGTAAAGGAATGGCAAAGCTCAACCTGGATTGGCTCAAAACAATAGGGATGTTTTCCCACTACTCTCTGTGGATCTCAAACTACTTAGAGAAACTCCACACCCAAACAGAAATTCCCCGTTTTCCTCTGAACACATAACAAGTGGACGCATTCCAGTATCTAAAGAAAGAAATTGCTTATGCAGCTCTGCTTGCAATAAACTTGTCTCTCCCTCTGGAGATTGAAACAGATGCCTCAACGCCTTCTACTGCTGCATCTCTCACTCAAGGTAGTCGGCCTGTAGCATTCTTCCCAAGAACTTTGACATCAGCCGAGCTAAGCACCCTCCAGTCAAGGAAGACGCATATGCAATTGTTGAAGTTATCCAAAAATGGCACCATTTATTGATTGGGAGACATTTCAGATTAGTTGCGGACCAAAAATCTGTCTCATTCATGTTCAACACTAGAAACAATGATAAGATAAAGAATGAGAAGATTACAAGGTAGAGACTGGAACTCTCCTGCTTTAGTTATGACGTAGTGTATCACCCAGAGAGACAAACTGCTGCTACTGATGCTCTATCACAGATCAGCTCCTCCACCACAAGCGAAGACAAACTATATCTATTACACAACAAACTGTGTCACCCAAGAATTACCTGAATATTGCATGTTGTCAGAGGCAAGAATGTGCCATAGTTTGCTGATGACATCAAGACAGTGTTCAGGTCATACCATATCTGCTTTGAAATTAGACCGAGATTCGCGAAAACATTAATAAAGTTGAGTAAGCCCTTTGAAAGGTTGAATGCTGATTTCAAAGGACCTATACCTTCCACTTCCTATAATCGCTTCCTATTAACAGTGGGTAATGAGTATTCCTGTTTTCAATTTGCCTTCCCATGTACAGATATTTTTGCATTAATTATTATGCATCATTTTTGCCATCTGTTTTCCAAAGGTGGTAATGTAGCATTTGTACACTCTGATCAAAGTTTAGCTTTTATTTCTGAAGAGCTGAAACAGTTTCTGCATTCAAGAGGTGTGACTACAAGTTGAACTACACTGTTTAATCCTCATGGCAATGGACAAGCAAAGCACAATAATGGAATCTTTTGGCAAACAACCTGCTCGGCATTACGGTCCAAGAATCTTTTGCTCACACATTCATTCTAGACATTACTCTCCACTGTGTTCATGCATTGCTGTCAACATTTACCAACATATTTCCAAAAGGAACTAAATTTCAAAAGGAAATCAGCTGTCAAAGATACTATACCAACATGGTTAAAATCGGCTCTCTCGAAACATTGTGTAAATGGTAGCTAGTACAAACTTCTGGTGGAAATGGTCAACATTCTGGATGTTAGTCTAATTGTACAGCTCAGCATTGGATAAGTGATGAAATGAATGGTTTGGCTCCTGACAATGAGCAATCTTCTGACATAACAGATGAGGGTCAGACACAATCAGATCAACAAGTATCTGATGACCCTACAAAAACTATATTGTTATATTCACTGCCACCTGCTTTGAGTGCTCCTGACCTCTCAACTAGTACTGTTGGTCCGCCTCAGACTTCTTTGTAGCAGGTTGATAAAATTACCCCAGCACCATCTGGGCATTCGAGCAAAAAGGATTGTCAGGTAACTACTTCTACAAATACTAACTTTTCTGATGTATGTCACTCCATAAGAATACAACAAAAGCCGTACTATCTAACTGAAAATTATCAGCTGTGAACTTTCTCTTGACTGGTGGGCAATGTTGAGAATGTGTAAAAACTAGAAATGAACCTTGTTATTCCTTCCCATTTCAGCTATCTTATATGACACCCAGTCAGAAATTAGCATGGTTCTTAAACAGTTTTGTCTGTCACTACAGTCCCCAAAAGATCTTTAGTATGTTAAACATCTATGTTGATTAAAGATGAAAGTTGTAATAGCAACAGTGATGATTTCTTGTAGATCAAATATTATTAACAAGGAAGAGACGATATGGATATACTGTTTGTAAGTTTTGATCTTGCTTTTATTCTTATAATCCATGAAAATAGTGTTTTATTACAATAGTGAAAAAGACTGTTCTGGCAATGTTCAGGTTTCAGAGCAAAGAATATGAATTTCTACTTTGATTTATATTTTTATCGAATGTATTGGCAACATAAGAAAATTATCTAATCTATCAGTGTGATTCATATACTTCAAGTTCTGCTTTTGTTGTATCACATTGAATCCTAAGAACACAGTAACAATATACAATGATTCTGGAATTGTCTTGTTTACAGTATCTTGTGATAATTGAATAAACATTATATAAGGTGTTTGAATAGAAGGTAAAAAGTCAACAATTCAACCCCAGCATTTTGCAGGTGAAAACATCCATCATAACTCACTTAAAAGTAGCAAACCTAGCATAGAGAAATAAACAATGGAACAAACTTGAGAAAATATAAAATGATGAAATCTCTTTTATCAACAGTTGAACTTATTGAAGGCCAAGCACAATCACAATATCTTGAAAAATTCTGTTTTTATTTTTAAACAGTATTCCTTTCAAAACCAAGTTCGGTTTTCAGTTATTCCTTGATGATACTAAAAAAATAAGTTATTGATTTTTTTTTCATTGTACATTACATTCTTTGTAAACTAAATGTTGTCATGTTTCAGTCTTTTATGTATGCCAGTTTCTTTGAAAGAACCTATGTAGAATAGAATCCAGTATGTTTCTAGATTTTAAAGCTTTTATTTAAATTGAGTAAAGCTATGAACAAGAAACAAAATAAAGACATTTATATATTAAATGTGAGGGGGATCATATAATTTTAATATGATGGAAAATATTTTTTCAAATATAATGTCATACAAGATTGTTTATAGCTAATCAACTTGGATTTTCATTTTTCCCCTTTTTTTTAACAGCTTCCCTTTGCATTCATCCTAGCAATATTTCTTTAGAAATCTCAACCTAGAACTTTGTGAAAATTATCTGACTTACAATGTCTATTGTGCAAACAAGCAATTGGATTATTCTCACTTTTTTTCTCTAAAATGTAAATCTATTTCATATCCCTGATAACTTTAGACAAATGTGACTCCAAAATCTCCAAATTACTAACTACATACCTAGATAGAAGCAACTTATATCTAAAAATGAATTATTGATAAATGATGATTTCACAGTATAACAATAATCCATCACCATAACAAGAAAAATACACATCTACAACAAAAAAAAAATTACTTTCAAAGCCGAATTATCTAATTGAATATGCAGAGACTCGTTACATAAGTAATAACATAGGTTATTTCAAATGAGTTGGACACAAAAAGTAAGCTTATCACTATATAAAAGTAATATACTTTCATTATAGACTTATATAAAACTCTATACAGGCAATGACTTACTTTTCTGAAAGGAAATATACGTCAATTTAAATAGATAATTTGGAACAAATGAAATGACTAATATCTGCTAGACTATGAGTGGAAGGTAGTCATGGTTATAATAAATATCTTAATATGAAGTACTTTATGCTAGAACTTACAGCTATTTCAAAATCAAAAATTATTGCTGTTGTAATAGTAGTTATAAAAAATAATGGAACTGTCAAAAGAAATCAGAAATCTTATGAAAAATGAAGTGATCTCAAATCACCAACAACAAGAGAAAACATTGAAGCAATCAGACTCAGCAAAACTATTCAAAAGAAACAAAAAGAAGACTGCAGAAGATACCCAACAGAAATAATGGAGAGAATTGTTTTAGGAAGGAAAGAGTTTTAAAAAATTCAGAAAAATTATAAATTACTGAAGTTCTTAAGGAAAATGGAGACCTAACAACAGATTAGTATCAAATTATCTATCTTCCCGAAGAGTTCTACAAGAACCTCTATTCCTCCAAGAAAGGCCTACAAATCACAGAACACAAGACATCCATTTTAAAACTTTCAGAAGTTACTCTGTAGGGAAGTAAAACGAGTCATAGCATTTGTCAACTACCAAAATGTATAGACTCTTTGAATATCTAAGTTTTATGACATGACTGCAAATAAAGCAACTTCTTCACCAGACTACGCAACGACTCAAATTTTTTTCATCTTAAAAAAAAGAGTGAGACTGAGTTCTATTAGCTCACCCAAACTATTCACAGCTTGCCTTGAGATGATTTTCCAGAACTTGGATCGGATAGATAAAAGAATCAAAATAAATGGCAAATACCCAAGTCACCTTAGATTTGCTGACAACATCATTGTTTTTGTCCAAGCTGATTGAAAAAAAGCAAGAAAGTTGTCTCCACATTAACAATAAAACCAACGTCATATGTCAATGACAGAGAAACAACAATCAAAATTGAAAATGTACAGCTGAAGAAAATAGATCACTACATCTATCTGGAATAACAAATCATCATGGAATCCTGAAAAGGAGAAATCAAGCAAAGAATCACTCTAGGTTGTTAAGTCTTAAGCCGAAAGAAGAAAATCTCATTGGTTTTAAAAAGAAGGGTCTACAACCAGTGCATCCTAGTAATAGTCACCTACAGAGCTGAAACACTGAACTTTATCGAAAGATTGGCACTCAAACTAAGACCCATGCAACAGGCACAGAAAAGCAAGAAACCTGGCAGATCATGGGGAAAGCCTATGTCCAAAAACAGACTTTAAATGGCTGCTGCTGTTGATGATGGGTTTTGTAAAGGGTGTTAGATAATGAAACCATACTGAGCATTGTACTAACATATGTTTTATGAAAGAACTAGTTTACTGATGCTGTCAAAAAAATGACGGCAGTATGGATATTTTGATTTGGTTAGATTTAAAATCAATTTCAATTGCAATGGCTTTGGAGATAGCATCCTGTTGACCACTAACAGATTTTTATTATATTTAGTTTTTGTTTTTATCACTTTTTCTATTTTTCTATAATTCTTTAAATTCGGTACTTTTATTACTTCATTGAATACATAAATGAAATTCTATTTTACTTTGTCAATTGCATCAATGAAGTTCCAGTTCAATACATCAGTTGAGTCCCTTAGCTTGACAGAAGGCATCTGCACATTGCTAATTATCATATGCACGGATTTGATCTACTTAAAATAGCTACAAACATGATACAGGTTCCAAATCTCTCATCAAAACCTGACGTATCATAGAACTTGGAAAGACTTTGATTTTTGAATAGTAATTTATATACAAACTTATATCCTTGATAAAAAGTAATTTTTTTTACTTGTTGACTTCAAGTTTTTTTTAAACAGTAGAAATGCTAGTCAATATAGTGTACAAGCCCAAATAAAATTTGTTCATTGTTAAGCGTGATATATGATCTCTTAACGTTTCTTCTACCCTCAAAATAATCATAGGTTCTTCAAAGCTTATATCCTATTTCTTGACTGACATACTGTAATGGATGCTAATGAAGAGTGTAGACATTTTGATTTTATGCACTGTGATTCTAGATTCACTTGTATTGTATGACGGAAAAGGAGAATAGGAAAAATAGATTAACAAAAACTAAGCTAAGTGTGAAACAACTCCAGTAGTGAAAGCTAAATCGATAAAGGCATCCTCCAAAAGGGGACAAAAGATAAAACATTTCTTCATCAGGAAAGAAGAACAAAAAAACTTAATATCATCCTTCACCACCATGAATTTCATTCATAACCAAGACCTGATTTAAGTGTGCATTTCAGTGTGTCTCTTTCAGAAAATTTTCTCAAATGGATGATAACTTTCCCTCTCCTCCAAAAAGGTCTAAATATTCTTTTTAAACTCTTATAAAGTTTTCACTTTTGTTCGATGAATTTATGGTTGAGAAAATGAATGACTATGAAAATTTGTTATAAATGTTAAGAAACTTTGTTTTTTTTATGCTTCAGGGGTTCAGTAATTTCTATCTTTAATAGAGAGGAAAATGGCAAACAGAAATCAAGAAGAAAGTAAGTAGAGTAGAATTAAACTAAGAACAAACAATTGTACTTTTAGCTTGTCACTATTTGATAGGTATGATTGCTAGAGATTATCAAGACATTCATGAGAAGATAAAGCAGGAGGATTTTTGATTCATTATGACGATTGCAAAAAACATTTCCAAGAAAATAAAAACTTCAGGTAGAAAACAGCTAAAGAAGTGTTAGAAAAAACATTGCTATCACAACCACTTAGTTGCTGGTACTTTGGGTATTAGAGAATGTCGAGGTGGAAGTTGAAGCCAAATAACAGCTCTATACATGTAACTGGCTAGGGGTCTTCTTGGAAATAAGAAAAGTAGTCTAACTTCTACAATACAAATTCTAGGAGCAGGTATGTGTTGTATTGTCCATTGTTATTCCTGGGGGTGCAGGTGCAGCTACAAAAAGGAAGGGCTATGCAACAAAAAACACACACATAGTTAGACCAGCCATGACTGCAAATATCAAATAAAAAGGCAAGAGACATGCTCCATAGGAAACGAACATCTCAGTTTTTTATTCCCTTGTTGGTTAGAGTAATCACTTTGTTCACAAATACAAGATGGTGCATTGGAGGATGAAAACAAATGCAAAATATGAAAAGTGTGCATGACTTAATTCTGATGAATACAGATATATCGGAATTAATTCCCTGGTCTGTATTGTCAGTCTTTTGCTACTTTCTGACCCTTATCTATTTCTATTCTTGTCGATCCCACCTACCCCTGATAACCTCCCGCCCATTCTGCGGCTACTCCTGCAGATCTTTCAGGGCCCCTTTTGCTCATTTCATCTGGCCAACCCAAATATATGGTTTCTGCTCTCTTTGTCCAGAAAGCCACAATTCCAGACTGTCAATTAACTATAATCTGAGAAGTCTCCATGTGTATGCATCAGGATAACTTGATAACTAACCATTGAGTAAAGATGAGATTTGTTATGCATGTTAATCTATATACCGGAAATTGCTGTGTCAAGTTTGAAGTCATTTGGGTCAGCGGTTCTCTCTATGAAGGAGTGGCTTGATTTACAACGAAAATTGATTCTGAAATGAATACATATTTTGGGACTGTAAAAAGTGATGTGGTTATAATGCAACCTGTGTCTCCAATAATTTCAATATTATGTGGTTACAGTATAGAATATGAGAGAGAATGATAATCTTTTTACAGAAGAGTGGAAAAAAGAGAATGTTCATCTTTTTACAAGAAAGTGAAAGAGAGAGGGGGGGGAAAGGATGTTTCTTTTTACGATAGAGGGAGGGGATAGCAATAGGATGTTCCCGCCATACATCCCCCCATTTTTTTACCCCTCCCCCATTTTTTCAATAGTGTAAAGAAAGATTAATTCTCTTTTCAACAGCAATTTATAAATGCTAGCAGAAATTTTATTTTAACTCTAATTCTAATTTTGATTTTAAACAAAACTTTGAAATGCGTGATCAGATCTAAAATAAACACACAGCATCTATGCACCAATTGAACTTGAACTCAACCCATACTTTTAACGCTTTTCGGACTTCAGTACTAAATCACCTTGAAAGCAAATTATATAAAACACTGATTTCTACCTTAGATGCTAAGCAACAACTACCTTGTTGCTATGTGACCTAATTTACTACCTTTTTGTCAAGCAGCCTGATTTTGCTAGTCTACTGCATTATCCTGTTCTACCTACAACACATTTTGTTACAAATGTATTATAATATAAAATTTAAGCGGTCAAATAATGAGGATAATTGAATAGCAGCAATTAAGATGATAAGGATTGATTGAAATCAACAGGAGGAAATAATTGTATTGCATCTCATCTAACATAGATTAGAGAGTTATCATTATTACAAGAATGTAAAGGAGTAAACATTATCAAATTTTAGAAACACTTTGGAAATACTGATTTCGGATATTTATCCTTGTAGTAAATATTTGCTTAATTCAACTTTTTCTAATTGTAAGTCACTACTTATGATGAAGCATTGTTCATTTGAAGGGCTTCCCACATATGATGTAAGCTGCAGAGAGATTACTCAGGATGTAATGCTTTTCCTGGAACATACCAAATATATTCTGTCTTCGGGTTACTTATCACTCTAAACAATCACCCAAATGAAGTCAAAAGGAATCCAGTAATGTCTACTGCCAGGTCTTTGATTGCCTGCTGGACCTAAGAGAGGCCAATTGAAATATTTCTGTTTCTTGTGCACCATAACACAAGAAAATTTACCATTTTTTCCAAAGAATTTGGGATGCGCATTATGCACAAGAAGTAAGTGTTACCCTTTGTTTGCTGACCATATTTGGGATAGCAGGACTGATATTAAGCTATATCTATTGTCCAAGCTAACTGATGAGTTACAGTCTTTAAATCACTATTATGATGACACATTTTTCTATCGCAATTATATATATATATATATATATATATATATATATATATTAACACATCCTTATTCAGGGTTGAGCACTCTTAGGTAGGGCAACTCATCCATTATAAACTACCATAGCAATGCTCTTCTTTTTTTTTTCTCTTCACCTTTCTTAAATTGATCTATTCTTAGGAATTATGTACATATTATAGAAATAGATAGTTAATTGAAAGATGGTAGACTTCCTATTCTATCAAAAACATGATCAAGTCCTGATGAATAGTAATCACTGATGCACTAGATCTAGAATCCTCACTGGGTGGCTGCTTATTGTGGCCCTGTGCCAGACTAAGCTGAGCATAGTAAATATCTATTAAACATTATAGTGCAAGTTTTAGCAGATTTCATGAATTCAAACTCAAAACACACTAGTTGATGTAAATCTATATATTCAATTTATATTTCTATAACAAAAACCTAAAATTGATATTAATGAAAGTAATCTAATAGAATCATAGATTCTCGCAAAATCACACACTGTAATCAAATGATGTATATTATGGTGACAAAGAAAAAAAAATTTTTTTCAATTCTAATAATAAAACAGACTATTTAAAAATACTTTGATTTTTTTTCTATTAATTTTCTAGCAGTTGAACATCAAATTGAAAATCACAAAGTGCTTCAAGTGTATTTGAATTTCATGCAGTACCCATACAAGTGACAGTCAGTTTTGTATTCCTGAATTTTAAAAAAAAAAAAATTTTTTTGAAAAGTGTCAGAATAACATGAGGTCAAGCATAACATCTCAATTTCACCAAATCAGAAACAAGCAATTGTCATGTTACTCATTCTGCACATGTTCAGTGAAGTCCTCTGCTAGCCTGGATAAAATTAGCTTGTCTCTTGAGATCGTTGGATTTTATAACAAAAAGTCTGTTTCTGGGGTAAGAAAGAAAATTTTTTTGATTTTCCACATTTTGTAACCACGGCCCTTGAACCTAAAGTAATATCATTTTGATGCCTATTTTCTTCGCTATCAGCCAATGTGACTGACAAGCTAAAATTTTACAGTCCCATGCTAGCACAAGGAAGTTCTGCTAGGCTCGATCAAGTGTAATGCCTGACCACACTTTCAGCTATGATAAGACTCATCACATATGCTCTTTTTGCTTATTTTAATGAACCAAACAATATCAATGTTTTAGTAAATGGTCAACCACTTGCAAGCCAACTATCCATTAGAAAAAAACAAAAAGAGATGAGACAAACCAGAGGATAAAGGTGAAGTAATCCCATGTATTGTATGCATAGAAACCTAAACACCAGGGGAAGAGTGACTGGAGTGCACTGCATATGTAGGGTGAACACATGAGGCATATTCATCAGGAGGCTCATACTACATCTGTCAAAACTTTGTATCAAACTGGAACCTTATGGCTCCAGTAGTTCAGATTTTTAGTTTTGAATTTTCTATCGTGACATTTGATTACATATTTTTAAATTCTATATTTTAAATGATTGTCCATCATAAATAGGCTAATAAGATTAAGTTACGAAAAATCTTTTCAATGATGAGTTGACTCATTAGACTGCTATAATTGTCTTATTTGTGGTTGTTTTGTAATATGTTACACTTGACCCTGCACCATGCTACAAATGACTCAAGACCTGTGGGGTCAACTGTTACATCTGACTTCTATAAATTGTGTCTATATCGTATTCTTTATGTGATTCATGGGGACTCAAAAGAAGTCATTACAGATCGCCAAAATTGTGTATGTCCAAATTTGGCTCAGCCTACATGTCAGTAAACAGGACATCTCCAAATTTCCCCCTTACAACTTGTCTCAACTAAAAAATCCTAACATCTGCCAAAATGATACCATGACAGTTGCAAACAGGTGTGAAGATCCACAGGCAGAAACAGATAATAACTCACCAGACTCTGCATATGACACTTTTGTTTCTGCACAAAAGAAAGCGACTAAAGAAGGTATCCCAATAAGTATCAAAATGAAACACAGTGTACCATGGAAGATAGCAGCCATGACTGGGAAAATACTCAATTTAAAATAAGATACCAGCGCAAAGATTATGAAAACAACAAGCTCAAATAACATTAAGAACATTGAAGAATCACAGAAAGAACTTGCTAACACCTATGAACTCAAACAACGATCATACATCAACAACAAAATAGAGTCCATTGAATATGCAGCTACAAACAAACAATCATTTTTGACATGGCAGACTGTCAATGAAATTAGTGGGAGGAAGAGCACCAGGTTAAAGTTGAAGGCCAAAAGTCAGCAAGACAGACTGAATAAATGGAAAGAACATTTCACACAGTTTCTAACCAACCAATAGACATTATCATCAATCATGAATTAGACATCAAACTGGCAGATTTCACGCCCAGTGGACTCCATGAAGTACCAAAGAATATCAAGAATAAGAAATCATTAGGCCACAACTGTATGTTGTCTGAAATCTGGGAAAAAAAACTTTCAATGATTTACTCCCCTAATTTTGCAATGCTGTCTACAACCAAAATCAAATTGTCAACTGGACTGAAGGATACATCTTAACATTTACAAAGGAAGGTGATTTAGGATTAACCAAGAACTACAGAAGCATGATCTTAACAGAAACAGAAGTGAAATCTACCACAAAATGATTCTCATTTTTCCTCTTCATGGCACTTTTTTAGAACTTTTGCTTCAAGTTACAATGTCAGTATCTCAGACCTGTATAAAATATCAACATTTAATTGAATCATATCTCCTGTTTTTGATACCAGTGTCAGAGGATATATGCATGGGACAGAGCTGGTTCTTTGAACACACAGACTTCATAATCCATTATGTTCTGATATTTATATACAATTTAGATTGAATAAAACCCCATTATTCATAATTAACAGCAGCCTTTTCTTTACAATTTCATTCAATCCTCTTGAACCTGACATAAAAGGAAAAATGTGTACTGTTTGAAAGACACAATACTAAATAAATATAAAGACTTTCCACAAAACCCAAGAAGATGAATATATTTACTGGAAAAGCATAATGAAACAAACCTAACAAAAACACAAAGAGGATATTCACTAGAAACACTATTCCCCTTCTGTGAAGCAAACACATTTCACATGGTGGAGAACACCCTGACTTTCAAAGAAGCTTGGAACATTTGGTCTATAAAATAATTTAAGTGTCTTCTCTAATTTACAAGCAGTATGAAGTTCTATCAAGGAAACATAAGTAAACTGAATCTATCAACAAATTGATAAACAGCTGTTGATTCCTGACACAAGAAACCCTTACCTCAGCTATAATAGCATACTAGAGCATGAGGGAATGCCAGTAACTGCCACACTTGTTGCAGGTTTGGCATTAAACATAAAGTTTGGGAATCACCCTCATTAGATTTCATACCTGTAAATAAGTACGAGAAATGTGGCACACAGCCCAAAAAGGGGACGGGAAGGTGACTGCCATATCATTCATAATTCCTTTCATCATAAGTGGATTACTATGTGCAGCTGCAAGTAAGCTAGAATGGTGTTACTTTTGTAGTAGAGAAACTGTCCAGTTTAAGCTTCAACATCTAGCAAATGCCACGAAAAAGGCACAGGACAGTTGCGTTTTGTCCCTGTGAATTGTATGATAGATACTGGATCAGACCATACATAAAAAAATCCTTTTATCGCATTACTAACTTTACAAACTAAAACCACAAAAGAAAAATAATGCTTATTAACAAATAGAATACTCGGGGAGCTAAATGAATGTTTAACGATTGCTAAAACTCTTTATAGCAACATCAATGTATTAGTCGCTAGGCACTCTCCTATTTATTGGAGAGGAATTCTTACATATTACACTTTTTATGATTAAATTATTCTCAAACCTGGGGGTCAAATCTGTCACCAGTATCATCACATCTCTCATTGACCACTATGACTATAGAGTTTATATAGAGGAATAGATAACAATAATATTTAAACTTAATCACAATATCTCAAATGTCAGATTGCTTGAAACATAGAAATAAAATATGGGATAATTCAGGTAAGTCAAAGGCTGTGGAGAGCTCAATGTTTCATCGCTAATCTTAGACTTTGAAAAAAATCAGCAGATATGTGTGACTTGACACACATTCTATTCATTGGCGAGGCCATGGTTGGTATCAATTCACTACACACTTCCAGAACTTGCTCACTTCATATTTTTCACTTTGAGGATACATCTATACATGAAATTTCCTTTATGATATTAACAATTATTTTAGCTTATTCAAAAATTTTTTAATTTGGTTCTAAAGTTTTTTGGGGGTGGGTGGGATTGTTGAAAGGAAATGGACCAAATTTTCCTCCAGGAGAGAAAAAAAATTTTTCATAAATCATAATATTGTTTCAAACTCTTATTTACTATTTTATGGCAAGTAACAAACATGGCTGGTCCATGTGTTGATATCTTACAGTAGTCAGGAGGGAGAGGGTATGATGTGTCCAATTACACATCTTAAAGACTAACATCTGTTGCTTTTTGACATTTGTACATTTGAATGTACTTACAATGATTGTAAGAAAATACAGTGGGTTTTCAATTCTTATCATTTTAAATGAGAACATTTCATGGTTACCATGCTTGTATCATAAAGACCCCTATATTAAGAAAGAATGTTTTAAATTTGCTCAAAAAAAGAATTTCACATGATTTATTTTTTCATTTTCACTTTCAAATACATTCTGAAAATTTTAAACAAAAATATAACTAAACAATACAGTATTTCAGTGTATATTGCAGCTTTCAGTTTTTCCAATCAGCAAATTAATCAGCCCTCATTGAATTGATTTTAAAGAACAAATTGAATTGATTCAAATTTTTCAGGGACTTTTTAAGATATGAACACAGTTTTCTTAGTCTTAGATTTAAACTTAAAACCAATATCAAATTGAGTTGAAGCATGCACAAAAATTTGGGATGCTAAAATAAGTTTAACCAATCTACACCCTAGATGTTTTTAAATATGTGGCTTAACTCTAGGATGTCTATCAACTTTTTTTTTCCTAGCCCTATATCCTGATAACATTCTTTTACATTGATTTTTTCTGGAGGGGAAAGTTTTTACCTGAACTCATCTTTTGATATGTATTGTATCTTGAGATGCATATCATATCATGAAAAAAACGTATTTTTGTAGTCTTAATAATTTTAAAAAATAAAATAAAAAATTAACAACACTCTCTGCAGTCAGCTATGGAGACTCAGAGAATATTGTTAATGGAGGATTTTCAGAGGTTTTGTTTTATATGCTATTAGATGGTCAGTTATTATGTGTCAAAGCATGTATGTCTGTGGGTGTGTGTGTGTGTGTGTGTGTGTGCATGCTCACCTAGTATGATATTATATGACATTATCTACTTGAATTATTGAATTATCTAGTTTAATTTACAACTACTATTTTGACAAAGCCAGAAGGCAAAACATGTTAGTATAATAAACTTGATCTAAATACTGCTATTAACCATATTGTCTACTCAATTATATATACATATATATATATATATATATATATATATATATATATATATACATATATATATATATATATATATATATATATATTTATATGTATATGTATATGTATGTATATATATATATATATATACATATATATATATATATATTTATATATATATATATATATATATGTGTGTGTATATATATATATATATATATATATATATATATATATATATTTATATATATGTGTATATATGTATATATATATGTATATATATATTTATATGTATATATATATATTTATATGTATATATATGTATATCTATATGTGTATATATGTATATTTATATGTATATATATAAATATGTATATTTACATGTATATATATATATATTTATATTTATATGTATATATATATATATATACATATATATTTATATGTATATGTATATATATATATATATGTATATGTGTATATATATATATATATATATATATATATATATATATATATTTATATGTATATATATATATATATATATATATATATATATATATATATATATATATATATATATATATATATATATATATATATATATATATATATATATATATATATATATATATATATATATATATATATATATATATATATATATATACTTGGACGTATATACTGCAAAAATCAATGATACATTCATTTTATTGGTATGGGTGTCCCATCAATATAACACAGTGGGTTCTTGTGCAATTTAGTTCAGCTTGTGTCCTCCCAATATTGCACAGTTTGCATTCCCTGCTATAGCTCTGACATAAAAATTCTGATATGATTTATTCGATACAAAGGAAATGACTTCACATCGAGCATAAGGGAAAAAAAAAAATTTTTAATCCATGAGATGGCTCTACATTTTGCCATAATTAGACTATAGTGTGTTTCCTATTTTAAATCACTGCTACCCACAACAGACTGGTTTAATCACTGTTGCTGCAATAAGGTTATTCATGTTCAGACATTTATAAATATTCATCTATCCAAACATTGTCCAGCTTGTAGAAACTTGAAATTTTGCATACAAACTCCCTTCAATGAATAGAGAAAACTATTTTTTGTTTTTTGAAAATTCTCCATAAAGTAGATTTTAGTGGAGGTTCAATTTACAATGTGAGCTTGACCCAAATTGGTCCCTTAGTTTGTGTTTTGCTTGTTTTAAAAAAAATCAGACTATTTTACTGATCACTGTTCAACAAAATGCAAGAGAAGTAACTTATTCATTTATCATCCCAAACACAGCATGCTGCCTAAAGACATATGACAGTTTCTGTTGAGTGATTAACCACAACTGTCTCTCCTTCAAATACATTTCTTTCTAAATGAGAAGATCAATATCACATGAAGGTTTCTATAGATTGACTCAACAGACCTGTTTTTTTTTATCATAAATTTATGATTCAAACGATACTGATAGCATTTCCATTATAGTAACTGAATTTTACCACAGCCACTGCTTAATTTACGAGCAGCATATATAGATGGTGGTGTATCATGATTTCACTTGGAATGCTAGTTTGATATCTTCACTTGTTTG
This sequence comes from Thysanoteuthis rhombus, assembly GCA_963457665.1. Classification (NCBI taxonomy): domain Eukaryota; kingdom Metazoa; phylum Mollusca; class Cephalopoda; order Oegopsida; family Thysanoteuthidae; genus Thysanoteuthis; species Thysanoteuthis major. Next base: position 57,756,488 of record OY735210.1, read on the forward strand.
CTAATATAACATGGATGGAAAATATCATGTGACCAACCCTTGGCAGAAGCTTTGAGTAAATCACAAAAATCATTTTCTTAATAAGAAAAAATATATCTACAAGACATTTGACACAAATTAAATAAACATTTTGTACACACAGTCATGTTAAACCACTTTGTTTCCAAATGAAATAAGAACTGTTTATCTTTGATTTTTTAACTCTTGTGTAATGAAATTATCATCAAACTCAATGTAGCTTGGAACATTTACTTGCTGTATTTCATAGCATTATTTTGTGTTTGATATATATAGTTTTGTACGATTACAACTATGGTTATGATCGATTACGATGATGACGACTAAGAAATTTTTGTATCAGACAGAAGTAAAAACACAAGTGTGAGAACTCATTTCATGGTCCTTCACAATTTTAATTGTCAAGTCAAAATTGTTTAGCTATCTGACAACAAACGACCAAAGCTACATGTTTGGGTGTCAGAACACCAATTTTTCTCTGCTAGACATTTAGGTGGAAGATTATAGATCAAAATGGATGAATATGGTTGTCAGATTATATCAATAGGCAGTAACACTAATAACAACTGCAGTAAAAAATGAATGATGAAGACTTATCTTTGATGATTATTCAAGTCATAGGCTAAACTTTGAGTCAAAAATTAACTTCAAATTGAAGGGGGAATTTTCTTAAAGTAACTACACAGACACACTGACCTCTTTATGTTTTCTTACAGATGGATTGAAGTACTAAGCTATTTTAGTTATACTAGTTATGCACATTCTATATGGTTTGATTTTTGTTTTGGCTATTGAATTTTTCCATAAGATTTAAATGAGGGGAAAAAACACATTTTAACATCGATATGAATATTTCAAGAAGACAACAATTGAGAAAATCCGTGTGTATGCACTGCAACCATTTGACAACTGGCCTATTTTACATCACAATTACGCCAGGCTGTTTTGCATACCATAAAATCAGTCCCATTCCAAACACACACCTTTTGAATGGGCACTGCCCTAATTTTAGTCTATTCCCTAATCTGTCCTCTTTGAAATAATATAACTTTCAAGAAAAAACTCATTGTTTTTTAATACACTGAATTATCATGGGAGTTGACTTTTTGGGGGCAGATTATATACCCATATTTACTTACTGAAGTCTTTCACTTTAGGTTATATATTTTGAATAAGTTGCCTTTAAGTAGTTTATCTAAAATAATGCTCATCATATTTTTTTTAAAACTAATTGCTTTTTACCAGTTAACTCAATTTGTGTGTGAATATTGATCTACAGTTAATTTTGTATCCTAATCTTCCAAAGTCATCTTGCCTGGAAAATTATCACGCAATGTTTCACCTTTTTGAGTTTTTATCATTTTATATCATTCAAGATCGTCAATTCTAATCTTCCATTTTTTTTTATCAAAAATTAACCTCCTACCCACTTAGTGAAAAAAAATAAAGAAGTAAATAAATATTACAATCATAATATCTGTCAATTTCTCACATAGAAAATGTTACTGTCTATAGTTTTGAGATGAGTCGATATCAATCGAACTCCTTGTTGTTTGCTAACACAACATTTTGGCTGATCCATTCTACGACCTTCTTCAGATGTACTATCCAATATGATAGTGATGAACATTTTTTTCTTCAAAGGTAGCAACGCTTATATCGTAGGATTCAGGCATTTTCTTTCTCTTTCCTAACTTGGCCTGGATTTCCATAGTTTGTTCCTGTTGAGTAGCAGGTTGTGCAATGCTCTCATCTGACATACACTCAGCCAACATGTTGATGTATGCTGCTTGTTTGATTTTTCTCAGTTCCCAACAGCGTGCCTTCCAAACAGATTTTTTCTCAAAGAGATTAATGCCTTTTTCTCTCCAGTTAAGATCAGCTATTCCAAAACTTTCTATTTCATTTCTGATTATGACTTTTTTATGTTCCTAGTCAGATTTTAAGAGGCCTCCCAGTTTCTGCAGAAAAAATTTTCCCACATTTACAGGGAGTAATAAAAATGCAGTTATTGGTCAGACTCTTTTCGCATGGGGGACTCACTTTAATAAACAATTAATAATTTCAGTGAGTGTAAGAACTGCAAAAATAATCCGCATGTTATGATAACAAGTTCTCTGTATCTTCTTTGCAACTCTCTTCATATATGAAACATGGATTGTTGGAACCCTTTGTGGTATCTCTAGCATTCCCACAATAACTTTTCTTCCTGATGATAACAAGATAGCCATTTCTTCTGAGTGTATCGCCCCATATTGATTTAACTTCTTATCTTAGGAACCACTCTTCATTTTTTAAACAACTAACGCATTCTTAATATAGAAAGGATGGTCTGAATTAAAATTCAGATATGGACCTATAAGTATATGCTTCTCGTACACTGCAGTGTTATAATGACCCTCTAAGCGGGTTACCAGTATGTCCAGTAAAGGGAGTTTGTTATTATCTTCTTTTTCCATCGTGTACTGTATGGATAGTCTGATCAAGTTCGAATGGTTGAGAAAAACTTGCACATCATCATGGTGGGGCCAGAATATAAATGTGACTTCGGTCCAGACTTATGGTTTCATTGATGATTAGGTAGGTGTAGTCAGCACACAAGTCAACATCCCCCAGAAGTTATCAACGGGGAGGCTAGTGCAGTTTTTAGATCGCTGTCATTTTTTAGTTTGTCCTGTAGTATGAACAAAGCTTCCTCCATTGAAGCCTTGTTAAAGATGTTGACCATGTTGGAGTTCATCATTATTGAAAAGGAGATGAGTCAATATAATTCAAAAGAGGTTTTGGACAATTCAAACCAGACTCTAATCAGTTCCATGAAATGGGCTGAGTTCTCCACATAAGACTCATTGGGTGGTATGCTGAGCCAAGGCAGTTGACTATGAATCTAAATGGTATGTCTGCTTCATGTGTTTATTAGCCTTAAAACCAGTGAAGAGAGAATTCCGTTAATCATTTTTGGATAGTACACCCAGAGAAGGCCGGAGAATGGATCAACCGAAACATTGTGTCAACATCACAAACATCAAAAAGAGTTCAACCATCTGGAAACCTCTTTTAATGTTAGAAAATGTTATCATTAATGATATTAAAAAAGACAGGGTTATTAGATTTTTATCATGACAACACTTGGAGGTGCACAGTTTAATGACAAATTGTACTGAAAAGAGTTTGTTCAAAAACACTGCAAAACTACTTGGTATTTCCATCATATATTGTCACAGGTTGTCAGAGCTTGATCATAATCTTATTTCATAAACAGCAGTTACATATTCCTAGAGTAGTTGTTTTAAAAGTGGAATATTTCTCTTTTTTAACTTGGGAACATATATAATACTTATCAAGAAACAATAAATTACAGAGTATTCCTAGAGATATCCAAAAGTTGTGGGATACAAGATTAAATCAGAAGTATCTAAGAGTTAGAGATGAATCATTCTTAATATTGCTAGATTTTGTCTCTTCTTTAAACTATCATCTTTGTTATTTCTTTAACAATGTTTTAGCCAGGTCATTTACCAGTCTTTCTAAATGTGAAATTTATCTGGTGTAGATTCTGTTGTTTTAGACAATAAGCAGAACTAATGGACATCAATAATCTGCATCAGACAAAATTTAATCTCAAGAAGGCTAGAAAATTGATTGGTGGAAATGTGAAAGAAGAAAGAAGGTATTTTTGTGAAAATTTTGTATAGGTAGTTGAATAGGCTGGTAGGTTTGTAGTTGTTGAGGTCTTTCTGGCTTCCTTTTTTTATGTAATAGCATTATGATTGCTGTTTTCCAGTCTTCCACAACTTTACTATGTTTTAAACATGAGTTGAATAGAATAAATGTACATATATATACATATATATATATATACATACATATATATATATATATGTATATATATGTATATATATATATATATATATATATTATATATATATATATATATATATATACACTTGTATAAATGCACATATGTATATGTATATATTTATAAATGTATATATATATGTGCTTGAATGTACATATCTATATGTATAAATGTATATATATGTATAAATGTATATATATATATGTATATATTTATAAATATATAAGTATTTTCACAAAAATTATCAGCAACTGGATCACTAAAACACTAGATGAAAACCAACCATGGGATCAAGCTGGCTTTGGAAGAAGCTTCTCGACCATGGACCATCTCCATTCAATAAATAAGCCGAAAAAAAGCAGCAGAGAACAAAATACCACTCGCTTTAGCATCAATATACTGCAACATATTTACAGTCACAGTAACTCATTTATCAGGCTACATAGAGACTCTGAGTCCTTCAAACTTCAAAAAGGTGTAAAACTAAGTGATACTAGATCACCCAAACTCTTCATAGCCTGCCTCCAAAACCTTGACTGGGAGAATAAAGGAATGAAAATGGACAGCAAATATCTGAGCAACTTCAGATTTGCAGACAACATCACCCTTTTCACAGAAAACCTACACAACCTCCAACTAATGCTAGATGAACAAAACAAAGAAAACGTGAAAGTCGGCTCACACATGAACTTCTGCAAAACGAAGGTCATGTGCAACAACCATGTCGGAAACAGCTATCAAAATCAAAGATGCAAAACTGGAAAAACCAATGCATCCACCCAATAGTAATCTACAGAGCTGAAACATAGAACTGAGATGCATGTAACCTGCACCTGAGAAAATCATGCTCAACCTCAAATGGAGAGAACATAAGACAGCACAGTATATCAGGGAGTAAACAGGAGTCCAAGACATCATAGAATCTACTAGAAAACTCTAATGGCAATTAGCTGGTCATGTTGTAAGAATGGCAGACAATCGATGAACATCATGACTCACAACATGGATCCCTGGAGATCACACATGCAACTGAGTCCAGAATACAAGATGGAGAGACCAACTAGACAAATTCAGGAGGTACTGGCTCCACAATGCCCATGACAGAGAGGTGTGGTGAATCCTGAGGAAGGTTTATGTCCAAAGTTGGACAATAAAAGACTGATGATGATATACATGTATGTACACATTTATCTATTTATATATGCACACATTTATACATATATATATACACATATATGCACACACACACACACATATATATATATATACATATATTCATACATATATATATATAGTTATACGTGTATATATTAATACATATATGATTATACATATATATATGTGTTTATACATATATATACATATTCATACCTACATATATATAGTTATACAAACATATACACATATTTTTACTTGTATATACATACAGAAATATTTATATATACGTGTATATATATATTTACACATACATATGTATTTAGATACAGATTTATGTATTTACATATATATGTACCATATTGGTGGCAGGTTTGATTCCTGCAGCAGCCCCTTTTTTCTTCAAATGTTTATTCTATTTATGTTGTTTAAATGGAATGATATATTGATCATGTAACGATGGGTGATCATTTCAAATAAGCTTCTATATAAATATAATGCAATTTACAATTCATTCTGTTTGACCAAATATGTCCATTTCTTCAATACATGTACATTAATACAAATATCTATGCATATATTTATACCTATATATACACATATTTTTACATAAATATATATATAAACATATATATACATATACATCTATACATATATATATATATATATATATATGCATATATACACATATTTATACATTTCTATAGACATATATATATATATTATACCTACTTCCCAAAATACGCAAACCAGATAACCCAGGTAGACCAGTCATTTCCTCCACTGACTGCCACACCACCAAACTATCAAAATATGTAGACCACCAAATCCAACTCTTAGCAATGCAAGTTAAATCCTACATATGAGACACTCCTGATCTTTTAAACAAAATCAAGTACATCATAACAACCCCAGACAAAGCTCTCCTAGTCACTATGGACGTCAAATTGCTACACTTTAATATCAAACATGATGAAGGCATCCTAGCCCTCAAAGAAGCCCTTTACAATAGAACAATTAATGAGCCAAGAACTGAAACAATTACCACCCTTATGTAACATATTTTAACATTCAATAGCTTCAGCTTTAATAATAGACACTTCCTCCGGATGAAAGGCTGTGCAATGGGCACAGTAACAGCCTCCTCCCATGCTAACATCTACATGGGCAAATTCGAAGAAACCAACATATACACAGACAAAAATTGCATCTTCAACGTCATATATATATAGATGGCATTACTTTTTTATACACAGGAGATGAAGCCGAACTAGAGAAATTATTCACACACATAAACTCTACACACAATTTGATTAAATTTGATTATGTGATATCTACTGATTCTATAGCTTTTCTAGGCACCCCCATATACATAGATAGTTATAGAAACACCCAAACCACCCCTTACACTAAACTAACAGACACTCACAACTACTTTCACTAAAAAACAGCCCATCCATAATACCTGAAAAAAGTTACCATTTTCACAAGCACTTAAAATTAGGAAACTTTGCTCTACAACTAGTGAACCCAACAGATGCAGCTACAACCTACTAAAACATTTCACGAAACAAGGATATTCACTGGAAGATACAAATAACCAAATCAAGAAGGCTACTACACTACCCAGAGAAGAAACTCTTGCACTTCATAACAAAAATAAACCTGACCATATACCACTTATAACTACCTTCAACATCACACTCCCACCCTTGGCACATATAATCAACAAGTGATGAAATATACTCACATTCAAAAACTGAACTCAAAGAAATATTTGTGTCATATGTCATTGCCTACTGCAGACCCCAAAACATCAAAGATATGATTAGAAGCAACACTATAATAAACAATAAAGTCTCACATAACAACATCCCTAAAAACACCAAACTCTGTCAACCATGCAACATAAGAATTAGTCTACAATGCAACCATCTAAAGTACACCAACACCTTCACTAGCTCTATAAACCAACGAGACTTTTTACATATACCATTAATCTAACTGTTGTAGTAAAAGATATCATATACCACAGAGAGTGTAATAGATGCAGATTACAATACATGGGGAAGTCTGAGTGGCAATTCAACATTAGATTCGATAACTACAGACACAGAATCAAATCACCCAACCATCCAAATCCACTTCTGGTGGAACTATACTTTTGCACCCCTGGACATAATTTTACCACAGACGCCAGGTTCACAATCATTGAAAAAATAGAAAAAAAATACAGCTACATACATACCAAAATCCTAGAAAGACATGAAGATATGTGGACCAACAAACTTGAAAAAATCTTTTCACCTAATGGACTTGACACTAAACAACCCTTACTATGCTGATCTCTAACATCATGATCTTCCCACTAATAACAACCTCATATCCACTCCCTTCCAACCTTCATGTATATCCAATATAGGTAACTTCACAGTCACACAGACCCTCATCTATAAAAGAACTTTTGCATGGTATTTCATTGGAACAATTTATGGCCATCAGACTTTCCATGAATACCACAAATGAAGTTCCTTGATCCCATTACTCCAACACCTGTACTAACCCCTACCTACCCACACAATCTACTACTAAACCAACCCTACATCACTGACATCTTATGGCCTCTCAAAGACCTATTACTGCTGCTATTATATCTTACCGCAAACCAACACAGACTTCACCACAAACAGAACAAAGTTACACACATCATGGTGACCCTAAAAGAATCCTCCTCTTAAATTCCATTTTTTGCTTCCAAAGCAAAACATTAGATGCTGAATTTATTTTTTATGGAATCTTTAATCACTGAAAAGTACACAAACACACAAACCACACACTACGGAAGATGGGAACAATTTCCAAACGTGTATAGCACACAAACTGATTCATCTATGGATTAATTGATTAATAAACACAGTCTCCATACACTCCTGCGTATATATATATATATATATATATATAGATATTCACAAATACATCTATATATACATACATATTTATGCATATATAGAGAGAGAAATTCATACATATATCTCTGTATATACCAACATATTTATACATATATTCATATACTTTGATATATATATATATATATATATATATATATATATATATATATATATACATACATAATAATACATATGTATATATAGATATACATATTTATACATATATGTATATATACATACATATACATATACATACTGATACATATATATATATATATATATATATATATATATATATATATATATACATATCTATACATATATTAAATTTATTTACATGTATATACATATCTATACAAACATATATATATTTATACATATATACATGTATATACGTATCTATACATATATAGATACATATACATATACACACATATGTATACATATATATATATATTTATTCATTCATACAAATATATATATTTACACATATATATATACACATATTCATACATATGTACAAACATATTCATACAGATAAAGATATTCATACACATATATACATAGATATTTATATATATTCATATATATATAGATATATATTGATACATATACATATATATATATATATATATATACATATATACATAGATATTTATGCATATATATATATAGAGAGAGAGAGAGAGAGATAGATAGATAGATATTTATGCATATATATATAGAGAGAGAGAAATTTATGCATATATATATATATATATATATATATATATATATATATATATGTATACATACATAGATATTTATGCATATATATATATATACACATAGAAATTTATGCATACATATATATATATATATATATATATATATATATATATATATATATATATATATATATGTATACATATTCGTACATATATATACATAAGTACACATACTTATTATCTATTATTATAAAGTATATGATGAATTTTGTAATGATATGAATATCAGAGAATCATTAAACTAGATCTTTTGTGCAATCAGTCATGAAATATTAAATTCCTCATCATCATCATCATGAAATAAAGGAATCAATCAAATTTTTTTAGAAAATGCAAAGAGAATTTTTTTGGATAATAAAATGTCTTTTTTTAGCAAACTGTAAGCAACAGAAATGTATAAAGCATCTACTATTTTCAAGAGCAATAGGTTGAACTTATGAGTTTATACTTATTGAAAATTTCAATCAAATAACTTTAATATTAAAAAAATATTAATATTAACAAAAATCAAGTGATACATGACTGTTTAATCAGTTATGCCAGCAATATTAAATGAAATGAAAACTATCTTCTTACCTTAATCTATCTCTTGATGGCTCCCTGGAAGGATCTCTAGGTTTGCGCTGCTCTCTTTCATGGTAATGATCCCCAGTTTCTCTTCCAGTTGAATCTACACGTTTTTCTTCATTAAATCTATCATTAGAACTTTCCCTAAATCGACCTTGATTCCTTTCTCTAATCCTTTCATCTGGTTTCTCATGGGAATCAGCATATTTATCTCTTTCTGTGCGTTTGTCATAACGCCTTACTGACTCATCCTTACTATGTACTTTCCCATCATGATGCTTTGTTCCGTCTGCAGGACTACTTCGGGCTGATGATCCACGCTCCATATCCCTACCACGATCTTGTAATTGGCCTTTCTCTCGAAGCTTCTCTTTTTCTGACACAATAGCACCAGTAGAATTATCTGCAGGTCGATCCTTCAAATCTATTTGTTTATTTCCCTGAACTTCAGACAGTGAATACTGACGCTTCAGTCCACGATTTTGTAAGCTCCCTGAACGAGATACAGATTTTTTATCAATATTTTCTTTTTCTGAACTTGCTCCATTATCTGTCTGTTGTTTGGCTAATATTTTTGCCTTCTTTTCATTTGGTGGACTAACATCAGTCTTTGTTGAAGCTGTTTCACTACCAGAAGCAGTATCACCTACATCAAGGGCTACTGGACGTGCCATGCCCCCATGATACCAGGCTCCGGTTTTGGCAAGGATTTCTTGCTTTTTGCGGCATAGATTACATGACCATATTACCTGAAAAAACAAATATACATCAATAAAATATACGTCAACGATAAAACATCATAAATAATTACTTATATCAATTTTAAAAATCACCTGTTGTTGTAATAAAGATCCTATTCCTACCACACAAAACAAAGTTATACAAAATAAAATGTTCCAGTTGTAAAAGAAAGTACACTGATAAGACAGACACCTGTTTAATATATATAAGCTATAAATATTTTCTTAAGTAGCGTTTCAACAGTTCTCTATGTATAAACCACCTAACAATTCAATGTTTTCTTCCTTATAAAGCCTGGAGATAGCAAAATATTTTAAAATTCAAATTAGTTGAATCAAACCTTTTAATTAGACATCAAGTCTCATATTTGTGAATAATATAAACAACACATAATTTTGAACAAAGATTGATTGAAAAACAAATAACTTATTTTTAGGTTTATACGAAAGTTCTCAGCATCATTTTTGCCCAATGTTAGAGAATCTAATAGAAGTGTCTTTGAAGTTTATTCAACTCTTTATAGCTTCTGTAATCAGTAAACTGCAGTGTTATTTGTTACATTGGAACATATTAAATGGCCATTTTTTGTGGCTTTACTGTGATCAGTTCGTCCATATTGTTCCTTTCTGATTATGTATGTGTCTATAAATGATTTTAAAGCTCTGTGTCTCCTCTTTCGGATGTTATTTGAATTTTTTAATTACTTTTACTTTTTATTGAAGCAAATGTGAATTAATGCAATTTTTGTATCATTTTGCTCTATGAGTTCAAACTCGGCCATTGCAATGCTGGAGACACCCACAATATAAACAGTGCTTTGGGGCTAGATTCAGCTTCAGAACAGACATTGTGGCGCTTCAAATGGTTCTAACTTTCAATAATGATGTTGTGGTTGAGCTAAATTATAATTTCAAATTTTGTGGTTCAAAACAGCCACTCATCTTGTTCCAACCTGATATAAGACTTAAGGAAAGTTCAGAAGCTGGATTTTCATAGGGACATATTTCACTTGTATTTCTCTTCTTGCCTGACATAGAAAAATGTCATTTTTGGATAAGAAAGTCACCAGAGCTGAAAAAGGGAATTATTACAAGAGTCTAAAATCAAGAAAATCGTGACTAGATCCAAGACAGCCACCAATATCTAAACCTAAATGGAATCTACTAACAATTAAAAATCTTCTCTGGGATTCAGAGGAGATTTTCTATGATGAATTGCTGAAATCAAGATAAATTGCAACTGCATGACGCTACAGTTAGCCTATGGCTGTATCATGCATTGGAGTAGAAAAGACATTTCAGGATAAGGAAATTGATAATTAATTTGGGGACATCTTTTGTACATGGTAGAGAGCCACTATTGATGCAAACATTCATGTACAGACATACAAAAAATAAAATCTGAGAAACAAAGCTTAAGAGGTAGTCATTTCCCAGAGTAGACCGATGGTTAGCAGGTTAGTAAGCCATTTCATATGTTTGATCCTTATGTTTGATCCTTACAAAATACCCCATTATTTGGGCCCAGTACCAGACTAAAAGCTTAGAAAATGTCTATCCTACCCTCACACACTTAGTATATGCCATTAAATTATGTGCATTGTCAGCATCTTGTAATGCAATACTTTCTGTGGATACCACTGATTAAAAATTTTAAATACTATGATAATCAAATCAAATTAGGTAAAATGTTTACATGTAAATGATCATATAATGCATTTCAATAGATAAAGATAACAAAACAACAATCTTAAAAACTTTTTGAAATAGAAATTAAGTGAATTTTATTGAAATTGCAGCAATGAAGACAATAGAAAATGATTCAAACTTTCAAATATTAGAATGTTTCGTACTTACTAAAACAAAGTCAAAATGTAATATACATAATTCATTATATCAGTTAATTAAGATAAATTCAATTTAACATGACCTGGCTGCATTTTGAACAGTTTCGTGGGTAAGAAAAACATACCAGTCAGTAAAAGGAAATACATATAATTTGAGAATATCGTGCTGTAAAAAAAGTGGACATTTGTTTTCCAGTGTGAAAAAATAAATGTATTGAGGCATACTCATGCAAAAGATAAATTGAGTTTCAAAAAGATGAATGGAAATATTTACACAAAAGAAATTATAAAAAAATGTATCTCAGATCGGCCACACAAAAATTACATTTGGGGAAGGTGCAAGAACATGAGAAAAAAATATTCACACATACAAAATATAAAAGTAAAATAAAAACTTGTACAATCGAAAAAAAAAATTCATTCTTCAACTTTTCCTCAGTTTTTAATCAATGTGCTGAAAATTTGAAAAGCTGTTAACTAGAGCATCACTCTTTTTTTTGTCATTTTTTTGTCCCTTTTTTCTCTTTGGATACTGTCAACCAAAACTGTAAACATAGTCAACATAGGTGTCTTCTGTTTTTAAATGATTCTGGCTAGCTGCCTGGCTGGCTATATATGTATATATATGTCATGCTGACAGGACACATCAATGGATCTGAGGGTTGGAAAAGGTCTCAAACGGTTTTCCGAAACTTAAACTGGATAAATAAAATAATCAGAATTGATGGCAAATACCTTAGTAATAATGCTAGATGAACTGAATGGAAAAATCAAGAAAGTTGGTCTCCACATGACTTTCAATAAAACCAACATTATATCAATATGTTGAAGACAAAGACACAATGATCGTGATTGCATATGCAGAGCTAAAGAAAGTAGACCACTACATCCACCTAGAATAACAAATCTCTATGAAATCCCTGAAAGAAGAAGAGATCAAGCAAAGAATCACTCTCAGTTGGAAGGCTTTCAACAAAAAAAGAACCTAACTGAAAGATTGGATGCACTGTGCACAAGAGAGGATCATGCTCAACATCAAATGGAGATATCACAAGACAGCATGATATATAAGAGAACAAACAAGATTTTGAGAAATGATAAAAACCATTAGAAAACTCAAATGGCAATAGGCAATAATGTTACAAGAATGCCAGACACCTACTTGACATCATAACTCATAAGCAAAATCGTGGCCGGCAAAATTTCTGACGGCATGACAATTTAGACAAGTTCAAAAGTTATTGGCTCTGCAACGCCCATGATCAAGAGGTCTGCCAAAATTTTGGTAGAGTCAACATCCAATGGCAGACGTTAAAAAGCTGATAATGATGATGTTCAGAAAAAACATTTTTGTTTTTTTAAATTCCACTACAAAACATGCCTTTTTTTTCACAATGTAAGTTTATGCTAGATTGATCCCATAGTTCGTGCCTAGCACCATTCATGTTCATTTCCAGAAAATTCAGACGTTTTAGAGATCCAACAAAAGGCGAGAGAAGTAACTTATTCATTGATCACCCACTTTTCCAATATCTTAATTGATTACCCAACATAGCATGCTGCTAAAAGACATAGGTCACATGACGATTTCTATTGAGTGACTAACCCGACCTGTTTTTGTTTTTTTTCCTCAAACCCTCAATTCTCTGTTTCAATGCAGAGCAAATATCAAAATTAAACCTCATTTAAACTATTGCAAGCTATCTTCAACAAAGTTTAAATGTTGTGACATGTGAATGGCAAGAAAGTATAAACAATACTTTGAATGGGAAATCTTTGTTCTAAACATATATGTTGCTTAGTATAGTAAATAAGGAAAGTACTTTTCTTTCTTTCCTTCTTCCAATTAGGTGCTTCCATTCTCATTTACTGTTTCCCACCACATGGGTATATTTCCCAAGATTCAATGCTGCTATGAGCAAAGCTCAACAACTATGAGGCAGCTGGAAAGGATTGGGAGGGATACTTGTCTTTGTCACTGCAAGGATGTACGTGAAGATAGCTGAAATCGAACAGGTAAGTCTTTTTTTTTTTTTTAAATACTGTTGGGGTTCTGGGTTTTTTTTTCCAGACAAAATTCAAGAGTCCTTAAACATTTTGTGTCAAAGAACGCTTTCCCAACTATCAGTAGTATGACAGGCACCATTTACTTCTCAAGTCAAACTTGTATTTGAACTCAATAATAAAAATCATACATAATGATATTTAATTCCTATTTCAGATAATGCTCAAAACAAATTAATCAGGAACAGTAAGTTTCAAGACATTGTTTATATCATTATGGATAAAATCCAAGAAAATTTATGGTTTAACTTAATAATGAACATAATGCCCAGTATATCACGCAGTTCCTACGTATGAATGATGAGCATAATACACAAAAAATTTAAATAAACTAAAAACAAAACAAATAAACCAAACAGGGGGACCGGGTGTGAAAATTCATGCTCTCAAAGAGTTCAGATATGTAGTTGTCACACTAGAAAAATTAAAAACATCAATTGCAGTATTGGAAAAAAAAAATAACATTAATGGTAGTCAGTCTGTGACAGACTCATGCAAAAGGAACAGTGGGTGCCATAGCACCTGCAGGCTCAAGGTTGGGGACCTCCAGACTAGATAGTTTCCCTGGTTTATTGCTGGTGGGTAATTGATAGATAGCAATTGCTGGATTCTCAGACTGACTATTATTCAATTTACATCACTGCAACAACACTTTAACCTGATATAAAGCTCTAGTGCCATCAGTACATGGTCCTATTGGAGTATAAAGAGGAATATTATTAGTGGTTTTAGTTAAGGAAGTTTCACAGTAATCCAAATCCTCCAATAATCTCCTGGATAGCATTTTATGCATCTCTTTTTTTTTTTGTGAGTAGGGCCCAGAGCTGGTCATACCAGATGTAATATAATCGGTTTTCTTGTTAATTACCAGATGTAATGCCTTAGATTTTTTCATCTTCTTTCTTTTTATCTTTTTCGACAGCCAGTGATTTTCTCGTCTTAGTGGTAGGACTTCAGAAATACATAATACAATTTGTTTTTCTTCATGAGAGAGAGAGAGAGAGAGAGAGAGAGAGAGAAAATAGTTTATTCGGCATACCCAACATGGATAATGGAAAGAGAAAGAAATTTTGAACAAGGATGAAGATTATTTTTACACCTAGTCGGATCATTTCAACTGCATTGGGAGGCTACCTGGACGACAACACTTTCTGTTGAACTGTATTGCTAGGGACGTCTGTCTTCCCCAGTGGTCTGCTCTCCACTATTTCTTTGTGTCAGCCCTTCACTGCTACTCTCCTCCTAATGCTTAATTGATTTAGTTTAGTCCACGTATCAACCACATCATACAACTTTCCCATTCTACTGAAAATATTACATCATTGTGCAGATATTTTTTATTGCATTTTCATAATTCACTGAATATATATTAGTTAAATGTCAGATCAAAGTAAGATAATGGTATCTATTTATTTGCATCTCTGTACAGATTTATATCTATATATAGAGACATTTATGCATACATATGTATTATATACATTGCATGATTTTATGCATAATTGCCTGGCCATATAGCTATCAAAGAAAACCTGCCTGAACCACCTGCCTGTCTGGAAATATCTGAGTATATTTGTATATGAGTCTTGGTATTCTGTCATCTTTCATTCTCCATTGAATATTTAGGAGAGCAAAACAAAAATTGGTTAGATCTAGCCCCCAAAATGGCCAATTTGGAAACTTTATTTTTAGCTAATAGCTTTCTCCTCTTCCAGGACTACCTATATTTCCCCCCTGGGGGAGAATTCTCCTCTGGTTTGGAACCACTAACTTGATACATTGTTTGTCACACCATCTTCAGCCAACCTGCCTGCCTGAGCCAGCCTACCTGCCTAAAAATATCTGTATATCTCTAATCATAACTTAATTTCCTACCATCCCTCATGAATATTTGGAGGAGCAAGAAAAAATTGGCAACTTCATTTTAGCCCCCCCCCCCCATGATCGGGAACTACTGAACTCATTGCTGATTACTCTATCCTTAGCTTGCCTGACAGCCAGCCTGAAAAATAGTCATGAGTTTTGGTATCTAATTTGTGTGATCCCTTGTTCTTACAAAAAAAAAAAAGAAAAAAGAAGTCTACACATCAAAACAGCAGAGACCCCTACGTAAAATTGACCTCTGTACACACATGTATATCTATCTATCTATCTATCTATCTATCTATCTATATATATATATATATATATATATATATATATATATATATATATATATATATATATATACACACATATATATATATATACACACATATATATATACACACATATACATACACACATATATCTATAAACATATAATACCAAAATTACTGTCGTAATGTATCAATTCTATTCTAGTACAGTCTTTGCATTGCTATTTTGGAGACTTTACATACATTCTCTCATTTTTGTTCTTGTCATACCAAGTTTAGTTAGATATACTGAAGTTCAGTTGGTGATAGATACTTGATATCTGATTTCAATAGGATATATATTTGTTTGCTAGCCATATTTTTCATATTTTATTCTCAGATTAACATATTTTCTCCAGCTCACTTTCATGGCCTCTCTTGACATTCTCCTCAAAAAGAACCATTAACTCGATGATATGGACCAGACAATAATGTTGGGATGCTAATCTCAATCGGAAAGGTGAGACAGTGTTCCAAATCTCCTGTGACTTTCCAATCTGGATGACCTTCAAACAACAACGTTTTGCATGTTTTACAGAAAGTATATCCCAGCATGTTTCCCTCCTTCACAAAATCTATTTTTATTGGCAGTTTTGCAACATCTTGGGATAACCAAAGCAAGGACTTGTGTATAAACATATTTGTCTACATGCACACACACATATTTAGTAGAACATATAAACACTTAGAAAAGATACGTTTTACAACAAGAAATCAATTGGTAAATATGATCAATTCACAACAGATACAAGTACAACATCTTTACATAGGTGGATGCTATACACTTACGGTGACATTCTGGCCACTGAGATCTTTGACTTCCTTGCCAGTTACTGGTACAGGCTGAGAGAGAAAAAACATCAAGAGAAAAAATCTATTTAAAATATATCAAACAAACAAAGACTACACAAGAAATAATGAGATTGCAGTGGTGTGTTTAATTTTTAACATTCACAGATTGACCTTTGACAAAAATGAGCTAGATTCTTATTTCTTTCTTTTCAATCAGTAAGTGTTGTAAATAAAATCAAAATATTCTTCCTCACTTCCAACAACTATATTAATCAAGATCTTTTGGGAGTTGGGATAAAATGTAAGATATGAAATTTGTACAATTCTACATATCTAAGAGTATAAATCACTAGTATCGGGCATATTCAATTAATTTTTGACTCATATTTTCCGTATGGTTTACTCACTGCCATATACTGACAGCTTGAGTAGCTCCAATGAAAGGCAAATGGAACTGAAATGAAAATTAATTTGGAATCTTTAGAGATATGTGTGGAGGGACATAAATTTTGGCAATGCAACATGGTTTGCACTTATAACTATGACTTAGAGGAAATATGTGTGCATGGATCTGACCCCAAATTCAATCAGTTCTTTTGTGGCCTATTGCCCACTTTACCACAAGAGAACTATAAGAGTTATTGTGCGGACAATCATAAGCATATAGATAAATGCATGGAAAAAAAACAAAAACAGGAAAAATATCTTTCATAAAAGAAAAAAATCCTGTATCTGCTTAAAAATTTAACCATCTCTTCCTTACCCAATTGTCCACCCTTCCATAAAATTCATTCTGTACTTTTAGAGAAATCTTTTGGATGGAGAGATGGAAAGATGGACACAACAAAATACTTCATTTGCAAAGATAGATTAAGATGAAAGAAAATACTGGTCAAAAATTAATAATGGCTGACAATGTTTCATCTGATGAATGGAATAACAAACCAAGATAATATTACTAAAATAACTAGTGTACATAAAAGCAATAACAAATATGGCATTGAGCAACCGCAAAAAATAAAAGGGTAAGTTAAAGGTTGAGATTTGATTTTCTGCCAGCCATAGAAGTTCTTGTAGCTTAAGTGGCAGAGCAGCTGGTACAGATAACCTGGCTTCCCTAAAGCAGAAAAGATGTGAGTTTGAGTCTCACCGAGAGCTTATCCTTTATTTCCGATCCACAATGTTTACACACTGCCGTAGACTAACGGCTTGGGTAGTTGTTATGAAAAAATAAAAAATTAATAATGATTTACAATGCTTCATCTATTAAAAAAATAAAATAGAAATCCAAGTTATCTCTACTAATAATACAATCACATACATCTCTTACTGATTTTAATTTTATGAAATTGAAATATTTGAATCTGATTTTTATGATACAGCATATTTCTAAGAATAGATATGAATAAAGTAACATTTACAACCAAAATTATTTACAGTGCGTCTTTTTTTATTTGATGTAAAAAATATTTCTATACTAATATTTATTACCAGCTAGAGTATGTTCTTCATTTCAAGAAAAAAAAAATTTCAATGGATTATTGCTGCAAAGACAGAATAATTTTGCGTTTTTCAAATAAAAACAATTTATTAACATAATGCAATGAAATAAGGCATAATGTTAAATAATATTAAGAATTAAAGCCACAAAACATGTGAAAATTGCTGAAGAGTGCCTTTTAAAGTTTATAAGATCAACATAACTTGACATTCAAAAGATAACAGATAACTGGTAATTTTTAATTAGTTAAACTAATTTTCAATTTTAATTTTTAGATATCTTTAATACACACCCCTTTTACACACTATTTTTCAAACACTATTTTTTTATATCTGAATTTTTCCCTTATCTTATATCTTTATTCCTCTCTTTCTATTTTAGTTACTTTTTCTGATATTTGACCACTTGTCTAATTCTTTTAGATCATCAATGTTCTCTAGACAACTTGTAGTTGTCTAGCTTTATCATAATACCTCTTCCTGTTGCATAACATGCAGAAAATTAAAGATTAAATTTTTTATCTTGAAACCATTTTCCCTAATCTTACTAACTTAACAGTTACTTGTCATCATTCATGTATCTTTCTTGTAAAAACATCTGTTCACAATTTGCTTTACATTTTATCATTATTTTTGTTTTTCTTCACTATATTATGATAAACACCAAAATATCTCTCATAAAATAAAATTGCTAATCACATAATAAT
Organism: Thysanoteuthis rhombus; assembly: GCA_963457665.1. Taxonomy (NCBI): domain Eukaryota; kingdom Metazoa; phylum Mollusca; class Cephalopoda; order Oegopsida; family Thysanoteuthidae; genus Thysanoteuthis; species Thysanoteuthis major. The sequence continues at coordinate 57,775,626 of OY735210.1, forward strand.
TGCTAATAATAGCACATAATGCTTCAACCATCAGAGTTTGTCAATCTAGAGGAGTATTTACAATGTATATGTGAACAGCAATTCATGATAAGCCTAATCACTTTTTTAAACACTGAACAAGAACACAACTTTCTTTGGAGATTTTTGTGCATCAGTAATGTTCGTTAGATTATTTTAAAATATGAGTCACAACTAAATCAGTGAGTAGCCACTTATGTTGGGGTAATTCAAATTTCATGAAAAGGACAACCTTTTTAATGCAATTATGTTGCATAAAACTCACAGAAAAATGCATTTGAAACTATTGTCAATAATATTTCCTTCTGGGATGAATACCATTATTTACATCTGTTATAAAACAAAAAATGGATGACTATAAAAAGGAGTTTTGAGAACAGTCATCATCATCGATGGACATTCATCCTTCCTTGGATCGCTTGTACCAGAAAAAACATTCTGCTTAGCAACATGACATTGTCACCGAAGGCTTCCTGAAGAAATCAGTAAATTTCAGCAGCCATCTTGTTGATCTTGAAGCAAAACTTGATGTAGGTTCTTTGCTCCATGAGATCGGCCATTACAAAAACTGCCAAAACATGACATTATAAATGTAAACGTGAACTTTTTGGTCGACCTTTGTATAAAATCACTGATCTTATTTGAACAAAAGAATAACTAGATCTGGATATATTGTGACATGTTGAAAGTGTCATAACTTCTCGGGGAACTTGGAGAGTTGATAAAGGAAACATGGGTGGGACTATCAAACAAATATCCTTATCTGATTTATGCTCAAAAATCTCAAGCATAGAATGTTCACAAATCTTTTCAAATCAAAATATATTTAGAGTAGCTATCAGAACATCACACTCATCAGTTTAATTTGCATCAAAGCATTCACAATGTCAGAAAAAATTGATTTCTTGTGAACAATTAAAAGTGTTAACTTCATGATTCCAAAGTGAGCCTCAATTAATAGAAACTATGCACCAAATCAACTAATTACTTGGTAATCGAGTAGTTCATGAGTGATTCACTATTGGAGATAATCCATAGATGACCAGCTGAAAAATGACCAAGCAGTTCAACTGCACTGACATCATCACCCAAAGTCATTTGGCTACAATCATCTTTAAATTCAGAAATTGGGTTTCATATTCACTGATGAATGACAACTGGAATCATCATTTGGATACATGCATATCTTTGATTCCTCTGAACACCTTCATCACATGAAAAATGATACCTTTATGTCAGACATATGTGCAGAAAATGGTACCAATATGTCAGACATTTGTGTAAAAAATGGTACCAGTATGCTAGACAGACAAGGGTGTTGCCATTGCAGCCATATCAAAGCTAGATTTGTATAAAAAATAGTTATGCTTAGCTGTTGTTAAGACATGCAAGGCATTGGGAACTGCTTGATCCAAAAAGACTATCGTTGCTGAAGTGTACTGTGCACAGTTGCAAAGTGTTGCCGATGTAATTGCTAAAAAATGCCTACAATTTAGCAAAATTTACTTGCATGAATGAGCAGTAAAAATTGTTGCACTTGAATTGGAAAGTTCAGCTACACCAACCCTTCTCATCTGATTACGGGCCCTTTCATAACCAATTTTTCTGTTCCATGCAGAACATTCTAAATGATCAGGACTTCTGAAACGACGATATCAAAACAGCACTGTAAACCTTTTACTTTTCTAAACAGATGTCATTCTATAGCAAAGAAATATGCCTACATGCTGGGAGAGAGAGATAAATAACAATGGTCATGATGTTGAATGATTGTTCCAAGCTTCTTTTTTGAGAGATGATAAAATTTCATTGACTGCAATAATGTTCATAAACTTTCTTACTAACCCAATAATTACAACAATGGTCAATTTTTGTTTAAATGATTTCCAACATTGAGAAAAGTCATGTTACTAATAACCGCTCTCTTTAACTAATTACAGTAATTTCTTCATGCATTATCAAATAATGTTTTTAATTCGTTAAAGAGACAGTGGTAACAGTTCTGAATCTTTTCTTTTATTTTCATATTAGTTCATTTATATTAAAACACGAATAACAATCAAATATAATTGCACTTGTGAATAGAATTGCTGAAGGAAAGGGTAAAAAGGAGATAATAATGTTGAATGTTTCTCAACACTTTGCTTTGTTTACAAAACTATTTAAAGGCTTCAGATAAATGGTTTTCTCCAAGCAATCACCAAAATAGCATCAACAAAAGTAAATCAAGCAGTGACTTACTCATCAAAGTTATAGAAAATGGGTCGAATGATATATCTACGTCACTGATAGCAATGTGAAACTATCTAAATTATTCAAACAAGGCAAGCAAAATATTTGGATCAATTTGTCTAAATTGTTTCAAAAGATCATTAATTTTTTTATCAACTTCTCTTATACCACTGCCCCTGTAAAACATATGTCAAATGGTCTGAAAATACAGTAATTTAACTTGACGATTCAGATACATTAACTATATTGTTTTCTACTTTGCTATAGACATCCAATGACCAAGCAATAAAATAAGTCAATGTGTAATAATTACTCATACTAGTGAACATATTCAAAGTTTAATTTTTAGTTAGTGATAAATTACCTTATTTCCACGCATAGTTATCCTTCCTCCACATCGTGCACATGACTTCAGGTGACAGTAATGGCAGCTGTGTCCCACTCCATCTGCAAATTTTGTCTTATGACAAATCTGACAGACAGCACCTTCATCTTGAGGAGTCACTTGTTTGGTTTCTTCACTCAGTTTTTTCACTGCTTGTTGATAACTGTCAAATTCATCTTGCATTTGTCTGTAAACACAAAATAACAAAGAAAATTTTATGAAATGATCATGATTGTTGAAAATACAAATGTTTTTAGTAAGAACTACAACATTAAGAAACACTGTCTATCTCTACAACAAATTAGAGTTACAATTTGAAACAGAATCTCCTATACTGGACTAAAATGAATTTTGCTCCCAAGCTTTGTAGAATTTCTGGTATTATTTCTAAATCAGTATGCATTAGAGTAACAAAGTTTCATATCACTGAGCTCATTAATTGACCAACTAGCAACTCATCACAATTTAGAAAGCTATAACAGAATGAAAAACTCTCGTATTTTTTTAAATAAGCTAATATTATTTTAATATTCTGAACACCTAGGAAAGAGAAGGGTGTTATCTGGGTTATTATGCTTTGCTCAACATGGCATGGTATCATCCTTGAGAAATAATGCCATTCTTTCTCTGAAATCATTCTTTTGATCAAACTGGCCAATTAACTATTGCAAAGAATTGCAGGAGTGTAACATGATCTGTTGCATAATGGGGTGTGGAGAATATCAACCAAACATCCAGCCATTTCAATCCCATTTTTGTTCTGATCAGTTGTTGGTCATTTTCTCTTGATTTTGTAAAGGTCAATCTTTCCATTTATCACTGCAAAGTAAGGTACAAATTAGCCTCTGATAAATTCTTAGAATAAATATGTGAAGATAAATTCCAGAAATAAAGAGTTTTCGCACAACAAATGCAAACCAAAGTTAGTACACATTTTGACTGGTTTAAAACAAACAAAAAAGTAAACCAGATAATGGGGGTCTTGATTAGTGGATGAATCAAAAGAGAGGCAGGAGTGGACAATGGGGGTCGGAGTTATTTGGCAAGATTTACCACACTAAATAAAGAGGTGAAGTGAATGAGCGAAAAGGAATGTCTTCAGAAGAAATTAAAATCGAGAATGTTTGTCAGTGTATGTCAATTACAGCCACATGAATGCATTCCTTGAAAAGTCCTTTCTAACTACATTGTGTGCTTAGTTTTGTTTGATTTGTTCTTTGCAACTGAAGAAAAAAATTCTTTAGAGATGAGGAGGATTTACTTTTGTTAAATGTATAAAAATGTGCGTATGCAAAAACTACCCTACGTAAACAAGAGAGTGAAAATGCAAGCTTACCACAAGGCAAAAGAAAGAGAATTACTATTTACTGCAAAAAGGCTTAAATAACATGATGATAAAGAGCTGTTATATTGGTAGTCCCATGTGACGCCAAGGAGGAAAAGGCAAATGATTTACCATTCCTTTAGGCATCTTCACCATGTGGCAGAAATTGTAAGTAGATCTTACCAAGGGTAAATAAATTCAAAAATCACTTTTTAAAAAATTTATTATCTTTCTTAAAGAAAAGGACACAACAATATAAAAAGAAGTCTCTATCTGTTAATAAAAGTGTTTTCATTACTTCCTGAAGGTGATCATTGATCACATTACCGCAATCTCAAAAGTGAGAGCAAGTGAGCATGCAGGAGTGACTGGCTTAAGTGAATAAGAGGAAAACTTGGGCAAGATCATGTTTTCTGAGACCTAAAAATTTGACTGTGATGAAAGATTTATATTTGGGCCAATACTGGTTGCGACACTATTGTTATAGATTTAAATAAATAGTGTTTTTAACATGTGTTACATGTTATCGTCAAATGGTATGATTTAATTGAAACAATAAAAATAGTCTCAATAGATTCTTTGCACAAATTTTTTCTTTCTTTTTTAAACAATGGAAAATAACAAAACACTAACAATACAATTGCTTATCTTTATTTATATTACAATAGCAGACCAACATTTATTTGACTATCCTAAAAAGAACTTTTGATTTTAAAGAATAATTAATTCCCTTGAACTCTACATCCTCACAATGTAGCAAATACAATAGAGAGCACATGTTATAAAACAGAGGATGACTGCATGAAAATCAACTCATTATCAATGCAAAAAGACCAGCTGATAAGTAGACAGTAATGATGGTCAGTTGAGAGTAGATTGGGAAAAGGAAGAATTACTTCCAGGAAGTTCAATGAACAGGTGAGCTATCATTGGCACTTAGTTCGTCATAAATATATGATTATGGTGAATAAAAGATGTCAAAATATGCTGAAACAGGCAAATGGTGCCAGCACAAAGAACCAATTAATTATGCAGGCAGAAAATTAGTAAAATGAGAAACCATTAGAAAAGATGAAATAGACATGAATGAACATATAGTATTAGTGAGATTTATTGTGAATGGGATGGAGTAAGAGGTTAAAAGGAGAGAAAAGTGAGGCCTAGAGCACCTCTTATGTCCAAAATTCAAACTATTTGGAAAAGCTCAGAACTTCTAACCAAACTTCTATTGGTCAAACAGGCAAGAGACAAAATTTCTCAAACTTTTTTCAGGGTTTCACATTTTAGAAATAAAACATCTTTCCAGCCCTTCTTGTTCTTTTACTTAGCTGAAAAAAAAGCTATTTTAATCCCAAATTGACCTGTAGTGACCTCCATGATCTTAGATGTCAAAACCACTGATCCTATCATCTTTTTCTGTCCAAGTTAACCTTTACAACTAATTTACCAGCAAAGATGTAATAATTTAGCTGCAATACAGATTATATAGGCTACAAACTATTCCAACCTCCAATTCCAATGAGCTTAGATGAACTCATAAATTGAATTAGAACTTAATGTCAGCTATTTAAAGACTTCACCCATTATATGTAACTTCTACAGTGGATCATTTTATATAGGCATTTAAAAGAGATTCTAAGTCTCTATATCAAGAAATCAGCTAAGATTTTCCTTCTCTAATAAAGCTCTGAACTACGATAAGAAAGCTTATGCTGCTTGCTTATATTTTTGTTCCTATGGAAACTGATTTTGATTGCTTTGCAAATTCACCAAGTGAGAAGGGGCATTGCCCTAGCTGTAGTTACAATCCCGGGTCCAACTATCCCCTGTCTCCCCAACAGCTTTGAAAATTACTTATACATACAAAAATGCAAGTGTACATGTTAAAAAAATACAAAAAATCTTTTGAACATATGTTTTTTTATTGCTCCAAAATGTGGTCTGAAGCTTTGAGATTAAGTACTTCTATGATTCTACATATCATTCAAACAAATATGTTCATTTTTATCACAGCCTTTTATTTGGTTTTCCTCAAGTGTATTTTGAGTAGAACTCAGTAGATATCAAATATGGATATCTTAAGGAGGTGGCTTTTAGAATGTCACTGATAAGGCCAACATTCTGGTTCTAATGTGGAGGATTTCTCTATATCCTAGCCCTCACCCCAAGGTTCAAACACTATTTGAGCATGTAAACACCATTGAACAGTCAATATAGTTCACCATGGAGAGAGAACAGAAATAACAAACTTGCTTTCCAAGATACCACACAGAATATGGTTTTAATACATCCATATGTAGGAAGCCAACATATATGGGATTATACTTATATTTTTATTTCAACTACATATTCTTCGTAACGAAAAATGAGTTTGTCAGCAGCACTGAACAAAACTTATAAACAGTAAATCAATCACCTGAACTGACCCATACATATAGCATACTCCAAAAAGAAACTGTCGAAGAATCTATGCAACTTTAGGATCTGTTAATAAATGGACAAACACAAAAGCATACTAACTATAAGGGTTAAGGTTAAGGTTTAAGGTTGGGCATTCAGGTAGCTTTCAATAGTAAAGCTATTCTATGCATTTCATAAAAGTCAGACCTCTACATGACTTTGATGAAAAATTGTGTGCATAACATTCCATGCAGCTATAGTAGGAAGTATAAGTTGCTACCTAAAACGTGGATTTGAAGAACATTGAGAAACTGTAACCCAAAATCAAGCTTGGTAGAACTTGTATGAAAGGAGAATGGATCACACAATCTGCTTAGATAATAATTAAAAAGGACCAACAATGGAAAATATGAAACAAGTGGCGCATATGAGTTACAAAAGGAATGTATGAATAATCAAAATTAGATATGAATGAGCTAATGTTGAGTAGATCAATATTTGTTCTTCTATATTAAAAAAAATTAGCATACATGCTGAGTTATGCATTATATATTTTTGTATTTTTTTTCAGTCTGTTCCTATATATTCTAACTACAGAAGGAGTAAAAAAAGTACTTAGTGACATTTGAGAACTATCAGATGCAATATGCATTCAAGGAAGGCAGGATCAAATATCGGATAAAACATTGTGATAAAATCAAAAAAAATAATATTAAACTGAATAATTTGTAAAACGATAATTCAAACTCTAAGATGGCATCTTTTCTAAGGAAAACTAATCCTTACAAATGCTACCATTGCTTTATCAATTGATATACTTTGGTGAGCGGGGGTTGTATTGTTTCATACATTTACAATTTACAAATGTAATATATAAATCTAAATAGATAAATAATTCAACATTATATTTTCTTGTTGGATAAACTTTAAAAAATTTTGTAAAAAAATAAATCCTTCATCTCATTATGATTCACCAAATGTCTGTCTATCTATTTGTATTTGATAGCCCACTGCAAAAACCACTTGACATAACGCCATAAAATTTTCTGTGGGTACTCCTGAAAACTCAGGGGGGGAATGTTAACAAGTTACCTTTTGAAAATAACCCCCAGAATATATTTGAGCCGGGGGGGGGGTCAGTTTCTCAATGAAACTCATTCTAAAATGGTGACATTATTTTTGTGTCCATCTGTTGGCTGATGATTGATACTTAGTAACTAATCTCTCACTTTTACTCTCACCCACTATAATAACGTTGACTCTAACTCTACTTCTCTGTATCAGAGATACAAATATTTGAACAGTCACTGTAATCTCTCTCTCTCTCTCTCTTCAACCTTTCTAAAGATAGGAATACATAAAGAGTCGTCATGAATTTTTTAAACTAGAGAGGGTGAGGTGCTTATAGCATATATTGTTAGAAAAAACTATCAATTTTTTGAAAAAATCGAATTAAACTATGTCTGATTCCTATCTATCTACCTATTCAATTCATTTTTTTTTGCTCACAAAAAAAATTTAATAGCAAGTCACCAAGTATGAAAAACAGTTTGAACAAGTCAACTCAAATGAAAAAATTATTTTCACTTTTTTGTCCATGAAAGTTTATATTTGTGAAATTATAAATAAATGCCATAAGGTGGTCCTGATTATAAACTGTTCAAGTTTCACACCAATGCTTATACATTGTTAGAAACAGCACACAAGTAGAAAGAAATACAAGAATTAATGAAAGGAAAATAGAAGTAAATACATAAATGAATTAAAATTGTGATTTTATGCCAATTATCATACTTATTTTTTCTGCAAATTTGATCCCACCTATTAAAGCCTATCTTTCAGTTAGTCATAAAGAACTAAAGCAAAGATTAATATGTACCAAATTTATGGTATGAAATCACTCCATCATTTTTTTTATATTGAATGTAATTAAAATGTACTTTCCAGATTATTCAAATATCAAACAAAAGCTGTATATAAAAACGAAAGTTTATCTTTAACCAAGATACCAACGCAACATTGAAATGCATTAGAAAGTAGAATATCATACAGATTTTGGTATCGTTAGGAATTTATAGAAATGGCTGCATCCCACTAGATCTGGTATCAGAAGATTTAGAGTGAGCCTTAAATAGTATCTAAAAAGTTTTTCTAAATTTCATTTGGAAATAATTTCATATTCAAATACTCTACATTGGTCTTCATAGAAAGCAGAGCAAAGACTTCAATATCCATCATTTCTGCACATTAATCAGTATCCTGTCAATCAATCAAAATATCATGTCAAGTGGACCAATGGTCTCCACTCAGTCATCTCCAATTTTGCTCTTACTTTACTCACAAGCTCTTTTGGGTCTGAAACAGAGTCTTATAAAATTTTAGCACAATATCTTTGCTTGTTCAGTCATTATGGGTCCAAGAACAACTACATATTATTTTTTTCCATTTTCAACTAGCCACCATTCCATAACATGGAGATCTATTAAACTGAGAATTTGTTTCCTGGGTAAACTTTTTATGCAAATTTTGAAAATGTCATCAGCCTAGATCTAGAAAATATAATATGTTCAGAAAAACATGGCAAAGTGAGCTCCAAATTTCATTGGTATTTTTCGGGAGCCATATTTAAGTAATCATAACTCAGTACATGACCCACTCTATGAACTTTATCTGGCACAGTATAAAATAGTGTCAATACATTACAAAATGTCACAATGTGGATTTTTCTAACTTTTCTAGATCCTTAGATATAAGGTCTCAAAAATGTCCAAAATTAAAAAATGACAAAGATATACCATTTTTGAAGGTAAAAATAAACAAGTGGGAAAAGCAGTAACATTTCCTGAAAAATCACTGAGGAGAGCATATTCAAAAATAATCAGTTTTTCAATTTGGACTCTTGATTCCTTTATCTTCTAATTAGTAATGGAAATCGGGTCAGTACACAGCTTTCAGCAAATACATACTTCTAAATTTCTAGGCTTTTTTTTACATTCAATATCTACAAATATATTATCTCTATTCACCCTCATGGGTGGAGAGCTGATTTTATTGGTCATCTACCCCAAAAAGTTACAGGACTGCCAAGGGGCATGATTACAAATAAATGAAATTCCAAATTTGCAATGTTGTGATATTATCAATAACAAGATTTTATAAACTGGTGAGAAATTACATCAATACCAAAACATTATCAGGATTCAGTCAACAACAGTTTGCATCAAATTTTAAACAATCTGAAAATTGTCTCTTTCCTACAACAAACCAGGAGTGAGACATTCCAAGTGAATATTTTTTTTTAGAGTTGCTGTTTTGCCAAACTTTGTGAGAAAAATGTTGTTTGTGTATGGGGCCAAGTTGAAATGATGGATTTTTGATAGTTCTCATCTTTAGGGTGAGATATCTCAGAGTCATTCTGATTCATGGGGTCAGGATTCGATCCATAATGGAATGCTACTATGAGTTCAGTTTATAAAGCCAGGATAGACACACCTCTTTACCACCAATGCACAAAAGATATGTGGCCACTTGGTGTCCACTGACTGGTCACTAGAAGAAATGCAAAGAAGTGTAGTCCCACCTTGGTAGGAACAGGGTAAAAAATTGATCCAATCAGATTGTGAGATGGGCCTTGGAAAATGGAGACAGGTGCAGGGGGAAAAAAGAGATGTTGGAATTAGATTCCAAATTTGAGAACCTCTCAGATAGGGATGGGAGACCAATTCATGTGGGCCAGCGGGTGATTAATCATGTCCCACACTGCAACAAATCTTACTCCTAAAAATAACCAATATTCATAAAAGGAGTCAATTTCTAGCTCTCAGTATCAGACCTAACTGTTGCCAGGTGACCAAGTGTTGGAAGCCATGGCAAATTGGCTTGCTGGGATGAAGGACTGGCGTCAGAAACGAAGAGTGAAAGCTGAGACCATGACTTGAGAAATTTCAACAAATCTACTCAGAGAGAGAAGGAGAGAGAGAGAGTGATTGAAATAGAAACCGTAGTTAGAAGCTCAAGCATCACTTCTTGCTTGCAGGCTTGAAACCCCTGGGCCCTGCACTGACCACACTCTGCATCTCTTTTGCCGCTACAATCTCTTCCCCCCAGTTCCACAAATCAACTGTTAGTTGACTGATCGATTGACCCTACAATGAATCACGCTGTTTCTTTACTTTTTTTTTTTTACTTATGTCACCTCAACACTTGTTCCTAGAGATACTCTGACTAAAACACTAGTACCTCATCCTTGATCTTTCACACAATGTGGGGATGGCAATGACTGATGTGGACTGTCCAACGGCAAACAGCTAAAATTAACAAGTGATAATTGATCATGTGTACCAGAATTCTCAATCCAAGATAAGTGTGATAATGTCATTGAACAAAATTCCAATGCTTAATTGGAAACAGTGATGTAAAGGAGTTTTGGGGACTAAGTGTACAGTAAGGCTGAGTCTTTGGAACTAGGTATTTTTCAACTGCTAAAATGAAGTCCCCAGACTAACTAAAATTGCCGCAAGTTTAGATGAGTACATAATTTTCTTGATTTATTGTTCATTTCCTCATTGTTCTGTGATAATCTTTAATGCCTGCCTATTCATCCAACCCTGTATTACATGCTTGTAAATGTCCAATGCGTCGAATCGTTGATCAAATAGCAAAAAAAAAAAAAAACAAAAAAAAAAAACCCCAAATGCCGAAATCTAAAATATCTAAAAGCTAAACTGGAAGAAAAGAAAAAAATCTCTAAATGTGCACCAATTCCGTATATTCCAAAGAACCTTAAATCCCCTCCCCCGAAATTAACCATAAATCTACAAGGAAAAAAAGAAAGAACCCTCCCCCAAATGCCGAAATCTAAATATCTAAAAGCTAAACTGACCCCATACTCTCCCCCCCCCACTACCTCGACCTAACTTTGACTTGCCATAAAAAACAAACGAATGTAGTGTTGGATATGTCCAGGCTGTATCTATTATCAGTAGTAAATTCTTGCTGGGAGACGGGCACGAATTATTTAGCAAGGAACGATGAAAAAAATTGAAACTTTTTCAACTGCTAAAATGAAGTCCCCAGACTAACTAAAATTGCCGCAAGTTTAGATGAGTACATAATTTTCTTGATTTATTGTTCATTTCCTCATTGTTCTGTGATAATCTTTAATGCCTGCCTATTCATCCAACCCTGTATTACATGCTTGTAAATGTCCTATGCGTCAAATCGTTGATCAAATAGCAAAAAAAAAAAAAAAAAAAAAAACCCAAATGCCGAAATCTAAATATCTAAAAGCTAAACTGAAAAAAAATAAAAAAAATCTCTAAATGTGCACCAATTCCGTATATTCCAAAGAACCTTAAATCCCCTCCCCCGAAATTAACCATAAATCTACAAGGAAAAAAAGAAAGAACCCTCCCCCAAATGCCGAAATCTAAATATCTAAAAGCTAAACTGACCCCATACCCCCCCCACTACCTCGACCTAACTTTGACTTGCCATAAAAAACAAACGAATGTAGTGTTGGACATGTCCAGGCTGTATCTATTATCAGTAGTAAATTCTTGCTGGGAGACGGGCACGAATTATTTAGCAAGGAACGATGAAAAAATCGAAACTTTTTCAACTGCTAAAATGAAGTCCCTAGACTAACTATGCTGTGCAACTGGTCTTATAAACTTAAACCTCTGTGGACTTTATCTAAGTTAAAAACTTAATATATAAGGGAGAGGTATCTTCCAAGTCGTCCCAACTGGAATCTGCATCCAACTTTTTTTTTTTTTTTTTTCAACCTTGGTGCTCCGAACATCCACTCTTGTTTTCACAAGAACAGTTTGGATGTGTATCAAGAGCCGGTGGAGCTCTTTTGCCACTGACCCGCAGTGGACAATCCACTAGACCCCCTGCCAATACGTCTTGGGCCAGCGTGGCAGGGCATGGCCCATTACTCCCCATGATTTGCACACCAAATATTATATCGGCCGTTCCTGCTGGGACCTCGGTACCAAAAGGCCCAGCCATATCACTTGCTTTGGGTGGGGGTGATATGCTCCAAGGGCGACTACCCAAAAACTACACCAAGAGTACGTCAGTTCCTGCTGGGTCATCGGCCTCAAAAGACTCAGCCACATCACTTACTTTGGGTAGGGGTGATGTGCTCCGAAAGCGACTACCCAAATCCTTCACCAAGGGACCCTCTGTCCCTACTGAGTCACCGCTCAAACAACGACCATTTCAACAGAACTCTAAGACTGTCAACAAGAAGACAAATTTATACATAGGCACATACAACGTCAGAACACTGTCAACTGACATGCACCTAACTGATCTAGAAAGTGAAATCAGAAATGTCAAATGGGACATCATAGGCATTAGTGAGGTAAGAAGACCCGGAGAAGAACTAATCGAACTGAGAAGCAAGCATCTTCTTTACAGCTACGGTAAAGAGAAAGTAAAACAAAGTGGAGTTGGCTTTCTCATCAATAAGAACCTGAAAGACAATGTAACTGGCTTCAAAGCCGTCTCTGACCGGGTAGCTAGCGTCACCATACAACTTTCAAAACGATACAAACTCAATATAATCCAAGTCTACGCTCCCACTTCGCAATCAACCCAACAAGAAATAGACAACTTCTATGATGACTTGAACTCCCTACTCCAAGGCACCATAAAACACTTCAATGTTATCATGGGAGACTTCAACGCACAAGTAGGACAAGGAAATGAAAATTGCGTCGGCAAATTTGGATACAAAATACGCAACGAGAGAGGAGAAGATCTTGTAAACTTTGCGACGGCTAATGGATTCAAAATCATGAACACCTTCTTCAAGAAGGGACCCAGTAGGAAATGGACTTGGAGGAGCCCCAATCACGAAACAAGAAACGAAATAGACTACATCCTAACGGACAAAAACGATATCATCAAGGACATCCAAGTCCTAAATCAAGTCAATGTAGGCAGCGACCACAGAATGGTACGATGTAAAGTACAAATAAACACCAATAAAGAACGCAGGAAAATGTTCCATACAAAACCGTAGTCTCTAAACATACCAAAAGAGCACGTTCAATCTTTCAAGCTCGAATTGAAGAACAGATTCAGAATTCTTACTGAACAAGACAGCACCAACATCAACGAACTAAGCAGCAAAATGACAATGTCAATAATTGAAGTAGCCTCTACATTCAAGCCAATGGGCAAACAACCCATTAGCAAAATCTCGGATGACACTAAAAATCTCATGGAAAAACGCAGAAACCTCAAGCCACCGACAACAACGAGGGAGAAAATTGAAGAGGCTGAACTAAACAAATTAATCAAGAAGAAACGAAGAGAAGACAGAAGGAGATACACAACGGCAGTCATTGAATCAACTCTTGAAAAAGGTCGAGGCTTCAAAGCTATAAACAAACTCCTCAACTCGGGACGAAGGCAAATAACTAGCATACTCGAGGAAAATGGAAACTTAACAACAGACAGAGACAGGATTGTCGAACGCGCCAAAGAATTCTACCAAAAACTTTATTCGTCCAAACAAGGACTGCAAAACAATGAGCAAGATACGCAAGACACGGGCAAACAACTAGAGGACTTCCCAAAAGTAACCCCGTGGGAGGTGAAGGAAGCCATTAAACAGACAAAGAAAGGAACTGCCCCTGGACCAGACAACATCACCATCGACCTACTCCGAAAAGCAGGTAAAACCATCAATAGGAAACTGGCCGTCCTCTTCAACCTGTGTCTAAAACACAGTAAAGTCCCAGACGATTGGAATACTGCTATCATAATGCTTTTATATAAAAAAGGAAACCCGAAAGACCTCAACAACTATAGGCCTATAAGCCTACTCAACTGTGTATATAAACTTTTCACAAAGATCATCACCAACCGAATCACAAAAACACTCGATGAAAACCAGCCACGTGAACAGGCTGGCTTTAGAAGAAGCTACTCGACCATGGACCACCTGCACTCGATAAATCAACTGAAAGAAAAAGCAGCAGAGTATAGACTACCACTTGCCGTAGCATTTATCGACTTCAAAAAGGCGTTCGACTCAGTAGAAATCCCTAAGGTCATGGAGGCCATCAGTCGCCAAGGTGTAGATCCAGTATATGTTGAAGTGTTGAAACATATATACAATCACGGCAGCTCATTTATCAGGCTACATAAAGACTCGGACCCCTTCTAGCTCCAGAAAGGAGTAAGACAAGGTGATACCAGCTCACCTAAACTCTTCACAGCCTGCCTTGAGATGGTCTTCAGAAGGCTAGACTGGGAGAGTAAAGGAATTAAAATAGACGGCGAGTATCTCAGCAACCTCAGATTCGCAGACGACATAGCCCTTTTCGCAGAGAACCTACACGACCTCCAACTAATGATAGATGAACTAAATGAGGAGAGCAAGAAAGTCGGCCTGCACATGAACTTCAGCAAGACGAAGATCATGTGTAACAACCACATTGGAGATAAGAACACTAAGATCGAAATCGAGGACACAGAACTCGAGAAAGTAGACCACTACATCTACCTTGGGCAACGAATCTCCATGAGACCCTCAAAAGAAGAAGAAATCAAGCGAAGAATCACACTAGGATGGCAAGCCTTTGGCAGAGCTAGCTCAACCTTCAAAAATAATAAGATCCCATTAATCCTAAAGAGAAGGGTGTATAACCAATGCATCCTCCCAATAGTCACTTATGGAGCTGAAACATGGAACTTAACCAAGAAACAGACCCGTAAGCTGAGAACCATGCAACGGGCACATGAAAGAATAATGCTGGGCCTCACATGGAGAGACCACAAAACAGCACAACACATCCGGGAAAAGACAAGAGTTAGAGACATCATAGAATCCATAAAAAATCTCAAATGGCGGTGGGCTGGCCATGTTGCAAGAATGGCTGACAATCGATGGACATCACGACTCACAACATGGATTCCCCGAGACCATATGCGCAACCGAGGCCGGCAAAATATTAGATGGAGAGATGAACTAGACAAGTTCAGGAAGTACTGGCTCCGTGACGCCCATGATAGAGAAGTGTGGCAAATCCTGGGGAAGGTCTATGTCCAATGACGGACGCTAAAAGACTGATGATGATGATGATAATGATAGGGAACAGTCTCTATTAGTAGACATTGAAATACAAAAAACCTGGAAATCAAGAAGTAGGTATATTCTGTAACCTGCATACCCTGACCCCATTTCCACACATTTTTAGAACATGAAGGAATCAAGAGACCAAACTGCAAAACTATTCCTTAGTATTTCAAATCATGCTCTTATCAATGGTAATTGTAAGGAAATGGTATAGCTTTTCCCACTTGTTCATTGTTACCTTTAAAAACAGCGCATTTTTGTCATTTTTAATATTCTTGAGATCTTATATCCCAGGGTCTAGAAAAGATAAAACAATCCAGATTATGATGTTTTGTAGTTTACTGATATTTCTTCATTCTGTACAAGATAGAGCGAACAAAGTGGCTCCTGTCCTGAGTTATAATTACATAAAAAAATGGCTTCCTCAGAATACCGATGAATTAAGGAGCCCACTTTCACATCTTTTTCTGAAAAAACTATATTTTCAAGATCTAGGCTGATAATTTTCAATCTGCAATCCAGGTTTTTACTAAATTGGTCCATGAGTTTGTGCCTGGCAGCATTCATGCTAATTTTTTTTTTTTGAAAATTCAGACATTGAGAATTAAAATTTGTATAGATTTTTCACCAATTTTACAAATAAAGCCTTTACAGAACTTTGTACTAAGAATATGACTTACAACTATATAAGAGTAAACACTTTGGGAAGAGAAAGGTGATGTCTCTATTGACAGCTTCTTCAACGTAAACTTTTACATTACTTCACCAAAAAAGTGATTTGACAGTTGCTTAGCTCCAGAGATTTCTTTTTGAAGTCCGACTGTCAGTAGCTACAAGTATACATACCTTGAAAGACATGCAAAATTTACTTTCTGCATAAAATCTGAGGGGAAAATTTGGGAGTCAAACTCCAGCCTAAACCTAAAGTTGAGCTTAATTTTCTACGATAACAAGAACAAGAACAAGCCTCACTAACTGAGTTGAACTGAGTCTTGCATATCTACAAAATTCATCTTGAAAATACGTAGGGGGTTATGTCATTCTAATAGATAGATACATTTATATTTTTTTAATATTTTATTCATTGTATATACAATACAAAGTTGTAGTGATCATCTTCAGTTAGGATAGAAGTAAGATTTGAGTTTGACCCTACAACAGCCAGGCTTCTTTATTTTGTATGCCCCTACCAAGTAAAATTCCCAGGGGTTTTAAATGTTATAAGACAAGAAATCATACTTTTAATAGTAGTTGAAGTTTATCCTTTTTTTAAATACACAACTCAAAAGATACATAGACATATTCAACAATGATTAAAACTATTACTCTACGAACCCTAATTTTTGGTGAATCTTTTCATTGCATTAAATCATCACACTGACACTAAATAGAGTGCAAACTTATATTCAAGCTTTATATCTACTGCACTGCAATATACAACCTTATATAGTTTTCTGCATACCTCAAAAGATACAGCACTATTTTGGTACTTATTTTATTGAATTATTATGAATAATTGGGTTCTATGCAGATTTTATGTTTAAAGTAGCAAGGAATGATACTTACCGCTTGTTAAATACTGAACATACTAACTTGAATCCATGTAAATTAATTAGGGGGTTGTTATGTGGAAAATTATGTTGCTAAACCCAACAAAAATATCCCATTCCCCCACAATTGCAACACAATATGAAGAAATGTAATTTCTTTCTTCCAGAAAGAGATGATTCTTGTGAATAAGAAACAACAATTATTTTTTGATTCAAAATTATTTTCAAAAAATTATAGAACAATAGGTGTCTTTGTATGTTTTGAAGAACCATGTTTTTTTTTGGGGGGGGGGGCATATGTACCAGTAGGAGCAATAAAAATCATATAGACTGGCTTTTTAATTAATGCTGGTATTGAGATTTAACCATTATAGCCTAAAATAAAACTAAAAAAAAGATTTTTCTGAAGGATTGGTCAAGTGATAATCAAAAATACTGTTCAAAATAACGATACATTTTAGGTGTAAATATATTCATTCCTGATTGTTAGTCTTTGGGAAAAATCGTTTATTTTACAGATTGCTAGAGTATAGCATAATTAAGCAAACACGATTTTAGACTAGAAAGCCTTCAGAGAGTGCATATCTCTCCTAATGCTATACATGAACAATTGAATGAAATTTGGAAAAATTCTAAATCAAGTGAGAATTTCAAATGCAAAAATATTGATATACTTCCCTTGAATTAAAATCTAGCTCTTTAGATGTGTCCACACTCGTTTTTTCAGTCGGTCTGTCTTTCAGGCCAAGTTACATTATACAACAGAAAGAGGAAAGAAGGGGTTTTGTGTTTTATTTACCAGTTGCTATTATTTCATGAGATAAGTGATGTCAGTAGGTGATGTATCATGCATTTGTTTTTTTACTGAGTTGCCAAGTATTAGCTAAAACTGACTGCAAAAATGGCTAAAATCAGCTAAAATTTTCTATTTCCAGCTAACCTTACAGCTAAAAATGTTATATACACTCATTTTAAGCCCACTAATCAAATGAAATAATCATATACTAAGTCCTCTAGACAAATCATTGATTAAAATTATAGACTTACGTTAATTTAAACTCACTAATTGTTTTTTTTAATAGTCAGATTTTCGAGTGAACCATCCGCACCTTCCTCTTCCTCCTGCAACCATAACTAGTAACAACTACTTCATTTAGAATCCCATGGAATTCACAGACATGGATGTCTAGATGGTGAACACATCATTGAACTTATAGTTCTTGCTTATTAACTGTTTTCTTTTTTTGTTCTCTTTTCCTGGAGAATGATAGAAATATCTCTAAATTGAAAACTGATTCCTAGATCAGTTCCCAAATGTAATCCATTCTTGCGCAGCCGATGGTCCACCCTTACACAAAAGTTTGTAGAAATTCATTGAGAACGTTTGGAAACAGAGAATGGTGATACACAGATGAATACATTACTACTTTGTTGACAGATGTAAAAATGTGTAAATTAAAATAATTGTATTGTATTTACAGCAACTTGTTTTATTACACATTTAACTATTTTTTAAAATTTACATCAGACATAATGAGGCATTAAACCTGTGTAGACATTGATTTATGTTTTATACATGACATGGTATAAAAACTATCAACTTTCTATAAATTAAGCATAAAATGAACCAAGCAATTTATGTTTTGATTTTTCAAAATTCTGAATCTCTATTTCTAATATATTAATTTTAATGATTAAGATTTATTATGCAGAAAATTATTAAAATCTAAGAAAAAAATGATTTTTGATATTTTTTGTGTAGAGGGGTATCTCTGAAGATTTTTAAAATACAATAATGTTGCTTACATAAGGGCCAACAAAGGCCATAATCGTTTATTTGCCAAAAATCATTTTTTTTCAAAACGACAAAATTATTTATTTTGCCTTCAATTTATCCTATTTTCTTCAAAATATTGAAACTTTTAAGATGCCAATCATTATTTTTAAGTATATCAAATAGTATTTTTAACATAGAGTGGACAGGTTTTGCCAATTTCATGTCTATACTTAAGATTAGATGAGATTTTTTACACCAGCTCGTAGGACTTATTCTTTTCGCTGGGGTGGATCACTCTTTTGCTTAAGATGTCAGTAATTTTTGTTTTGAGGTTCAAAAAAACTTGCATATCTAATCATTATCATTTTTTTTAATTCTTGTATGATAATTTATTTTTTCAAATTTATGAATTGATCTAAAAATACTAAAATTCATAAATAAACAGATCTGATTAGACACTCTATAGGAACTGTCACATGACCAATATCTTTCCGCAGCATACTGTGTAGGTGGTGATCAATTAAAAAATTGGGAAAAGGGGTAATCAATGAACAAGTTACTTCTTTTGCCTTTTGTTGGATGGTGATAACAAAAGAATCTGAATTTCTCCAAAACAAGTATGAACACTGCAGGACATTATCTAAGGGACCAATTTGGGTATAAACCAACTTTGTGAAAAAACTAAAAGCCTACTCTTTGGGAGGATTTTTTTCTTATAAATGTCTTTTCTGGATATAATATAGAGGAGATGTACTAGATTTATTGGTTAACACTGTATCCTAGATAAATAACCAGCCAGCCAGCCAGACCTATTTACAAACTGAAAAAAACCTACGCTGATACTGATAGTTTTGCTTGACAGTTTCTAATATAAAGTTTGAAGATGAAAAAACACACGTAAAAGAAGTTGCTAAACACATTGATATTGAAAACATAATGACATTTCCTTTTAAATGTATTTATACAAGTTAAGTTCATATCTTTTTAATGAATATAGATATTGCAGGATAGGAAGTCATTTAACTGCTTATTTGTTCATATTCAGTGTGCAGACATTACTGAAAATGCTGCTCTCTATTTTCATTACAACTAATTCTCCAGAGCTGCTACTAGTTTTATCACTGGAGCTGCAGCTGCAGAAACAGGCTCTACAGAAAATTGCAATATTGATTAATTCTCTATCACAATATTGTTGGCAGTAGGATCTCATCCTGCAACAAAAGGACAAGTGTGAGTGCTTATGTGTGTATGTGTACTTGTTAAGCAATGAAAAAATTTCAAAGAAACTGGAAAGTAAAAAATAATTATATGTAATAAATGCACTGTTAAAACAAAATAGGGTGAGGAATGAAATCATATTTTTCTAAGAATGAATAAGTTGCGATGTTAAATGTTCACTTGGAATGTATTGGTAAAGTCTAATGAAAATCATTTTATAAATATAGTTTTTTTTAAAAAAAACAGATGTACCTTGATTGGTGCAATTGATTCATTCCAAAATTTTCTGTACTATTCAAAACCGCACTGCTTAAGGCCTTATCTTAATTCGATGTGTCTTTTTTCAGCTTATACTTTGTTACATTAATTTGAAGAGCTATACCGCAACTATACTACATCAAAACCTACTCTTATCGAAACCGCACTATACTAGATATCCCAGCACTATATCAAAGTCAGTATCCTCAAAATTTCAATAGCAGTTAAATAAAATTCAGTAATCTACTATCAAATGGAATCAAGAACAAATTTAGTGTTGGAGACATAATGCAGTCACTTTATCAGGTAAACAGTTCTCACACAGGGAGAGTTGTATTCATTTTTACAAACAGTAACTGGTTTATTGATTTCTTCATATGTATATTAGCCACAGATGCTAGTACTCAACAATAGTAATCCATGGTTAGTAACTACACTATAATCATAAAACATTCCACAATCTCTATAAACTAACTCTATTCCTTCATAGTTTAACCCATTTAGAAGATAACATTTTCTTGGGAAGAAAGCAATTATCAATACCAATAATGAAAAAAGATAATATATTATAGTAACCCTAAGATTTGTAAAATAGCTTTCCACTTACTTATGATTTGCACATACTTATTTGATCTACTACTGGCTTGCTTATCCTGTCTGTATTTCTGCTTTTTTTTTTTCCTTTTAACTTTTAGGTATTAATGAGCTTTTTTGTGTATTCAGCCGACTAACTTCTGAAATATTTACTTTTTCATGCCAACTATTCATGGCGTCCTGTGGTAAAAAAGGATCATACTGTGAATCATATAGCAAATTTGGTTTCAATGTTATACATAAGAAAGGCAAAGATTACCTACAAGGTGTTGTGAGTCATAAAGTTCTATCAAACCTTTCAATCAAGCCAAGCTTTGTAAAACAGTATTTCTCAACTGATAATACTGATCTGACTGACAAAGAACAATTGTATTTTGAGCAGAAGGCATATAATCTGAAATGCACAGGACTTGACCAGAGTGGACAAGTGTATCAACAAAATGAAGCTAGTCTACGTGCCTCATATATTGTTGCCCAGAGAATTGCAAAAAAGAAGAATCCTCATATAATTGCTGGAACTTTGATCTTGCCCTGCTGCAAAGATATTGTTGGCTGCGTGATAGGAAAAAATACTGCTAGGAAACTGAATACTCTATCACTGTCAAATGATACTGATTATCAAAGGATATCTGACACGTCAGATGATATCAAGAATCAGGTAATTGTGGAAATCAAAAAGGCTCAATTAGGTATATTTATTATCAAACTTGACAAGTCTACAGACTTATCATCCAACGCTAAGCTGATTATATTCATACGATATGTAAAGGATTTGGATTTTTAAAAGAATTCTTGTTTTGTCAACCATTAATGAGCATAATGAAAAGAGAAGATAAATCAGTTGTATCTAGTTTCTTCACAAAAAAATGTCTTTCATGGAAAATGGTAGTCGGCAGCACAACTGATGGAACTCCTGCATTGCTAAATTGTGGATATGATTTCTTAGCAAGAGTTTCAAATCTCACCCCTAATATAAAGAAACTTCACTGTAAGATTCATAGCCATGCATTATGAATAAAGACACTACCTCCAGCTCTTAGATCCATCCTCAATGATATTCTAGGCTTAGAGAACTTTTTGTCATCTGAATATAAGGATATTGTATTTATTGAGTCAAGAATTGAATGCTGCAGAAGACGTACTTCTGGCTTACAGAGAATTATGATGGCTTTCAAAAGGTAACGTATCAGCTCGAGTTGCTGTGATGAAAGATGAGAGAATTCTTTTTGAGAAATTAGAAGGATAAAGCAATAAAGTTTGCAGATTAACTTTCTGACGATAGATGTGGAGCAAAGTTAGCCAACCTGAACAATATTTTTCGTGACTTAATGCAGTCAACAAGGCATTTCAAGGCAACCTAGCTACCATTACAGATTTTGTCAACAAATTAAAATTGAATATTTACATACATCTTCTTTGAAAGTTTAATTTTGGAGCACTATCCTAGTTTCATGGTCCAGCCTTTAGTGGCCTTCAGTGGCCTTCAGTTCTAGATTCAAAGTGTAGTATCTGTTCTTCTCACATCAACGAAACATAGCTATAGATTCCCGTTTTCAATTTAAAATGTTATTATGATTGTAATACCCTTGTTGACCCTCAGGGATCCACTGCCCCCAGGTTGGGAATCAGTCCCTGCTCCTTTGCCATAGCCTTGAAACCGCAAAATGCCATAAAATGTTCTTTCTCAAAAGATCCCCACCCTACTTCTTGCATTAGCGGCCAACACTCCGGATAGGACAAGGGGTATATCAGGAGGAAAGGTTT
Organism: Thysanoteuthis rhombus; assembly: GCA_963457665.1. Lineage (NCBI taxonomy): Eukaryota > Metazoa > Mollusca > Cephalopoda > Oegopsida > Thysanoteuthidae > Thysanoteuthis > Thysanoteuthis major. Next base: position 57,798,246 of record OY735210.1, read on the forward strand.
GGAATCTCCTGATATAAATAAGCAGATAGAGATATCACTCTATGATTAAAATTTATTATCTCCTTTGAAAAATATTTTCTTTCTCTGGTGAGATTTCAAACACATCCCATACAATTATTATTCAGTTGCAAATCACCGAGACTTTTTTGCATTAAAATAATCTAAGCACATTTTGAGTACCTTGATTCAATAACTCTAGCTACAAAGCTACGCTTTAGCTACTTAGAGATATAACAATGGTGGGATACAAAATTTTTGGCAATCTTTCTTTACATTTCTAAATTATTTGTCTATGAAATCAGAAACCTGTTCTCTTTCTCTTGGGCAGACCAATGTGTACCCTCAGGTAGGACTGCATAAGTCCTATCTAAAAACTCGATAAAAGCACAAAAAACTACAAGCAACAAAAATTTTACAACATTCAAAAGAAAGTAACCAAATAAGCTGTACTTCTCTACCAATGGTACAAAATAAAGGTCTATTTTAGCATTATACCTGAATTGTAAACCTAAACAATTGACTTTTTTCAAAACTGATAGATATCCTGAGGAAACCAAGTCATTAAGCATAGGAAGCACAAAAAACTATTTGCTAAAAAAAGTTCTATATTTCAAGAGGTAGATCCATTTTCTCATGTAGTGCCAAATAAGTGACTTGGCAGTGAAAATGACATGATTATTTGCTCATGTGCGCACTGCCTTGGACCTCGGCCTAGGATCAGAGCGTATTTAGAAATCTTTGCATCTACCTACGATCAAATAGTCACTTCCCAGTACTTTTGTCCATGATCAGAAAGTAGTATCTGTGAGTGTATGCTCATTGGAAAGTATTACACACACAAATTGATTTACTCAATTTCTTAACACAATTATGTCCAGTTTTAGGAGTTGGGACAAGCAAAAATAAAAACAAAGATCCTTGCACATGCATACTACTGCTCTTCCTTCCTTGCCCCTTCTTCTCCCTCTTCTTCATGTTCTCTCTTTTTTCTCTTTATCACTCTCTCATTTTCAGTCTCTTTCTTTCACTTTTTTGCCTTATCTTCTCTATATCTTTTTAGTTCTCTCCACATACTTAGCACAGCAAAGAAATACATAGTCGTATACGGAACACCAATTGTAAAATTGGAATGAATTAGACAAAAACCTTTCAGTAGTCAACGAGCAAAAAATGTATCTCAGCGTACTTCTGATATACATACTCGTCACTCTTTTACCCCTCTTATCTGTCGCATGTTAAAACCTTCTAATGATAGTTAGGATTTGACTAATTATCAGTTTCATATATGCTGTCAATTTTTCATAGTACAGCTAAAGAAGATATCCATTCTTTACTCAACAATGTACTAAGATACAAAAAAAACAGAAGCAGGTATAGATTTTAAAATTGGCTGAATTATTTAGTTTTCATTGTCTTAAATGATTCTAACAAACTAAAAAATAATGATTTTTAAAATTCCAATGACAGGCATATTACAGGTGTTGGAATTCCTAACAGTTGATGAAAAATGAATGGTCATTTGCTTATATTATAACAGATTTTTGCTTAATTTAGTAACATTAACATGTGATTAGACAAGAAGATTCAGCAACTGGTTCCTCAAACTTCTTTAATTTTTTAAACCAATTCGTGCAAACCAGTGTGAACTCATTGAATCCTATCACTGGGTCACAGATAAATGGAATCAGATCTTCAGTATTATATAGACTCAAAATGCTGCCTTTACTGGCTACTAAGCTCAATGTCACTTCCTTTTTATCAAATTCATATGATTATTTGCAAATGAACAAATAAGGGAAACAACTCTGTAATTTATCCTTTTCCCCAAAAGGAAAAAGGTTTCCTCTCACTTTAGACCTCTAAAAAAGAAAAAAGTTTCCTCTCACTTTTGACCTCGAAAAGGGGAAAAAAGATTCTCCTCACTTTTGATCCATAAAAAGGAAAGAAATGTTGCTCTATGGATCAAAAAAAAGGAAGAAAAAAAACTTTACTCTCACTTTTGACCCCTAAAAAAGTAAAAAATGTTCCCTTTCCTAAAATGTTTTTTTTAAAGCTACCCCTCTCTTTTGACCCCAAAAGAGGAGAACAATAATTTCAATGATGTGTCCAGCATCTGTGGTAGTAATAGGAGAAAAAAGAGGATGAAGATGGTTCATCAAAAGGTCTGGAGCAACTTTCAAATCAATCAACTATGTTACGGCAGGGAAAATTGATATTTAACATTACTAAATGTTGTAGTAGTAGTAGGAGGAGGAGAGGAGGTACAGGAAGAAGAGATGAGGAAGAGGAGGAGGAGTAGGGGGAGGAAGAGGGTGGTTCAATTCTGGATCAAGTTTCATATCAATCCAACATGATGCACCTGAGAAAATTGATATTCAACATTATTTGTTGCGGTAGTAACAGGTGGTAGAGGAAGAAAAAGAGGAGGGAGAGGAAGATGAGTTCACCTGAAAGTCTTGATCAAGTTTCATATCAATCTGACATGATTTGGCTGAGAAAATTGATGTGTAACATATTAGGGACTGACCAACTGACCAATAAGTATCTTATAAAGATGTGTTGGACTTATCTAGAAACAAACCTTTGAAAAAATACTATCAAAATAGAATATTCTGTTATGAAATTATAAAATTCTCTCATGATGTCGTAAGATTTCAACATCATACCTGTTGAACACAAAATAAGGGCCTAGTTCTACATTATCGGTAAATCATAAACTGAACCCCACTCCTAAGATATAATGTAACTGTTGAAAATTAACTGCATTTGTTTTATTCTTCGATTCAGAGCATTTGGAAGGTATAGCATTGTAAAACTCTGTGCTGTTTTTGTTAGGTTACCTTAACATGTGTGTGTGGGTGTGTGAGTACTTGCACTGTGATTACTTGACAGCTGGTCATTGTATAAATTTGAAATTTGCAGATATATTAGTCAGCACACCAGGTATTGCAATTATTTCCAACTAAATAAAGGAAATTACTCAATGATTAGTATCTTTCCAAAGAATTAAAATAGGTTTCTTTTTACTTTTGACCACTAAATAAGGTAAAAAACAGTTTCCCCTCAATTTAGACCCCTAAAAGAGAAAAAAGTGTTATCAGAATACCAGGTAAGTAAAACATCAACATAAAAAAATTAGAGGTTAGATAAAAAAAACAACTTCTAATAATAGTGTTATCAGAACATGAAGTTAGGTTAAGAATCAACTTTTAAAAAATTACTATTAGATAGATAGAAAAAAACAACTTCCAAAATAGTGTTATCCAAATAAGAGCTCAGGTAAAAAAACTACTTCCAATAGTGTTAGCACATTATGAGCTCAGATGAAAGAAACAACTTCCAAAAGAAGAGATATCAGAATATGAGCTCAGATAAAAAATCACTAGCAATAAAAATGTTATCAGATTATTCAGATAATATGATGACTTCATAATACATTATACATTTTCTGTTGATGTCAAAAAATCCCCTAATGATATCACCGTACTTGTACACAAAATAATGGTTTAATTCTCCATTATAAGTAGTTCATAAAAATTGAACCCCCCTCGTGGAACATAATGTAACGGAGCAAAAAAAAACTAAAAAAACTCTGCCTACCATGTACTGTTTCTGCTAGTTTACGGTAATTTACATACATATACATACATACATACATACATACATACATACATACATACATACATACATACATACATGCAAAAAGAAAAATAATTTTTATCAGATTAATTCAAAGATTTTCTTCATTGATGATACATACTAATATCGAACACTATTTTATGATACAGTGATTAGTGTATTGATCAATTAAATGATTGGTAATGAATTCAATTCACATAAAAGGCTATAAAAAAAACAATATGATTCTTAAGAAATTATGTCCACATAATACCAAGGAAAACGTTAGCGAATTTCAGGCAGTGATTTCAGGCTTTGAGGAATAATGAAGCCTAGTAGAAAAAAATAAAAATCTGACAAATATAATTAAAAATGCAGCAGAGATAGCAGAGATGGCAGAGATGGCAGGCAAAACAAATGAAAACAGTTTTATAGGGAAATACTTTGAGGTAATACTAAAAGTGATTAAAAAGAGGAGACTGATAATAGTATAGGTTATTGTGTTATTTTGAGAACAGTTCATACAGAATCTAGAAATTTGTATTTTTTACTTTCTATGATCACATTAAACACAGAGCAACCTATTTCCAATGTTTTCATGTGTCCAGTGGAAAAATCCAAGATTGCAGACAACATATACTGAAAAATGAAAAAATTAATTTGAACTTTATTGTTCCATAGTGTACTTATGAGCTTATTATAGTAATAATATAGCTGGGCTTGTCAGAGACGGACTGCTTTCAAAAATTTTACTGTATCCATTGACAAAATTCAAAATCTCTTGTAATATTATTGCATGACTCTTCAGTGCCTACACACTTACAAAGCTCTGTGCATGGTAGATTATTGGTCATGCAAGAACACCATCCATTGCATGTGCTGGCAATATACAAACACTTTACAAGGTCCATGACAGCCTCTGATGTTAGTGGAGCTTTCAGCATCACAGAGGAACATAACTTCCATCATGTAGTTGTTTCCATATCAAAGATGGTGGATCTGGAAACTTTCTGAACAACTACAGCATGACAGCTATGCGATTTATTAAGATGCTGGCGAACACATGCGCTGATTGGATTGGACTACTCTCTATTTTTATGGATTCTTCAGAAGATGCTGTCCCTGAAACCATTCCTTCCATTTCATGGATGAGGGCAGATTTGGCTGTAGTAGTCAGAAGAGAACTATCAGATATCATTTGGCTTTTACTGAAATCATCAAATTTATGTGTTAACTCAATTTTCTGTGTAAGTCCAGTTCTCGAAAGAAATTTGCAACGAGGAGCAAGCAAACGAACAAAGCATTGGTTGCTTTCAAGCTGACTACTCCAGATGATGCCACAAGCTTGTTACTTCAACAGCCATCTTTCCAAGTCAGATACTACAGCTTCAAAATTTCCTCACATATTCTTTCTCCTCTGACCCTCTCATTTACAAGTTTCAAGTACTCTGCTCTCTCCATGTCCAAGATATCATGCTCCACTGCCGTTGGCATTATACCCTTGGTGACAAAACTGACCAACTTCATTTCAGATACATCATTATTTTCTGGTGGACTGAATAGATTTACACTGCCAAACACATTGTTCAGTTGTTTCACAGCTTTTTCCTGTCATGCAATTCCAAGTGTTAGTGATGCTTCTTTGGGCTGGGATCAGCTATGTTCAACAAATGTTGTTTCACCAGCTAGCCTTACCAGTACTGGAGAGCTCAGGCAGTATTCCAGCAGACCCTGAGGGTTAGTGGTTAAGCCAGAAATGGCACCTTCTCTTTTTGTTCACATGTTCCTAAGCGCAATCAAGTCCAATGGATGAGAAAGGAACAGGGTTGGTACTGATGTTGAAGTCACCACTCTTGAGATCTTGTCATATTGAGAGATGGCTGTCTTCAGGCTGGCACATGTCTGTGATATAGTCATTCTTGTGGTTGAATGATTCCAACATTTCCAACAACTCTAGATTGGATGCCATGTTTACCAATTAATAATGAGGAACATCTAAGCCACTTTTCTAACCCTTTGTAGTGCAGACGTTAATTTATGGTATAGCACTGGGTGTTATTCATAAAATGACTCAATCCACAAGTCATATAAACTAGCAGAGTGATCTGGTTAGCTTCCAAGGCTCTGTTGTGGTGCTTGCCATTCAGTATTTGTACTACTGTGACATTATTGTACAGACCAAATTCAACCCAAGCTTTATCTAGACTGCTACTCTCAAGTATCGCTCTGACATGCCGTAAAGCACAGAGGGCTACATGGAAAGGACCTGGACTTGCTATAATGTTGGCTTGTGACTGTAGATCAAGAAAGCTCAGTTCTCAAACTCTTTTATACAAATTTATGTTGAACCTCACAGGTATTGGCTCATCACCCTGATTGTCTATCACTTGTTAAGATTACAGAGCAGGGTCAATACTTGAGTAAGGGTCATTCATTCATGGGCTGATGCATTTATGAGGGGCAGTGCATGAACTTTATCAAGTGTTGTAGATTCAATGTTGAATGCTGATGTATTCAAATGTGAATTATATACCATCCTGACAAATACAGGCTATGATGATAAAGACTAAAGGAGACAAAATAGAAAGAGAGGAAAAAAAGGAGCAAAACGTAGAGAGGATAGAATCTGTCAGAAGAGGGAAGAGTTTAAAACATGCTAAATTTTCAGCTCACAATGGCAAACAGCAGATGCTTGCTTTATGAAATGCAGAAGGTTAAATTACCAAATGTAGGGATAAGATGATAAAAATAACTGGAGAGTATTATGAGAAATCATATACTTAAAAAATAAATGTGCCATTGATTGATTGAAACTCCAATAGACACTGCTGATGTTCCAGACATGACAACAGACAAAATAGTTTGTGCTTAAGAATATGAAACGCCAAAAAGCCCCAGGCTAAGATGGCATAGGAGGGAACTTTCATCAAGGCCTAGAACAACTATTCAAACAGTACATAAGGGAAAGAATGGCACCTCAAAACTTCTGGCTAGATTGTAATTTTGCAACAAAAAAGGAGATAATAAAGTTCTTAGCAACTATTGCCTTATTACATTACTACCAAACATACATAAACTTTTCTGAAAAATGATTACAAACAGACTAGATGAAAATCAATCATGTGAATAGGTAGGTTTTAGGGGTGGCTACTCAACAATAGACCACTTACATATAATAATTCAGTTTATTGAAATTACAACGAAATACAACAAACCACTTTGGTTTTTGTTGATCATGAAAAAGCATTTCATTCAGGGCAACATTCGGTAGTTTTCAACTCTATGCAAAGAGCAAAGTATTAACAAGAATTACATAATAATTGTTGAGAATAGATATGAAAATGGAACAGCAATAATTTGACTTCATGAAGATACAAATAAGATAAAGATTGGAAAAGGAGTAAGGCAAGGGGATTCAATTTTGCCTACATTATTTCCAGCAAATCTTGAAAGCAACTTTAGGAAAACTGAAAAAATATAAGGAGAATATTTGAACCATTTAAGGTTGCATTAATCTCAGAAACAGTGGATGATTTACAAAACATGTCAAATGATCTAAATAGAGAAAACTGTAAAATAGTGTTAAAGATGAACAGATTCATGACAAGAGTATTTTTCAGCATTAACATCCCAAGTAAGAATATATGAATTGAGGGTAAAAATTGTGTAGTTAAGGAATACAATTACTTAGGTCAAGTGATAAAGCTGAAGAAAGACCATGAAAGTGATATAAAATGATGTACAATAATTAGATGGAAAGCATTTAGTTGTATAGACATATTGAGAAGTACCTTGCCAATATGCTTAAAAAACAAAGAATACAATGAATGTATGATACCAGCTATAACATACAGATGTGAAACATGAAAACTAACTTAATCACTTGAAAACAAATTCAGAATAACACAAAAATCAATGGAAGAGTAAGAAAAAGATCAAAATAGGTTAGAGAATAAACCCAAGTAAAAGATATTGTAGATATAATGGACAAAATGGAGATGGGCTCACTCAACAAATAACAAGAACAGAAGATAACAGATGGTGCAAAAAGTTAACAGATTGGTACCCGAGAAAAAGCAAACACAGGAGGGAAAGACCAGACATAAGATGGAGAGTTGAGATAGAAAGGTTTGCAGGTAAAACATGGGAAAAGTTAGCACAGTCACAGTCGACATGGAAGTAGCTGAGAGGGGCTATTGTCAAGAAGTGGACTTATGATGGCTGATGATATACACATATATCCGTATGCATGTGTGTATAACAAAGGTGGATCAATAAGTCCATAGCCTTACTCACTTACAAGCTGAATTTTGATCTGAAATTTTGTTTGTACAATGTTCAATCTATGAATTAATGAAGAAACTCTGGATCAAATACATTCACTAGGAAGGATATTATGTTGAAAAATAAAATTTTTTGTCTAAATATATCTTAGCTTAATCATTAGGCACACACACAAAAAAAAGGCGGCCCCTAAAATCATGCTTCTCGGGGGGTTAATTTCAAACTACACTTTAAAATTGTTAAATAGGTAAAGTTTTTTTCACACGCACACACACACACACACACACACACACACACACACACACACACACACACACACACACACACACACATACACACACATGAATCTTGTACCATAAATCTTTGGATAAACAAAAACTCTACTATGCCAAAATTGTAAATGTACATATAAATAGATGAATACATTGAAGTATACAGTCAAAATTTTCAATTTGAAGCTCAACTTTATTTTTTCTGGTGACAGATCTGTCAATTATTGCGAAAAAAAAATGTTTTTTTTAGTCAAAAATAAAAACATGGCCTTAAACTACACACTAATCCTCTGTGAGTACTCGAAAGTATTTTTTTTCTTTTTCTACAACTATTTTTCAGCAATTATAACCAAAATCAAACTCCCAAAGGAGATATTTAATTATTGCAATACATTTTTGAAGAGTGTTGATAAAGTGTGCAGATGATACTAGTAAAAATTAAATATACAATTAATAAATGAAAACCATAAATTTCATAAAAGTACGGTTCAGTGATTATTAATTTTTTTTTTTTTATGCTACTATTTATCTTCATCTTGTTTTTTTTATTGCTTTTTTTTTCTTTAAATTTTATCCAGTCTGAGAAAAGTGATAAAAAGCAACCAAAATATTAAGAAGAAGGTAAGTGAGTAGCATGAAAAAAGAAAAAAATTGTTAATTATAACAATACTTAATCTACTAAAAAAATGAATAAATAAATTTGTTTATAGCACGATGCTTTGGAAAAAAATCTTTAATGTCTAAATTATTCATGTACACAATATAAAACCTAGTTGAAAAGTTGACCTTGTTTACACTCGCTAAGTTTGTTTATTATTGAATTATTTCCAACAGTAGAGATTATGGCTGCCTATATGGATAGAAAAGTTAAGAGAGCATTTGAAATATTTAGTTTGAAAAATATTGGTTTACATAGAACTGAAAACACTTGTACACAGACTTAAATAACAAGAAAAATAACCACAATGCTATATTTCTGCATCAATCTCATCAAGTGAAAATAAATCTTAGAACTCTCAACTTAATTGTTTATATAATGCCCTTTTCTATTTGTACATATGTTGACACATTATACATACATACACACATATATCTACACACATACATTACAAAATAAAAATACTTCCTAAAATACTTTATCCAGACAAATATATCAAAACATGAATAAGGAACAAATGAAATCTCCTGTAAAAATTTTACCGCTGTGCATTTATTCAGAAGGAAAGCTGTCAAATGAAGACTGAAAATAAGCCCTATTTGCTGCACTCAGTACATTTGATTCTTTGGCACTTACTTTGATAACTCATCTAGCAAATCTCATCAAATGCATCTTGAGATTTTGGAAATAAAATACATAGGAATGGATATTTTATAGACACAATAAAGTCCAAATAATCAGATAATTATAACGAAACCTATTATGAATTAGAGGTTGGATTAAATAGCAGTTAAAATGGATAAGTACACTTAATTTTTATCTATACCAAGATGATAAATTATCAATGAGTTGTCAGTGCTAACATTATAAATAGATAAATCATCCATTCAGTTGTGCTTCAAACTAAAATGATACCTATTCAGTTCTATATGAAATTGAAATAAATATTTAAATGACCTGACAAATACAAATCGAAAATTACCTCAAACTTTAGCATATTATCAATGTGAATAGTTCTAAATCAAATCCAATCAACATTTCTAAAAAATGTAAAATTCTAAAACTAACAAAATACTGGAGATGTAAAAATAATTTACATTTGTTCAGTGATGAAGCATTTAAATGGCTGCAATGTCATTTTTTATAAAACACTACGATTAAATTTTTTATATATATCTTTTCCATGTACATTCAATATAGCTTAAGTATAGATCACATAACATTCTCATTTCATGGAACTAAAATAAATATACAAACAGGTACGTTAGCTATGAAAAATATATCATATTTATAGAATATCATCAATATGAATTATTTTGAATAAAGAGTTAGCATTTTTGTAAGGATACTTGTCAAAACTAATAGCAGCCGTTTTAATGTGGATGGAAGCGGGTATAATCCATAAGATAAACATAATGCTCTGCTTTATCACAAATGTTTTAGAAGTTAAATCTTTCCACCAAAATACACTGGCAAATCCCATTTATGACACAAAGCATTATAGCTCACCAAGCTCTTTGATATATCTATTAACTAAGCTGATAATCTTGTTAATTTTACAGCCCGACAGCAAACGCATCCTAAAGCCTTTGTTTTATCATTTACCCAGAGTTCATCCAAACTTTTAAATCTAACAGTTCATGTTGAAAATTAATGAAGTTCTTTCGAAATATTAGGAAATGCTTGTATATATGATGATAACAGATAAAGTATACACATGATATATGCCTAATGTTGAATTGCATGTTTAACTCTAGCTATAGAAATTAACTGCTATAAAACTGAATTACTGCGCATGCACATATATATGTTAATCCCTAAAATTCGGTGTTAATTCAGATTCAGAGCTATGTTTGACAGATAAGTAAAACCCCCAAAATCAGATAGTATCAACTACAGATTGTCAAGTTAGAGCGTCAAAATGAACAGATATGATCCACGAATGGGGATTCTTTCATACTTAAAAAGTCAATATATACCTGGTATATACAGTACATCCTTATCCATAGAAAAGTGACTATGAAATATTTCTTTGTTTGCATGGATTCCTTTTTTTTTCTGTTATGATAATTTATCCATATGAGAGCCGTATATGCAAATTAGTATGTTAAATTGTATAATTTTATGGCTGTCTGATTCTTGTTTTAACCTAAAACTTATAATGGATTTGTGGATGTGAAATAGAATAACCTAGCTAATAAAAACGAAGGGTTATAAAAATATGAGATTTTCTGTACTGACACATCAATGAGGGCTAATCGTTTGCAAGACTTTTTAAAAATGCTAGATTTGTCAAACTTGGATGTACTTTTTTCCAAATATTTTCAAAGAAATAATATTCAACTCTATTTTGTAATGAAATAAGTTCTTCCCATGACTATTTTATAATATCAGCAGTGTTTTTTCTACTTAGTTTTTTGTCTTAAGAATTTATGTCAAATCATCTTTTAAAACAGTCTGAGTTCAGTTGAGACAATTCAAATACTTAGCAATAATACATAGTACTACCAGGGAAGAAATATAACAATATTATTCCCCATAGCTTTCAACCCCTAAAAAAGAAATTTATAAAAAAGAGAAATTCCTCTTGCTTTTGATCCCTGAAAGAGAAAAAAAGTTCCACCTTGCTCTTGTCACCTAGAAGAGAAAATGTTCCCACTCAAATTTGACCCCTGAAAGTGAAAAAAAATCCTTCTTGATTTTGACCCCTAAAAGAGGCAGAAAAAATTCCTCCACCTCAACTTTGATCCCTAAAGATAAATGAAAAGTTCCCTTACATTTTGATCCCTAAAAGTAAAAATTGAATTTCCCAATGATTTTACAAGAAAAAAAAGTTCCTCAAACCCTATATGACCCCAAAAATTGGAAAATATTTCCTCCACCCCAAATTTGATTCCTAAAAATGAAAAAGATTTCCCCCTCAATTTTGACAAGAATTTTTTTTAAAATTCCCTTTTGATTTTGACCATTAAAAATGAAAAAGAATTCTTCGATATGGATCCCTAAAATTAACAGATAATCTTCCTTTTCAATTTTGACCCCTAAAACTGAATAAAAAGGTTCTGCTAGATTTTGATTTCCAAAATTTAAAAATAAATCTTCCCCATGATTATAACACCTAAAATTGGAAAAAAAATGTTTCCCTCGATTTTGACCCCTATAATCAAAATAAGGAAGTTCCCACTCAATCTTGAACATTGAATATAAAAAGAAATTTCCGTTTATTTTAACCCCCAAAATTTAAAACAAAAATATTTCCCTCAGATTTGAGCCCCAGTCAAAAAAAAAACTCTCCTCAATTTAAATCCTTAAATTTGAAAAAAAATCTTTCTGTCAATGTGGACAAAATAAGTGTTCTAATATGACATCACAGCATTTTTCACTAACTAAGGGTCCAATTCAGCATGATAGTCATCTAATGAAGAGAAGCCTCTCTCAAAACCCCTTGAAATGTACAAATGACCCTGGATTTTTTGCACTCTCTAATCCAGCACATTTTAGAAATATCTTGACTCATTACCTCTGGCTGCAATATGCCATTTAGCAGGAGAAGGCAAACATAACCACAATCTTTCACAAATATAGATAGAAGTAAAAGGAGAAGAAATGAAATTACTTAATATATTAGCTTTATGCTCCCTAGTGCCCATCCATACATAAATAATCCCATCATTTTTTACAAGTATATGCTAGTTTTATTATAATATGCAAATATAGTCAAAGATAAAAGTAAAAAAAAAAAACATTTCATGGTAAGTGTAGGATACGGGGTTAATTTTTCAGTATTGGATTTCAACAGGGAGCTACCAAAAGATATGTGTATGAAACTTGTCAGAGAAAAAAAAGATTTATACTAGAGCAACAAAGGATGGCAATACAATAATACATGTATAAATACATAGAAAAACAATAAAAATACATAGTGTTTGGTTGGAGAAAATCAACATTTACAGATTTCTGTAACTGTACTGTCATTTTTCATATCCTTCAAATTCTGCATATCAAATAAGAAATTATACAGCAGAAGTTAAATTCAGAAAAGGTGTCTTCATCAACTTGAAGTCATAACATACAAGAAGCATCACTTTTTGCAAGAACATTGTTTGAAAAAAAAAACAATTGCTTAGTATTTAAATGGATGTTATAAACAAAAATCTTATGTTATTAGAGTCTAAGTTCAGAATATATATGATGAGAATAATATCTAAAATAAATATCATGTGTTTGCGTGGATTTCAAGCAGATCAAATTTGTAGAAGTTTGTGTGGTTTAATACAGAAATTTGAATGACAAGGGAACAGATTTAAGTGAGAAAATAATAGGTACAATGCATTGCCCGGATTCAAACCTGAACATAACCATTGCTAAACAAGTGGGATATTGATTATGGGTCTTTGGGTTCCCAGATCCAGGAAGGTTGATTGATGAATTTAGCCATGAGTTTGCCCAAAATGTTTCGGCCCAAATTCTACAGAATGGAAGTTAAATAAACACCAGAAAGTTCCTAGGTTAGCCTGGGAAAGGCTTTCTTGTTCATCTGGGACTTGAGTTGTTTGGTAAAGCAAATCCTTTCCACACATAGTTTTAGGAATTATATGAACTGAAGAGTATCAATGTTATTAATAACTTTAATTGTAATAAAAAGCAGCTGAAAATTAGTATGAAGGTAAAAACTAGTCCAAACGAATAATAACTTCAGTAATGTCGAAAATCAAAATAACCTCAGCTATAGTGAGTTTCGAGATGGCCAAAACGGTCTCATTAATCAGTCTATTATCTAATTACCAACAGCCCAGAGGTTTGGAATGCGTGGGGTCAGACCCTGTGAACAAATGGGGGATGACATTAGAATTACACATTTTCAAGAGCACACACATAAGTTTCTCAGAAAGGCCAGAGTATGTACAGCGGTGCAGATGAAATAGTGTCTCTTCTAAGTATCTTTGGAATAATTCCACACCAAGGCTAAACATAATTTTCCAACCAATGTAATGACAAACTTGTAAGCTTAAATTCCTTTATTAGAAGCGTTATTCCTTCCTTCCTCAACATATAAACATTCAATTAACAACACAATATAATTGCTGAATTAGAAAATCCTTCTTTTCCAAGATGAGTGTCAATCTTTTTCCAGTGATTCTCACTTCTTGCTATCAAAATAGGTTGTCCGGAAGTAAGTAACCAACCACAATTCCAAGAGCCGATGGCATAATGGCAAACAAGCACACAGCTTCTAAAACACAAATCATAATGGCAAGTAAGCAGATACTTTTTGAAACCCATGACATAATAGCAAATAACAGACAATTCTATCAAAAAAAACAAATCATAATGTCAAAAAAGCAGAAGCTTCTAAAATGGCAAATATCAGACAGTTTCTAAGACCTATGGATGGCACAATGGCAAAAAATCAGCCACCTGGAGAAACCTATTGTACAATAGCAAATAATAGGCAATTACTTGGACCCTATAATGGCAAATAGAGGACAGCATTGAAAACCTATATCATAACAGCAAATAGCAGCCAGGTGCTAAAGCCCATGGCACAATGTCAAGTATCAGACAATTTCTTACACCCAGGACTTAATTGCAAATAGCAGCCAGCTTCTAAAACCCATGGCATAATAGCAAATATCAGATAGCTTCAGAGACCATGGCATAATGTCAAAAGATACACAGCTTGTAAAAGCCATAATGGTAAGTATTAGACAGCTTCTAAACCCATGGAATAATTGCAGCTTTAAATATGGCTTTAAAATCCATGATGATGTAAATCTTCTGAAATATACGGCACAGCAGGTAGAGTTTAAGTGCAAACACTGCAAGTGAAGTAGACAACTATACCTAATGCTCATGTAAACTTATCTTATCATAAGTAGCAATAATTGTGACAGTATAACATTTCTCCCAGAAAATTAAAACTCCGAAGATAGTTAATTCAAAAATTTGAAATTCGAATATGTCTATTTTTAGAAGTAAATTTAAGTCTGCATAATTATCAAAAGTGAATAGGAAGAGATGGTCTTTTCCCCATTAAGGGTAACAAAGAGTCTTGAATTCAACCTTTTTGAATAAAAGTCTCCATGAATTTGCAAATACTATAAAGATAACTACAAGCAATGCCAATTCAATATTTCACCTCCCATGCAACCTGGATTATCACAAGTAGCAGCTGTTAGTAGAAAAAGGTGTTACTTTTGTGTAAAACATAGACTAAATATAAATCTAGACAATGTTGTCCAGTTAAAAATGTAACTTGTAGCAAATGCCACCAAAAAGGACTCCAGGTAGTTGTCTGGCATAGCTCAAAATTAATGAAAACTGCTTCTCTCTGGAAAAACTAAAGTGATGGACATTGATGAGAAAAACTATGTTACACAAGAATCACCAATACTTGTCACTACAGTTAGTAACAATGGAAGGAACCGAGCATAACTAAACAATATCTCAATGAAGTGTTCAATAGACACTGGATCAAACCACACTTTCATGGAAGAATCCTCCTCAAACAACTTCACAAGAAAAATTATTCTTGCCAATATAACTACCTTTACAATACTCAGAGAAGTGAGAGAGTGTTTAGCACTTGCTAATACAGCACAAAACAATATTAAAATATAAGTAGTAAAACACCTCATAACATCTTTGATTATTGGCAAAGATATATCCACCATCAGTACCATTATGTCTCTCACTAACTACAATGAATATTGAGCTTTTTCATCTATTGCAGTGGTTCCCAAACTTTTGGGGGTTGCCATCCCCTTGATTCCCAGGTTACATCCCAAGCACCCCCAACAAAAACACGCTAGGAATTGCCAACTGAAAAAATTGTTTATAAAACATTACAACACTTCACTACACACAAAAAAGAATCTATTAAGAATTCTTCCTTAACAAAATCAGCAATCCTATATTTCAATCCCTAAATCAGAGGTCCTAAAATTTTTTAGACTATCAATAACTCCACACAATTCTTGATCCTCCATTGACACCCTGGCATGTACACAAAAAATAATCATCATCAAGTAGACATACATTTTTAGACAGTTTTTTTTTTTGGGGGGGGGCAGTTTTTTTCAATCAAAACTGGCTAAAACAAAGAGTACACAGCCAAATGCTTTTTTTAAAAAGCCAGATTTGTCGAATTTGACCATAAAATTTTCAGGTTGGTAGCCCTATTCTCTGCTTTTACCAGACTGTGTCTGAGAATGTAAGCAGAAAGTGGGGTTGCAAGTTGCAGAGTGAACCCTGGGTGGAAGTGGGTTATACCAAATGTATACTTGTTCATTCTTTTTCACTAGTTACACAAACCAGAAGTATCTGCACTTCTTTCTTTATATGTCTATACAACCCCATAGAACCTATATCTATCTACACGACCCCAGGGGAGGACAAACTGAGGGGGCCATTTTGGCCATTTAATGGCCAAATTTGACAAAAAAAATTCTCCCATTTGTGTGTGTATGTGTTCCTTCACATGTGTATGTGTGATACCACCCTACTACCCTCTTAAACTCTTCACTGCCTCCCAGCGCCCCTTTCTTTTACTCACCGCACCCCAAGATCTTTCGACAAAAATAACTCTACTTGAAATGATCTCCCATTATTACACAGTGAATGTATCATTTGGCCTGGAAAACTTGGATAGAATAAACAATAAAAAGAAAATGAGGCTGCAGCAGGAATCAAACCTGCAACCAATAAGGTAGCCACTTCAACATAGCATTGTTCTTATTGAGCTCAACAGCTGCGAGTAAAAAATACAAAGGCCAAACTGCTTGGAGTAAAAAAAAAAATCCTTGAGAATCATGAAAACACATGGATCTTTATTATTTCTACACACTCTTTCCCCAAATGAACTAAATATTAAATTTAACAACCTGACACCTAACCTTAAGATTATCACTATCATTACATAATACTAACATTGTGTATAACCCCTAATCAACATAAGCCAACTGACACCTGAAATATTTTTTCATAACAACCCCAAGGAAACACCACCCACCACACCCAGGGAAATTATAAACATATCAAAAGAATAAGATAGGTAAAAAATATGAATAAATAGAAATTAATAAATGGAAGATTGAAACTAAGTCAAGCAAACTGCTTCTATAACAATGTAGGAACCTTTAATCACTGGGGCATTTCTGAATAATTGAACTATTCACTATATCATTTTGCAATGTTCTTCAAAAGCTCAGGATTCCTCTTCACACCCATAGTATCCCCATGGCAAGCTGCCTCTTGGAGACCTGACTCTTGGATGACCCCAATCCATATTAGCTAGTAACCAACTCTCAAGACAGCCACTACCATCATCAATTTAGTTCACTGACCCACATCAGCAAGGTGACTATAAAATGATAAGTCTCATTTTACTGATGCATTACTACTATTCTACCAACATTGGAATAATTCTATATATAAATAAAAAAAGTCCATATACACAACACACTCTGGCTCTGTCAACTTTTTACAGTATATATATACAGCTTGCTTAGAATGGCTACCCAATCGGTTTCCTGCAGCAGCCGCACTTTTTTTAAATTATTCATTCTATTCATGTTGTCTAGGGCGAGTGATGCATTAACCGTGTTACAACGGAAAATCATCTCATAACTTTCTACATGTTATAACGCAATTTGCAGTTCATTGTTTGACCAAATATATCCATTTCTTGGATCATAAGTCACGTTTTGGGGAGACGAGTGGACTGAGAGTAACGAGATGGGAAATTTGGGTAAAACACTTTTCCCTAATGGACTAAATATCAAATTGAACAGCCTGACAACTTTCCAACCCTTTAGATTATCACCATCTGTACATAATACCTAAACTGCTCACGAGCCCTAGCACACAACCATAAGCCAAAAGATTACTATATACTCTAGAAACCAAAAATTTTTTTTTATAACCCCAAAGGAACCCCGCACCTAGAAATGGAAAAATTATAATCACGTTAAAAGCATAGAAATAAACTTAAAAACAGATTTAAAAAATCTTTAAACATGGCTGCTTCTACGATAATGTAAATAAATCACCAGTGCATTTCCTAATGATAAAACTATTCATTATATTATCTCAAATGGTTCTTTAAAACCAGGATTCCTTACCATAACTTCTTCCTAGTTTTAACCCCTTATTCTATAACACTTTTTCTCTCCCCACTCAGAATGTCACAATGCAACAAGTCTCTTGGAGACCTGACCCCTGGATGACCTCTACCCACACAAGCCAGTACCAACACTAAACAGCCATTACCATCACTAATCCAGTTTGCTGACCAACAGCAGCAGGGTGAAATAAAAATGAAATGTCTCATCTTACTGATTTTACTTGACTATCTACTGCTCTACCAATGCTGAAAATGTCAGACCTTTCCGCTGAAGATGAAGTTTTTTCACTTCGAAACAAGTTCAGAATAACTCTATATAAATAAACAACTCCATATGCACGAAGCACTCTGGCTCTGTTTCAACTGTTTACAGTGCAACTCTCTCCTTCTCCTAATTTTTCCTAATTCACTAAAAGGTCAGTAAATATATACATACAGAAATCTAAATGTCTAATTTCAAATAACAATGAATTTTAAAAAAATGATTATAACCTTTTTGGGTTATAAATTTTCAAATCTCTTCAATTACCTGTTATTTGATTAGAACAAATATCTGCAAGTCGTTGCGGATTCATTAGTTTTTTTTGCTATTACCTTTTTTAAATTCATTCCATAAGTTCTCAAATGGATTTAGTTTTGGACTCTGTGAAGGCCAAGGTAAAACTTTCATTTTCTTATCCTAAAGATATTTCTGGATTAATTTAAATGTTTTGGGTCATTATCATGCATAAAGCTCCAACCATTCGTCAATTTCAGATATCCAACACATTCTTTCAAGCTGACATCCTATATTTTACAATAATCCTCTTTTTTCATTATACTATTATCATTTTGTTAGCTTCCTGTTACTTCTGCAGTAATACATCCCCAAACCATGATACTTCCGCTTCCATATTTTGGATTGAAAGCTTCACCTTGACGTCTCTGAATCAATTGTCATTATGCCCAAAAAGTTGAAGTTTTATCTAAACTGACCGTGGTATATTCTTCAAGAATGTGACAAACTTACCAATATGTTCATTTGCAAATGCTAGATGAATTTTCAATTGTTTGGTCTTTAGGAAAGGGGCCTTACAAGATCGGCATGCTTGTAGGCCTGCTCTATGCAGGGTGCTAATAATAATATTTCTTGTTACTTTCACCCCAAAGGATGAAATTATTCCTGGTAGCCCTAATTGTAATATTCAGGATATTTTCCTCAGTTCTTAGAAAGTTACATTCTGATCTGGCTGACAGTTTTTTTTTCCTTTGATGTCCAGGTCTATTTGCAAATGTTCTCTCTCTTGAACTTGACAATAAGGTTTCAAACAGGTGATTTTGGAATAGTAATTAATTTAGAAATGACATCATATCCACTGCCTGACTTGTAGGCCCCAATAATCTTGGTTCTAATTTCTCAACTATGTTGTTGTTGTTGTTCATCATCATCATGATCATCATCATCATCATCAGTAGTCTTCTCTGTCTGTGGTTGGAGATAGACCCTCCCAAGGATTTGCCAAACCTCTCTAACATGGGCATTGTGGAACCAATACTTTCTGAATTCATTTAATTCATCTCTCCATCTAGTATTCTACTGGCCTCAGTTACATATACAAACTCTGGGGATCTATATTGTGAGTTGTGATGTCCATCAATTGTCTGCCATTCTTACAACTTGACCAGCCCATTGCCATTTGAGTTTTCTAATGGATTCTATGATGTCTCGGACTCCTATTTTCTTCCTGATATATTGTGCTGTCTTGTGATCTCTGGGTGTTGTGTGAGATTCTTTCATGTGCATGTTACATGGTTCTCAGTTTGAGGGACAGTCTTGAGATTAATTTCCATGTTTCAGCTCCATAAGTGACTATCAGGAGGATGCATTGTTTGTATACTCTTCTTTTTAGGACAAATGGAATTTTCTTATTCTTGAAGGTTGAGTTAGCTCTGCCAAAGGCTTTCCAACCTAGAGTGATTTTTTGCTTGATTTCTTCTTCTTTTGAGGATTTCATGGAAACTTGTTGTCCAAGGTAGATGTAGTGGTCTACTTTCTCTGGTTCTGCGTTTTCAATTTTGATCGTTGTGTGTTTATTTCTGACGTGAAACCTGAAAGACCTCAACAACTACAGACCAATAAATCTACTCAACTGCATCTACAAACTTTTCACTATGTTCTTCCCCATAACCCAAACATGTGGAGTTTCTACTGACAGAATTCTATACCTTACGATTTGAATAGATACAGCATGATTGATATCACCACTCCAGATTTTTCTGGAAATAAATAAGTCTTAATATATATATATTTCATATTCATCAGTTATACAAGAAAATTATAGTTTACCTGTTTATACTTCTTTCATGCCATTGATTTAGAAGTAACATTTTTTCTAATTTTGTTGTTGATTGTTGAATATTAATTCTGGCAAGTTCTTTTAGTGTATTTATCCACCGAACACTTATCACTGCTTCCACCAAACAGGGAAACTTGACCGTGATAATATTTTAAAATTCATTTCCGATAAACTACAGAAACTAACACTGCCAATAATTTCAGTCATAACTTTATATACATGTATTGTAGGCTGAGCATGTGTAGTCTGGCCATCTTAGCAGATAATTGCATTTGTTCTTTCACACACATCTCATAAAGACAAAATGATTTCACCTATTGAGCCAATATATTCAAACCTCTAAATTAACTGATACCCCTATCTAGTGTCTATGTAGCAGCAAACACCCACAAATATGTAACTATACAAACACATATACTAGCTACATACATACATACATACATTTAGCTATACATACATACAAACATACATTTAGCTATACATATGTACCTAGACCAGTGGTTCCAAAACTTTGAAAACTAAAGTATCCCCTCTATAAAGGGAATATTCCGGCAGAATACTAATTAATGAACTACAATAAAAATCAATTTTTGACCTTTAAAAATCATATTTATTCAAAATGGACTACATTTATTCGAATCCTGATATATTGTACAGGTCTGTGCATAATAGTTTTTTTAGCAGTGCAATGGATACTTTTCTGACACAAGTTTCACAATGACTGGTTCAGAGGAAACACTGCTGTAGACCCCATTATTTTACTCAGATTTGACAGTTAATAAAGATATACTCGATGATTTAATATAAAGATTTACTATAAAATTGCAAGAGAAATAACTGGTACTAGTTGAATGAATCATTGTCATAGAGTACAAAAATTGAGAATTCTATCTCTAGTTTGGAACTGCATGATCTTGAAATTCATTGATGAAAGAAAGGAAACCACATCATCTCATTTTGGTCAACCTTGCTCACTGAAAGTGCATTGATGTGATGAGATATGAAATTCAAAAAGATTCCCTTTACTAGAAGGGTTTGCAGATTACCAGCATCACCAATATCGGTGAATTACCAATAGAAATTCTTTAGTGGCAAGCACTGACATGACCTTTGTGTGGATGCTGATTCCCGTTACACATACCCTTTTTACACTTCTCTATTTGCCCACTTGGCAACACATTATTCAGTCCTCCTTTTTCTTACTTGCTTCCAGACAAAACCCCTGAAGTGAGCGGGTACATGGCATGATATTAAAAGATATATAGATTAAAGAATCTCCAAAGGGGTGAAAAAAAAATATTCAGATTTACTTTTAATAAAAAAAAGATATGCACATCACATATTCATCTACTGCTTTGGAGACATTTTTTTCACTTCTTGGCACTCAAGAAGTATGATCTTAAAAAATCCAAAGCATCTAACGTTTTGGGATGACAATCTTGAGAACAAATCTTTGAAACATGGTATCCTGCAGACAAAAATGTCTTTTCAGATTCAACGACCATTGCTTTCAATATTGATGAGCACAATTTTTTGTTGTTTTTGTTTTCAAAAACACTGTTTTATTATGAAGGCTTTCATTCAAAATAGGAATTGGCATGCTCAGACTTTTGTCTTTTCATGAGTGTCAGATTCAACAAAAATTTAAATTTGGGAAATTTTATAATGTGAAAAGTTTAATCAAAATTTCTGCTACTTTTTTTTCATGAATGCTTGCATAGAAGTTTAATAAGACCATACAACAAAAATGAAAGAAAAATATATCAGGGAAACTAAAAAAACATCATCGTACAATTTGAAAATAAAACACCATGAAGATCAAGACTGAACCATAGCTGCTTGCAGTTTCCAAGCAAAAAAAAACAAATGGAAAATCAATGAAATAACAAAAACTAATCAAATCTTCTCCTTCTGTATAAAATGTCTGTCTTATACAGACAAACTATGTAAAAGTACAGTGAAATTGACAAAAATCTGATGAAGAAACAAGCTTGATTCTCAGTACATAAAAACACAACTGGAACTTGTGTTTAGAACCAGACCCTTTTTTTTCTCTGCCATTACTTTACTGGTTACAGCTCTAAACCAAACTGTAATAATCTCTCAGTAATTTTTAATATATAAATCTGGCTAGGGATAAGAGTATCATCAACTGCATATCTACATAATCAGAGGAAAAAAGTTTAAGTGATTTCTCTTATTATGGCTCAAGTCTTGGGGGCATGGTGAGAATCCTTAACTAGTTTTGTTGGCACCTTCAACAATTCTTAAAAGATAGGATCTTATGACCCAAATATAAGCCAGCTTAGACCTGCACACCAGTACAATTTGTTTTTTCTGGTCTTGTTTCCTTCCCAAGGTACTACAGAGGTCATCATGGTACCACACTGCAAATCTACATTTCCCAAGAATCTTTGCATGTATGAGTCATTTCTGTCAAATTATTTCTCTTCAATTTACAACGAAAACATATCAGTTTTGATGAACTAAAATGAAAATTCAACAAACTGAGTGAAATAAGTCATCCATGTCTTTAGATGAAGCATTGTCATTATTCATTTTTGACTTATTTTTTTCATCATATCTTTGTTGCTTTTTATTGCAACATTCAGGTCATTTTTTACTGTGACTTTATAACTAAATTAAGTCATTAATAATGATAATTTCATCTAAAAAAATCTGGACAATCTAAGACTATTATGTCTACTACTATTAGGTGTAAACAAACAGTAGAGCATGGAGTAAATTACTGCTTGACTTCTGTAGCCTAATATATAGGCATTGTTTGTTTCAGATGGGCTTCCAGAGATGCCTCAGGCTAATTTTTATTTTCTGATTCATGCTGCCCATTAATGGCCATAGAATGTTTAATAAAAACTTAGGGATTGCAATAAAAGGCAACAAAAATAAGAGGGAAGAAAAACCAGTCAAAAATGAATAATGGAAATGAAATTGATTTGTTTATTTGAAATGTTCACTAATGAAAATTACTTAAAGTTTTTAAAATGTGTTATTACTGAATGGCAGCACTGAGAAGGTTATATTGCATCTTCACAGACATGATCATCAACCAAAACGAAAAAACATGGTGGGTAGGTATTCTTCCCTTTTCATTTGTCTGTCTGTGTTAGTGCTCCTGGTCACATTTTTTGGCAAAGAGCCTTGAAAATTTTTATGTGAGTTCTAAAAAATCAAATAAGAAGGTAATGAGTTGTCATAAAATTAAAAATAATGAACATATTTGGTTGTTGGTTATATTCACAGTTTAAACAGCTCTATGTTGTAAGTATTTTCCTTGAAACTATACAAACAATTCATTTACAGAAAGTAGGGGAAGGGTGAAGCAAAATGGATGAGTTCTGTTGTAATAACAGAAGAAAGTATATGTGTGAAACAGTAGCATTTATGACTGCTTTAATGAATTTGTTAGCACACACAACAATATAGTGGACAAGTCAGCAGTACAAAACCAGCCAATGACCAAAGATTTTCACTGAAAAATGCTAAAATTCAACATTAAACCTCATAGATGTGTAAAATTTTGATACTTCACCACAAAAATGTTTGATTTGAACATTAAAAGCTCTCCAAGGCTGTCCAGGCACTGGAAGATGCTCAAATCCAATGTCCTGACACTGAATATCCATTGATATTTAGATATAATTTCTGTAACTCTTTGTTCTATATACTTTTGATTTGATAAATCTGATAGCTAGATTTATGAGCAAAAACCAAAATAAAAAAAATAAATTTTACAATAAATCAACATATGATTTATTTACTTATTTGCATGAAGTATGAATATTTTGTAACAATAAATGTACAGATTCATAAGTTATCCCTCAACCACACAAAAATTATACATAAATCATAAATTTACTTTTGACAAAATGCCTGTTTGAAAAAAATTCTGTCAATGAACCATCCTTCTAACAAAAAGGTTCTTAACAAAACATCAGTCTTTGAATGGTTATTAGTCTTACTTATATTATAACCATAAAATACTAATATTGCATGAACAGTGTGATTTTCTTGGTTTACTGATCGTCACACTGTACTTTTCCAATGGATGGGGGTAAAATTTTACTGAAAAAAATACTTCCTACCCTCTGTTTCAAGCTATGCACTCTTTCTGGTATTTTTAAACGAGAACTGTTGGCAGTTCTTACAGGGTTCAATCCTCATTGGATCTGCCACTATTGATGCTCTGATATAAAACTTCCATGTTAATGAATAATGTGAAAAAATGGATCTAGACGCACATTGTGTAGCAATGATCAACAAGCTAATCCCAGTATACATGGTCTGATACCAACTCATGCTAATTTAATATATACTCAAATAATGTGCAGAGCAACCATTTTGTTTTTCTGTCTGTAACACTGTACTCTTCCACTCAGGGATGAGAAATTTGCAGATGAAAATATTTCCTACCCACCTATGGACGCTTCAATTCACTATTTTTCTTGCTTAAAAAATTGTTTTGTAAGAATTCAAATGCTGTGAATTTTTCATGGGTATTAACTAGTAAATCAAATAGCATAGCTTTCGCTCACTGACTACAAACACTAATGAGATTATACACATCAAAATCAAACAATTAAACTCCTGAGAAACATTGTAAGGTAAATATTATGTCAAATTCTAAAATGAGTCATTGTCATTATTCCACAAGTCATTCAGCCAGTAGTGCTGATTCTGTTTTTTTTTTTTCATGACATTTCCACCCATGTGTTCTTCAGCCAAACTGAGATATATAGTTTATCAAGTTGTTTTTCTTTTTTGCATTACCTCTTTTGGAATGTGGTCAAAAAAATAGATGGAAGACTTCATTGGAGAGTGCATAGGGTGGCAGAAGCTGTCTACATGAGCTTGACAAGGATCTGTCTAAGCAAGCACAGTATAGAATTAAATGCTAAATGGGGTCTCAGTAAAACTCAGTAGTTAAGAACTGATATTAGTGTACTCATAGTTCTATTTAGTATTTGAAACCAGAACTCTTCAGAGTAACTATTTGATTGTCTCTATCTCCTACAGTGCTGATAAAGGCATAATAGGGTACCTCTTTTTTTCTAATATATTTGTTTATTTTGAATCATACTAGTAATTCTATTTACACAATAAAAAGGAATAGATGAATTGAACAAATGTAAATATTCTACAGAACTCCTGTTATACGTATAAGTTGTTATTTTTCATCTCATAGAACAGGATAATAGCTGATTTGGATATGTCCCAAAGTAATACAGTTCATTACAGCATGGTTCATGATATAATGTGGGTGGATCATGGTCACCAACATTTTTACTGATAATATTGCCCATTCAGAAAACAGCAAATAAAAACAGAATTTGAACCCGTGAGCCCAATATTTAAGCTTAGCGCTATTTTTCTACATCCTAAGCTCCTTTCGTAATAGATGTGACACAACTTCTACTCCACACCAACTGAGAAATATATTTGACCTATACCAGCTAACCAACAGTAAAAATGAAAATCACTTAGCTAAAAACACTCCAGAAGTCAATGACTAGAATTTTCTAAAATTAATACCTCTTTCATAAAATTCTTTTTTCTTAAAGCCATCTGAAAGTTCAGTAGCCTACGGGTTGAAAATTTCAAGTCATTTTTGTAAACATGTGAATATCTAGTTTTTAAATACTGAAATTAGGTAAGCTTTGTAGTTATTTTGGTGGTATCTACTCCAATAATGAATTGTATGATTTTGTTGATTTGCTGATCATAACACTGGACTCTTCCCCTGGGGGATTAAAGTTTTGCTGAAAAAATACTTCCTACCCACTGATTCAAGTTATACACACTTCACGGGAAAAAAATTCAAACAAAGGACACACATCATCCAATATCACCAAACTAGAACTGCTAACCATTATTAGTTGGTTGAATCCATATTGGATTAGGATGCATGTCATAAAGCAATGATCAGCAAGATGATGCTTGCTGGCCTTAGCTAATGGGTTCAATCCTCATCAGATCTCCCAGTATAGATGGTGTAATACCAACTCATGCTAAGTTAATATATCTACTCTGATAATGAACAGACTGATTATCTTGGTTCACTGGTCTCTTCCAAGGGGTAAAAATTTTGCTGATAAAAATATCTTCTATCTACTATAGCAAACTGTACACTATTCCCAATAACAAATTCAGTATTTTTTCCGGAAGAAACATCTCAATCCAGATATATTCCTAAATTTTTTTACTGGGATTAATCAGTAGATTATACAAAAAGAAAAAAAATAGATCAGGGCGCACATCATATAGCAATGATCAGCAAACTAATCTGACTTGCCATTCTTAGTGGGTTCAATCTTCATTGGAACTATTGATGGTCTGTTACCCAACTAAGCTAAATAAATAAATCATATAAAAATCTCAGAAAAAAACAGATCAGGATGCATGTCGAATCGCAATGATCAACAAGCTAAACCTACGGGGCGTTATTATTTGGTTTGATCATCATTGGAGCTACCTAACAATTAGTTGTCGGATACAAAACTGCTATGTTGATAATGAACAGAGTAGGTTAAAAATTTTGCTGATGAAAAATACCTCCAATCAATCATTTGAAATTATGAATTCTTGAACTGAATCAAATTCACTAAATTTTTTTTTCCTTAAAAAAATCGTTTCATAGAAATTCAAATAAATCCATGAATTTTTTCACCAAGAAAGAAAAACACATCAAAGAATACATTGGTTCATTTGTTCTAATCTCAATGAGTTTTTGTACAATAGACAATGATTGCCATTTTTCATATATTGCACACCCTTGAATATCACTCATATCTACCCGTCATTACAACTCGGTTATAACATTATTGGCTTTTTTGGACCCCAACACCCACATTATAGCAGGAAATGACTGTATTATCATATAATTAATCATAAAGATTTGCTGGACTCATGGCAATACCATGGGTGTTGACAACTAAAATTATCAATTATCTTATGCTTCTGCTCTCCTCTCACCCTATACCTGTATCCTCTCATTCTCTTCATTATCCTTTTCCAATCATCGTTTCCAGTCCATGATTTTATCTAAATGTCATACAAACATGGATTAGTTTCACATGCAAAAATTTCCCTTACCCCTCAGTTAACTATCTTTATTTTCCGACCTCTCCCTTCCTGCCCTCTGATTGAACTACCTAACTCTCTTTTCTTACCTTTCTGTCTTCCTTCCTCCTCAGTTGACTACGTAACTTTAATTCCTCCCCACTTTTCTTATCCTGTCATTGAACTACCTAACCTTCCTTTCTTCCCTTCTCTCTTCCAATCCCTTCAGTAAACTACCTAACTCTCTCCGCTATTTCTTTCTTATAAGGAATATTTCAGATGAAATAAGTGATATTCTAATTCTTATAATTTATCGTAATTTTTCCACAATTAATTCATAGTAAAAAAACATAAGAAATACATTTTCATAAAAAATTACTCTGGTTTGCAAAACCAAATCTTGATCCAGATTTTTGACAAAATTTGTAATTCTGTAACAAAGTGTCAGTGTCATTTGCTTGCTTTATCCAAATTTCTGCGTTCAAAAATTCTCTTATGATTGGTTCGTTTCAGAGCATACCAGACATACATTGTGACAAGGAGAATTATTGTATAGATACTAGTCTAAAAATTGTTTTTTTTTTGCTTTTTCACATTAAGACACCCCGTCCCCCATGAAGTACCAATGAACCCTCACCAAAATTCTTTCAGTTCTTAGGTCATACACTATCATCATACCAAATTAGGGTAGGGCAGTGTTTCTTGAACTTTTTTAAATCATGGCCCCCTTACTGTAAAAGGATTTTTTCACAGCGCCTCAAGTTAGATAAGATACTGGAAAATTGCATTTACATTTATTAAATTGAGTAAAAAAGTGATGAATGATGTAATTCAAATTCATAAAAAAGTTATATGATTGTTCCCTCTATTATTAATGATAATTCCTAGCAGTATGGATGATTCAATTTCAAATGAGGCTGCAGAGTATCTGTGGTTATTTATATGCAACAACTACCTACTGAGAATGTTCAAAACGTAGACAGAGTGATGCATGATGTGATAGTTAGATGTCACTTCCTATCATTTCACCATGCATCAGCACATTGAATTACAATAGCCTGGAATTATTTGAATTTTAAAATATAACTTGGGGCCCCTGGGAGCTAATTGTGGCACCCCAAGGAGCTACAGCACACATTTTAGTAGAAACTTAGCAAAGGTTTCACAAAAAGTTTTCATATATTTCAGAGGAAGTAAGGAATTAAACTTTTATAGCCCAACACATATCTATCAGTTTTATGTACAGAAAAATTTAATCAACCTTCACAATTATTCATCATCTTAAAAAAAAATATCTGTCTATATACACGTGTCTATTGCAACGGAAGAAGTTACAGCCTGTTTTCAATGAGGAAGCGTGGACAAAAGGATCATAACATGCAGTTTATTTTTTCAACTTCATACTAACAAGAGGAAGAGGGGTTGATAGGATAACAAATTAAAACCAGAGCAATATACACAACATCCTACCTGGTAACTGTTTGCAAGTTGATGTTTCAGACTATTACTAGTGTAGTGTGTTCAATCACCACTACCAAGTGACCCCAAGTTACACTTACAAATATCTACCTTCTATTTATGATTCATAATTACACTCTGCTCTTAGTAACTGTGTATGTGTGTATAATTTCTTTTTCACAGTAGATCAATCTGTGATTTTTTGATCTTAGGGATATGTCAGATGAAATTTTATTGATTCTTTGTCAACGTGACATTTAAAGCACAGTTGACAATAATACTTCAAAACATTCAAATGCTTCCAGCATTCCTTGACCTAGATTATATGATTTAGTGAACTTGAGATGAAAACATAATATATAATTCAAAGGATTCAGATAATATAACCGGGGATAACAATCAAGGGACTGTGGACTTGTTCATATGCTATACTAATAATCCTCTCTATTGCTTTTATTACATTTTAGCCAGGATAACAAATACAATTATTTAAACATATCTGTTTATTTCACACATAAAATACTGTTTAGTAAAACATGATTTTATAGATGTTTGATTGGCTTCCTAATGGGTAATTCCTTAAGAAGTATATGTCATAAGCTGAATCAGTTGTAGCAGACCAAGGACCACCAAACCTTCCCAGACTTATTAATGAGGCAAAACTAGTACACTCCTTTCTATATCATCAGACCACAACTATATTTTTACAAAAACAATAAAGGTTAAAATAACAGCAGAGATACCATTTTAGCAAGGTGTTTGCCACAGAGCAATGGTAAGCAAGCTAGTATTCTAGACTACTCACTGAGTGCTCCACAATTTGGAGCTTGTGCCAGACTAAGCTAAACTTAACACATATTTACCATTCTGCCAAAAATATATCATGTCATATAGAGTTCATCTTAATCATTATTGATTTTTATGTGTCATTATTTTGTTTAAATATTTTATTTT
Organism: Thysanoteuthis rhombus; assembly: GCA_963457665.1. Classification (NCBI taxonomy): domain Eukaryota; kingdom Metazoa; phylum Mollusca; class Cephalopoda; order Oegopsida; family Thysanoteuthidae; genus Thysanoteuthis; species Thysanoteuthis major. Next base: position 57,828,030 of record OY735210.1, read on the forward strand.
TAGGTTTCATTATTCAAAAACAGTTGGATAATAGAATATTTTAGCAATTAAGTTCATATACTGAAAAAAATTGATGCATTGTAAGTTTAAAAATTCTTATCAAAGTTCAACTCATTTTATAAAGTGCATATGAACCAGGCTCTAACCAATTGAAAAATTAATGATCTATGTATTACAAAGGATCTTTACCATAAAAAATTCTTTTAGGCTTCAAGTGTCTCTTTTTTTAAAATGAATTCTTTATTTTTTATATTCTTGATAATGTCAAATATTACTCCAAGTAAATATTTCCAGATTTATCAGGTGATACCAGTAACAAATTTTGAATCTATTTAAAGATTAGATTATATACATTAAGTAAGGAATCTTTGAAAGAAAATTCTGCAGTAAATGTATTTTCATCTGGAACTTAAAAGTGCTTCTCCCTAAGAAATAATTTCAACAAGACTTGAATTTTAGAATGACATTGAATGCTAATTTATGTGACATGGGCAGTGCCCATTCAAAAGGTGCATGTTTGGAAGAGGCCGTACTTTATGGTGTGGGGAGTAGTCTGCAATAATTGTCATGGAAAATAATTTTCCATTCATCACATGAGACTATGGTTTAGAAACATGTTCGTTGCTTCTCTTCAGTGTGACTAAAAGTTTAGATTATTCTAAAGAGAGGATGTCAAAGGAGATCATTTATATTATATTCAGTTGTTGAGTGACCACAGAGCACACACTCACAGAAACACGGACAAGGATTTCTTCAATCGCAGTTAAATTTGAAATGTACTAATTACAACGGGGGTGTAGGAATAAAAACCTTACCCTAGATAGATTATTCAGTATCAATCCATCAATCTAAATTTAGTCTTTAGTTCTAAGCTCTTTGCTTTTTGAAATAACAAATTCAAGGTATACATTCAAGTCTTATTCTAGAATTTTTCATAAAACATATCATCTTTAAGAATGTTACTTTTACATGAAAATTATTCTGACACTTTTATTGAATTTTAGATCATGAATTACCTGTACGTTCAATCAAATACAAGATAATATTCTAATGATCATAATTTAGATTTCAAGTTAACATTCTCAAGTTTAAAAAAAAAGAAAAATTAAATCTGCATTTAGTTTAATGTATTCTTCACTCAATAATCTTTGTAGAAGAAAATACTTATAACAAGCAACAATTTCAGAATCGCAAACTTATGGGAAAAGCACAACTACTTCGAATTTGATTTATTTTCATGATAAGGTGAAAATACTCATGTACCAGATTTCTTCACTTTCTACTAATTGACAATAGAGAACAAAGCTGAGTAACATAAAATTTTGCCACAAACAGATTTTATTCTTACAGCTGTAATTAATTTGGATTCAAGTAAAGTCCTTTACTATAGAACTGACAAAAGCAGTGCAGCACTTGCATCCCCAACTAACTAACTAAAACACATTTGATTTTATTATTTTCCAAATGGAGGTGCTGTTGGTTTCCTTATAAATTCCACAAAATACTTTGCTAGATAAAATGCCACTTTTTTTCTTGTTAAATTTGGTATCGCAACAAATACTTTCATTTCAGGTCCTATTGACATTTGTAAACCTCCTCAGATATTGATCTTCTAAAAGTGCCATCCCTACATTTGTAATGAATTCTGGGGGTTCTGAAGATATCAACATCATAGTTGACACTCCAGAACATCCTTGTATCCTGTATCTGTGACTCAAGTCTAGTGAGCTCTTTAATGATGAGTTCATATGTGTGGGACTCTGGTGACATCATCTTTCTCATTCTTGACATCAAGGCTTTTCCAGAGGCTGACAACTATTCTTGCCAAGATTTTTCTCATCAAACTCTAAGAAGTCATTCACAGATTGGAAGTTCAGTTTCTGCCAGATATCATTGAAACTTGAAACTTGAAGTCTATGTATTGGTAATATTCTTAATAGAATCATAAATATTTCAAGAACTCTAAAAGTCCATCAACACCTTTCCAGAGATTTTATCTGTCAAATATATGTGAATATATCATTTGCAAATAAGATGGAGTCATTCCAAAGCCCATAGGCTGTTTCACCGACATATTAGGGAGGAGAAATAAGTACCTTGACATTTGGGGTGAACATTTCAGTCATAGGAAGACAATAGAAATGATAAAATGATGGACAGTATTAGATACACACATACAATATACATGGTAGACTGACCAATAAGTGGTCACAAAACACATATATTTCCCCCTGCATACTAGTTCCTTAATTCATGTATACTATACTGTATGAAACAATATACGTACCTGTGATTTTAAAAAAATTACTCACTTAGAACACTTACTCTGAACACTAACCTGTGGGCTACCTCTAGTAAAATCCAAGTCCCACTTTATTAATTTATTAGCAATAAAAATCCAATAAGAAAATTTATATTAATAATGCTGTATAATTTTCCTGAATTCTGTAAGAAATGAAACAAGGATGAGATTATACAGTTTCAACACACTGAATTCATAGAGATGAGTTCAAAGTTGATTAGAGAATTCATAGTTCAATAAAATCTGTCAACTGAAGCCTAAAACATGTTGGCAGAATTAAAGTATAGTTCAATTTTCTAATCTGAATCTTGGATGTGTTTAGACAAGAAAAAATAAAATCAATATTTAAGAGAGATCTGATATACTAAACATTTGCAATTCACCTAATTTTCATTTAATATCACTATAAATGCCTTTGGCATGTAATAACTAATTTTAGCTGAGTTTTTTATTGTTTTTGAGTGATTTTTTTTATTTCAGGAATAATTAACAATGTAACTATCTACAGGATGATAATGATGAAAATATAAATGTGCTGTAACTTTTTAAGCACATATGCATACATAAGTATTTTATATTGACTTTCAAAATAAAATTATAACACTCAAAATAGTTAATGAAACAATTATGGAAGCAGCTTTCATACATTGTCAAGTCGATTCTCTATCATAGAGAATAAATTGTTAAATTTTGGAAGAAAGTTTTTAAAATTTTTACAATAAGATTAGGAGAAACAAAATCCCTGACAATTACATGTTTCTTATATATTAATAATTTTTCTTTTCTCAATCATAATACTCAGATGACCACTATGCGCAAAGGACAAGGAAACAGCAGTCATTTTTTAAAAATTACAGTTACTAATGAATATAAAAACATAAATTTTGATTTGAATTCCTAAAGCAAAGAAAATGCTGTCACACAATTAGGCTCATATTGTCAGCAAAGGGGTATCCAAATTTCTACTCAATTTGGTCACAAACCTGATAAACTTCTTCAGTATCAATTGTTGGTTTGTTGTTATTTGAACATCTCAAAGAAACAGTCAGTTTAAAACAATTCAGAGCGGATCCTAGATTTTGAGCGGGGTGTGGTGGGGGTCTAAAGGGAAAAAATTATTTTTACAAATAGATACATGAAAAAGGAAAGTTTCAAACATCAATGTTTTTAAGGTTGATTTGTGGTTATAGGAGTTTTTTTTATTTATACAATTTATCTAGATATCTAAAAATATCAATTGTGTTTTGCCTGAGTAGGAGTGGATGGGGTCTGGTTCCCTGGACTACCCCCTTGGACCTGCACCTGACAACTTTGCTCCTATTTTCAACTTGTGTGAATTCAAGTGCGATGATCAGTGTGCACTTAAGATACAATGGAACAAAATCATTACACATAATTGTCCTTTGGGGTATATAAGGAAAGAAAACAGTTGCTCTCGGTCATCAGTGTTTTTCAGTAGTAGTTTTTACAATATTCTGTTAACTTCTCAAGCAAGTGGTCTGTTTTAATTGACTGATAACACTTGATACATGCTTAATTCACTGATACCTTTTGACCCAGCTCTGGTTACTCCCAAGTTGCAGACAAAAAGACCTGATCAACCAAGATTTATATTCTCTCTTTACTTTGACTATCTGCTTGTTTCACAACATCTATCTCTTTGGTTATTATCTGTTATCATTACTATCATCATTAATCTATTATTTTTCAATTCTATTCATTCATCTACTCTCTGTCAGCCCAGTAATATGAAACCTCCAACTATCTGTCAGATGTTTTGCATGCATAATTCATGCAATAATTCACTATCAGTCATACAGAACAAACATTTTTAATTTTGCATTGTATTACAAATTTTTTTATGCTGCAAAATACTTACAAAAATGTCAATAAGTATTTAGGATTTAAAAATACATTTTTTTTAAATCGCAGTATTAAAAACATTTGAAGTAATAATGTACCCGTGTTTTTATTGCTATGTATTAGAAGCAGCTTAGAATGAATAAAAATTAAAGTTGAAGTCAGTCTGATTATTTTTTAAAGTTCTTAGTTTCAATAACGACAAGATTAGATATTACACCATTCTAATTTAAACAAAAAGTGATCGTTAGATTTTAAAGATACCGTATCGTTTTTAACGAATAACCAAATGTTCTATGACTGCCAATGAAACTGCACGTTTGAATCAAGAATCTTTCGAAGAATTATTTGTACAGCTAAAATTCCAGGTCGTCTACTCCACAGAACGTACCTTAAATTTACAATACATGCACAACAACAGTATCATTTTCTATGATATTAAACACAGTTAAAAAAAATGAAGATATCTAATTTATCTACTCTTTGCAATAAATCAATTCATGATTTCGAAACACCAAGTGGGTTTTTCTTCAAGTGATTCTAACAATTATGGAGGACATGCATAATAAAACATAATATTCGGTCTGAGAGATGATTTGTGAGAGAAAAGTGATAAAAAGAGAAAAAAGCAATGACACTGTCTCATGGTGGGATGGATCTGGGAACAGAAGTATTCAAGTATTCTGGCCATATGCCAAAGTGCTTTTGAAGTCAAAGATAACAGCAGTTCAAGCAAGATTTGTTTTTTGTTTTGTTTTTTGATTTCTTGTTCAATTATTGCTTGTCATTTCAAAATCAGATATAGTAATGAAGTGTAGAAACGATCAAAGATGTGACTTATTTCAAAACGCACACATACAGAAACAGATTGGTATCTGCTGAATTGATAACAACTAGCAGTACCAGTTGGTCAGAGGGCAAAGATAGGGAAAGTGCTTCTAAGATCTGGAGAAAAATAGTAAAAATCTTCGCTAATAAAAATTTGTGTTAATCAGATAAGTTAATAATGTACATTTTAATGGTGGTGTGTGACCATTAAATTTAGGAATTAAAGGTTTAAAAATCATTTTAAAAAGGCGGACATGAAGTTACGCAAGAAATGATAATAAGAACAAAATGGAGGATGTAGCATAGGATATTATTACATTCATTGGAAGCAAGAGAGAATATACAAATTTGATAAGGAAATGAAGACTGCTAAACAATCATGGAAAAACCTGAAGTTTTACTCAAATAAAACATCGTAAAGTAAACTCCTGAACAGGAAAAATCCACGTCTCTCTCAGCAATGTTATCGGTAGACTTCTACCGATGGTCTGCATTTATTATATTCCAGAACATTTCTTATTAGTTATGCAGAACATACTATTTTGCCTTCATAGAAAAATGTGGCTTTTAATTAAGACTCCATAAATATTTGTTAAATTAAAAGGACTGAAAAGAAGAAGTATCAATTTTAAAGATAGGCACCGGACGACAGACAATTAGAAAAAATAGAAGAGACCCCAAAAACATATCTGAAATGAACAATTTACTACATAGCACAGATGAGGAATTGCTGGAGAATATCATCATCTACTGCTCAGTATTACAAAATGCATTGCAATGTTAAAGACCAGGAATTTGAAAACTAAAATTTATTCATAATAAATTTGTAATTCAACAATGGCGACGCAAACCAAGCAGGTTCCTAGGATTTTTTGACTAAGATCAAATTTTACAGAAATCAACATCAATGAGAAATAGCGGAAATAGAAATAAAAATAGAAGATAGAAGCGAAAATGAAGTGTTCAAATCGGAACATTTGGTTTGACAGAGAATAACTATTCGAAGACCAGAAATTGAGATCCGATGTTACAAGTCTTTGCTGACATAAGCGCGTGATTTTATAGCAAAAAAATCCGAAAGAAAAAAAAAGATGATAATGAACTGGTTTGGTTTGCTATGTAAATCAGGTATCATTTACAAATCTATCTCCAAGATCACAAGACACACTACACTACTACTTGCAGTGCAACTACCAACCACCGCTACTCATACGAGTACCACGACGACTACTACTATCATCAGAAAGACATTAAGTATTGAAAAGAAAATTAGTATTTAATTCAGCAACTTCGTATGTCGTATAAATTAATTTGCATGCATATCCGGCGATTATTGAAATTATTGGCGAGATATTCTTTCTTGATAGTATAACTATGAATCACACTTCGTTGGGCTATCCTTCTATATCGATTGCAAATCATTTCTTGGACCTTTTAAAAGGGACAACTAGATATAATTATTTATTTACAAAATCGTATATTTTATGTCAGAAACAGGAAGTGCAGTTTTCAGAGAAAATGCTAATTTGGATTCCAGCATCATAGGTCCGAAATCAAAGTTGAAAAGTGCGTAAAGTAAACGAAAACGCATACAGTTTTACCGGAATCCAGAATCTATACCTCGAAAATTAAAATAATGTTGTTAAAACTAGAAATAATGACAAAGATTTTGTTAGATTCAAAAGCTATAAAAAAAAATGAATATTCTTTTTAACCCGACTGCAATAGCCCCGGCATTTCAGCGTTCATTAAAAGACGCTCAGTCTATAAAATGGTTTTTGCACTAAAATTTATTCAACAAAAATGTAATTAACTTAATTTTGTGAAAAAAATGTAAAGTGATCAGTCCGTGCGTAGATTATTAGGCATTTTACCTTACTTTAACGAGCATAGAAGTTAATTACCACACACCAGCTGATTTACAGACAAACTCGCTAATTCTCGTCCATAAAACATTTTTTAGGTAACGGAGAGAAAAATCGTGAACGGTGACACCAAAACAAATTATTAGGAAGATATCAGACTCTACTAGACATAGATTTAAGTCTCCAATGATTTTCTCTCTAGTCTGCCTTGCAACTGAACTAAAGCGAAAATGAGTGACGTAGCTTCTTGAATCCAAAAGCGAAAGTGTCAGTCAGTCTTGACACTAGTTGAGTGATGAGAATAATGAAATCATCCCCAACAGCCGATCCTGTCGTAAATGAACTGGCAAATTAAAATCTCTTCTATATTTTCTCCATCCATAATTGTGGTGAAAAACAAAATGATTTTAAAATATAGAGACAGGAAAAGAAGACACTGTAACAAAATTATAAACCAAGATAAGGAAGCCCAATTTACACTTGAATTAGAATTAATTACATATTATTGAGCCAGGGTTCAACATTTCTAACTGACACCACGCTCATTTACATTTCCTTTTTTTCAAGACTCAAAGCTCTCGCCACTGACGGACAACGATTTGGATGATTCTCAAGCAAAACATTAAAGCAAAATTGCCTTTATAAGTATTTAATACAACAATATTGAAGAATAAAAGATTGTTTTTCTATATCTAAGACTTTAAGACTGTCTCACTGTCTAAGTAAGTGTGTTGTTTGCAAGGTGTGTAAACAGTACGTTTTATTGGATAAACGCGTTATTATTACTTACTGTATCATCTGTTGTTCTCGTTCTTCTTCATCACGTTGTCTTTTAAGGACATCTTCTATGATTCGCCGCTCATCTTCTGTAAGATGACTTAAATCAGGCATAGGTGGAAGGGATGGTCGACGGTTAGTCGACATCTTGGGAATCTGACTGATGCGTTGTGTTAGAGAATGGCTGCCTGACTAGTAGTAGTAGTAGTAGTGATATTGTAAGTATCGCACCAATGTCAGCGAATGATGATGAGCGAGCAACGAAGGCTGATGAGCAGCAGATGATGCAGGGAAACAGAGAGAGGGGGAGGTGGTTGCGGCAGGGGTGGTGGTGGTTGCAGTGAACGAGATCAGAACCATCAGATGCACCAACAAGAACACAACGCTAGAATGCTTTTTCTTGACGTCTCTTAGTCCTACTTGTTGGTGATCATGGTATTTTCCTTTTCTCCCTATTGTCAGGTGTATCAAAACCGAAGCCGAAGGCGACTTGAACGAGAAAGAAGGTACTAGAGCTAGAATGCTCACAGTTCCACAATAATGTCAGTTACAAACGCCTTGTTACCTCAGACCTGACTTGTGGAGAAAAATGGGTCTGCAACAACGAACGAATGAATGGCAATGATCGCTCAAGAAGAAGCTTGATAGAAGTTTTTTTGATATTTTTTTCTTTACTATCAAGCAACTTCAAGTTAACCTATCGCCCTTTTTCTTACATTTTTTGACCCGTCCATACATCACCTACGACGTGAAAAACTGGGCAATGCTCTCGACAGCGCCGATTCTGACGCTGTCGAGCAGCTTTGAACTATCTTCGTTCAGTCTTACCCACCACTTTCCTTCCAAAATTATATTTATTATCAGTGGTTCTTTTCTTTTTTTTTTTTTTCCTTTTTTTTCCGGAATAATATGCTGTCTTTTTTGAGTGTATGATGATTTAACGTTCTGTGTTGATTTTTATAGCTGTGTCTTCTGGTCTCTCCTCTTCTTTACAACTATCATCCATGTTGTGTGTATGTATGTGGGTGTATGCACGCGAGTGTGTGTGTGTGTATGTATGTATGTAATGTGCATGTGAACCTCTCTCTTCTCTGCTCACCTTCTTCCTACGCTGGTTTAGTACAATGACAACCTCCCTCCATCTGCTGCTGCTGCTGCTGCTACATGGACTCGGAGCAAATATTGATAGCGCACCCGGATCGCACTATCGAAATTATAGCAGTAGCAGCAGATGTCTACCTGGTAGTACTCATTGTCTTAAAGCAACTCGTAGCGATTGTAGTAGTATCGATGATGATGATGATAACAACAACAACAGCTCAATCACTGTGAACCGTGGACCGGGGGGGGGGGGCTTGCAATGACAGAGTAGCAGCAGTAGGATCCAGCATGCGTACGGTAGTAATTTAGTAAATGCAGTTGTAGTAGAAAGTTTGCTTGTAGTAGTGAGCTAGACGAAGTGACAGAAGCCAACCGATTGTTCTTATGCGTGGCCCGTTTTTACAATAGGACACTGGCAACTGTAGTGTTAATGTGACGCAGGCCTATTGGAGAGCGTGTATCAATCATAAAACGCAAATGCTAATAAATTAGTTACTAGTAAATACACAACTTACATTCCAGTTCTACTCTTGAAACATTAAAGGACATTAGTATAACAGGTGGTTGTATGCATGTGTTGTTTTCAGTGCATAGAATCTGCATGTGATGTGCAGCAAGTAATTATCACGATGCTTGAAGAATTATATCTTTTGATGCATATTAGTGTCGTGTAAATATGTACATGATATGTAATCCCTGTCTCCAGTAATGGCAATAAATGAAATCAATTAATCATCAATTTGAGCATGGTTTTATACCAAACAGAAATGCATTTATTTTTTTCACGTCAATGGACTATTTTGGAAAGCTACTTTGGTATAACAAAATAAAATTACCGGTAATCATATGATTTTTGTCAATTTAATTCAAGTTCTCAGTGAGTTGGCGGCTGATTAATAAGCAGCAGATGTAGAATGTAATTTTATGATTATTCAAATGTAAGTTATATCAATTATCATTCAAACAGCATCATTCATTTTTTCATTACTTAAGCATATGAAAACAGTGCTAATTAATCAACTAAACTAATGTAAATATGCTTCTTTGCTTTTATGTTGAGCTTATTGGTATGTGCACTATATGAGTAGCAGAAAAATTACAAATACTAGACTGACTGCCAGCCAAGAAATTAAGGAGGATAGCTTACTTGTCTCAGATTTAAGTTATGGGTTATGGTTATTGAGCCTCAATTATGAAACCTTGATGAATGTAGTGGGAGAATTATAATTTAGACCACCATTTCCATATTTTTAAAAGATGGACACTGTGTGTCATCATAACTTACTTAAGCACTGGCTCTATTTCTATTAAAACATTTTTTTTTATCTATTGAAGATAAAAAGCACATATTTGAGGGAATTTTTCATTTATTTGATTCAGCCTTTAAATGAGTAAATCACAAGAAAACCAACACATCCAGGATCTTAGTTTAATATTAAAATTGTTCTATTTTTAGAAAGTTCCATTTTGGAGCTACCACGAGATGAGACGCATAAATAAGGATAAAATTACATGTATTGATATAGGTGACATGTTCATGTATAAATTTGCACAACATCATACAAATGAATATTTAAGTAATTTAATTTCTTAAGCAGAGTCAGCAGTTAACTCACCTTGGAGTACCATATCTAAGTGTCTATTCCTTTGTATTTCTGCCCTTTTCTTGCTCTCTCCAAATGTTTTTGATTGGTCAGGATTTTGCTTTTCACTCACTATGCTTTCTTTCAAGTTATTGCCAATTTGGATTCACACTTAGTCTATGTCCACTTTCCAAACTTTTTTTTTCAGTTTCTTCTTTGAAAAAATCTATCCAGTATGGACATTGCTTCATTGATGGATAAAATGTTAGCACTGTTAAAAGATACTATAAGTTATTTAACAAATTAGGAAAACATCAAGAATTAGTTATCCACTAAGATACATTGAAAGTTGTCTTTGCAGCTTTATACATGTTTTATGATTAATCTATATTTATAACATGAAAATTGCTGCCATTGATTACATCACATTTTCTCAAAAGTGGATTATTTATTAGCCCTAGTATCAGTATTTTCATGGAATATTTTCAAGTACTATATAATAAAATATACTTTCTATTTATTAAAAATACCTTGTATGAACTTGTTAAGCTTGGTGCTCACTACAAAAACCAGAAGTTTTGAAAATGGTTCATTACTCCTCTCTCAAGTTTGCTTTTTGTTCAGACATTTAGTCCAGTAAAAATGTAATTTGACCTCTCACAAATTGCAGCAAAAAAAGAACTCAATGAATTTTGTGACTTCAATGTATTCTGAATGAGAGAAAAAGTCTACAAAAATTGTATGAAGAGAAAATCCTGAAATTCAAAATGGCTGCCATCTGCCCTTATGATATAATCTATCTTGGGAAAATGGGCATTTTATTATGTTGAAATTTGGCAGGTGTATTGCTCAGGACCTAAGGAAGTGCAGTGTAGAGTTTGAAGTTGTTTGTTAGTTTTTGAAAATACTTACTAATAATGTCAATAATAATAGTTTGCATTCATATTGATATAATCCAGTAGCAAAATAGGGTAAAAAAAATGTAAATGAATTAAGATGACATATCCTGAATTTCATCAGCTTTCCAGCAGTGTATCTTGTCAACTTTCATCTGTCTGGTATGAAAAATTATTGCTAATAAACGTGAAGCTAGGCATTTAGCATTTTTCAAGGAACTTTTCAATATGTACGTTATAGTTGACAGTCTATGGATTCTGGATTTATTTCTTGGAGGATATATATATTCATATATATTGTTGGAAAGGGAATTTCATCACCTTTCTAAATGTATTTTGTCAATTTGTGCAGAGATATAAAACTTCAAGATACCCAGTTTGAAAGCTGAGAAAATGTTCTTTACAGCAATATTTATATGTCTATATCTCCATCAAGAATTAAATCCACAATCCATAGACAGTGGACTTTAGAATACACATAATCCTGAATTTCCTTGTAAATTGCAAAATACCAAGCTCCGCATTTTTGACTGTAACTTACTATGTGCAACACATAAATAGACTGTTAAAAATCTGATGAAATTCTCTTTCCAACACTATATATATATATATATATATATATATATAATTGATAATTGTGTCATCCACAAACAGTGGTTTCATTGTATTACAACTCTTCAGTGTGGCTATAGACTATCCAACATCCAGTACCACGAGGTAGGATCAAAATCTTCAATTCAGACCCAGAAACAGACATTTTACCCCTGCCCTACGGGGGAACTGGATCGTCAGTAGGACCGAACTAAGCAATGTACATTTACTTACATATATATATCCACCTAGATATAAATCAATGATCCATAAACTGTCAACTATTAAGTACATAGATACTGAGAAGTTTCTTGAAAAATGCTAAATATCTAGCATCACATTTTTGGCTAGTTTGATATGGATGATCTTGGCCAAGATCATCCATTTTCATACTAGCCATGGCCATCATCTTGAATTTTCGATTACTTACTGCTATTATCCAAATGGCAATTCCCAAGAACTATGTATGGTGAAGAATTCAACTTATCATGTCCTTAATATTGTATCATATCCATAACTGATGAAAAAAAAAATTATCTGATAGTTGTCACTTGCAGCTATTTTGAAAATTCATGATGGCTGTAACTAGTGAGCTAAGCTCATAAAGGGTGTGCTTAAATCATTTATCTTGGTATTTTTATATTACAAGAAGGAGATTCTGTGAAACATTAAAAAACTCTTGAAAAATACTGATTACTTTTATATGCCTGAGCATATCTATATGACAAGCTTAAATTAGAAAGATAAAACTGTCATGGAAATATAGTTGACATTTTGATGGAGCTATAAGGATCAAAGAAAAAGACAAAAAGAGATTCAAATTGGAAATTATGTGTTTCTGAGAAATAGCTGTTGAAAAAAAATCTAAACAAAATTATACTGTCAATAATGAAACAATCTTCTTGTTTTATTAAGACATAGGACCAAAATGATATTACACAAACATGATTAATGATCTGATCTGCACTCTTGGAATGAAAATGATTGAGTGTGATGTATATTTTCATCTTTGGTTTTATCTTTCAGTCTTGTTTAATTGCATTGTTAAAGATTTGCAAAATAACTAACAAAGCATTGGGCTGGAGGTGATAAAGTTTGCTATTCTACAGATAACTGAGCTGTTGTTCTGATTTATTTAGTGAAAGGAAAACTCTAATTCAAGCTAAAACAAAACCATCATGAAGTCTGAGACGAGAGTGCTGTAAATACCAATGAGCAATTTTACAATCAGAGTAATTGTTTAATGGTAAAAGCATTGTTTGTAAGCTGTTACTGAATGTGTGAGAGTATGAGGTATAGATAAGAGAAATATTGACTATTAAAATTAACCATTCAATGCAAAGGCACATTTAGCAATTGCTGATAAGACTTTATTTAACAAATATAACCGAATAAAGAAAATAGCAGACAAACTTACCATATAATTCTCACATCAAAATTATATCAGCTATCTATACTACAGGATATTCATATCCAATAATTTTGAATTTTCTATATTTCTTCCAAGTATTGCATGATTCTCATATAATACAAGTACAAGATTTTGAGGTGATAAGTCTAAAATTGAACTTATATATAACACGGGTACTCTACATGGAACAACAGTTTGGCAGTCCCATACATTTTTCTACATTGATGTTCCAAATTTGTGTACTGCAATACTGCAGTTATACAATTATTTTTATGCTATCTATTGTTGATGTAATTATTTCAATTTTATCAAATGAAATAACATTAAAAGAACAAAAGTGCCTACCTTTGCACACCTTGCACACTCAATCTGAAGCCCTGGTCTTTAAATTTAGTTATTTTCTAATTACCTTAATTCAGCTTGGTTATTTCTAGAGTATTTTTGTTGTATGTGTTCCACAGGAAGGAAACGAATATTATGGTACACAAAAATTATGGTTAATTCTTTCAAACCTGAGCCCCTGCACCCTCAGAGGATAAAAGCTTGAATTGATAGAAAATAATTTTTGTTCATTGACTACTGAAATGTTTTCATTTCATTTTTACAATTGGTTTGCTGTGTGAGTCAAATATATTTCTTAGTTGGGGAGGAAGAGAGTTACATTACCTCTGTCATCAAATAGGCTTAATCTTAATTATGTATAGATTCATTTTCTGCATATATTTGAGTATAGCATGACGCCCTCGTTTTCATTCAGATTTGTGTACAAGATTTTTCATATAGTACATGTAGAAATACCGTGATAAATCATCATCATCATCAGCAGCAGCAGCAGCCTTATAATGTCCATTGTTGGATATAAGTCCTGCCTAAGGTCTGCCAGTTTTTTTGCAGTACCAAATCATTTTGACCTGGTCCAGATTATCCTGCCAGCCACAATTTTCCTCATAATCTCGAGGGATCCTCATTGTAAGTCGGGATGTGCAGCAGTTGTCTGAAATCTTTGCAATATGGCCTGCCTATTGCCATTTAAGACCTCTAATGGCTTTTAGGATATATCTGATGCCTATCAGTTTGTAGTGGTTGAGCAGTAGTAACAAAATGAAGATTTCATGTGATTTACATTACATTTTCAAACACAAAAATTACTCAGTATATGAAGCAAACAGAGACGTGTTCTCAGTAAATTACAAGCCAGCTGCTACGATAAGCTTAAGGTAAAAAAAAAAATTCAAAAGAAACACAGATTTCAGGAGCTAGTGACTATTTCTACAAAGCCCACAATGAACCAGAAGTACCTACTACAACATCTGTTAGTAGTCAACTAAACTTCTTACACACATATGACCCTTCACCTCTCCATAATTTTTTCTTCACCACATGTTTCTGTTTTCGACCAAGAAATTTTGTTCCCAATTTCACACACAACACACAATGAGCATTTTTATAAGAAAACATCTGTATGATGGATGAACATTTCTCAAAAAAAGCCTGATGTCATCAACATACTTCCAATTCCAAAATATAGTAATTTAAAGGAAAAAGTCATGCTGTATTCATTCTTTACCAATTTTTTTGTAATGTAAACAAAAATTTTGCACAGTTTGTAAGTATAGGACTGCTAGTTTATACTGAATGAGAAATTATGTTATGTTTAATCATTTTATTGATTTTTCATTTGTTTTTTCCCTCAGAAACTATGTGTAGACAAGATATAATGTCAAAAGTCAGTTGGCATTATAAAGCATTAGAAAGCAACATTTGTCAATAAAAATGCCTGAAACTAGTAATGGTCCATTAGCCAGTATCAGTACCAAATCAGAGAGGCAAAATATGACTATGATTTATGTAATGTACTAGACCCCTAGACGTAGAAAATAAATGATAGCTTTGTATAACTTTGGTTTATGTTTTATGGACGTTTTTGCGTCTTTTAGGCAAAATGTACATTTTCCCACATAATCAAGTATGGGTTCACAATAATCTTTGTGTGAAGTTTAGTTTTTGGACTAGGAACCCCAAATTAACACAGTTTTTCCTTATTGATTTGACAAATACAGAGAGAATGCAAAGTAGAGAAAAATATAAAAATCGAATTACAAGTGATTTTACTCTTTCAGTATCATTTCTGCTATTTGTAACCCATTTTCAGGTTAGAAATTAACAAAAATATATATAATCTCTAGTATGGGATATACATACTACTTACAGCGGTGTTTCCACGGTTACTGTTACCCAGGGTGGGAACTCAGGGTGTCACCACCAGTGTAGCCAACTCAAAAATATTTTCATGCTAAAATGACCACAAAAAATGTCAAAAACTATCAAAACATGCTTTTTAAAAAATATTAGCCTTTTTATTGCCATTTTGTACCATCAAAATGGCTAGACTTGGCATTAAAATAGCTAAAAATGGGATGAAATTGCTGAAAAATAGCACTAGGGGTAAATGTGGAATTTTCGCACTGCCAATACATCATGAGGTCACCGCTCTAATCGGGCCACCCCTGTCAGTACGCCAGGGACTTCATATACTAAAATGCCAAATAATCTTGACAATTTCTGCTCATAGAATAAAAAATAAGCTAGACCCAAAAATTTCCAATATCAGTACCCGATTGGGGGCAAAATCTCGATATGAATTTCCAAGAGCTGCAATTATACAGAATTGGAAAGTGTATGATAGCCTTGCATGCATATATATATATATATATATATATATATATATATATATATATATATATATATATATATATATATATATATATATATATATATATATGTCAAATAGGTTTTCATCAGCATTAAAGATCATGAAAAAAATCCAATTATTAAGTTATTTATAAGTAATAGTAATTCTCATTTTTGAACTATTATTTTTGTCATTCTTTCACTGATAGAAGGCTAGAATAGCTAAATGATAAACAAAGCTATGTTCGTTAAATGATAGGATATCTTTTAATTTGATATTATATAATAAAAATGAATAATAATATCTATTGTGATAATAAGGATGATTTGTAGCTATAAAATTAGTGTTTTGTTTATACATAATAAATATATTCATGATGATGTATATTATATATATATATATGAGCTGTTGCCTTAAAGTTCATGCCTCCACATAGAATGTTAATCGACAGATATATGGCCTCAGCATCTTTGCTTTGTTGTTTTTACATTTTATGTATGCTAGGGTTTTTGTTTTGATTAAAATGAATTATATTTCTCTCAATACATGACATTCAGAGTAAAAGCAATGAAATTCAACATCTAGTTCTGACTGATAATCGGCATTGTTGGTAATTGTCTGATTTCTACAGTCAATAAGACTTCAAATGTCTGTGTATTTTATTCCATTTTCCAAGCTAATACACTTAGGCAACTTACAACTTTTGAAACACTTGCACACAAGAACAGCCCAAGGAACTGGCCGACCCTCCATCCAGTTTATAGCTGATATTTTGTTTTTTTATTCATCTATTTCAATCAATTTCCAATAACTTCTAATTGGAGTTGATGTACCTGGGTCTGTTTCTAGACTTCTCTTCCAGATGGGATAAATTTCCCTTTCTGCATGTTTTTTGGAACAGTCTAAGAATGGTGGCAACAGATGACTTTCAATTTCTCCTCATTTTGCACTGAACGAGTGGTATTTCAATTCATTGATGCTGATTTTTTTATTGAGTATAAGCAGCGTGTAAATCCTTCCAATTCTACCATTAAAGTTCCAGTCTGGCCCCAACCTGGAAAATATATTTTGTGCTCCTCTACTAATCATCTTCTTCAGTGTGGTAACTTTCCTTCACCTTCAAAAGTCATGACTTTGTAACAACCTTTAAACACATGCACTCCAATAAGGGTATCACAAACATCTTGTTCAAGATGAGCTACTATTTTCACAACATCAAGAGGTTTGGAATCCACATTTCTGGAACAGTTGTGCTTTGATGCATTTTTGAAATGCAAGGCATAAGATAAACACTGGAGTATCAACCGAAGATAACAATACATTTGATGTCCATCTTCAACAGTATGATCCGCATGTAGTAATAAGTGACCGTCTGCTTCTTCATGAGTACTTCTCGATTCATGTATTTCCTTGATAGTAGCGTCAGAGATTTTGTAGCACTTTTCTTTACAGGTTCAAAACAATATTTGATTTTTTTATAGTTTTTAAATACTTTGTTTTTTTCCATTCTGTCATCAAGGATGAGATAAGACTTGACTGACTCTTAGAGTGGTTTTATTAATCTTGCAAAATAGTCCTTCAGGTGTTGTTAAAGGCTATGATATTATCCCAAGAGTGAGATAGTACTTCTCTCACTGTAAGATTGTGGGCTTTTCATATTTTAATGCTTTTGTCTAATAATACCCTATCAGCTTTCAATATTACTGTCTTATCTTTACATTTGATTTTTTCTGTTTCATGCTCATTGAACTGAATGTTCAGATAGTGTTAAGTAGTTATGGAATCCTTTTGTAGGAGGAATATCTCTCCTTCTTCAAATTTTTACATTCATTTTCTCCAAAGCAGTAGCTATCTTTCCTGTAGAGATGATTATTAATCAATTTTCATTAGCAAAAGGACCTATTCAGTTTTTGATGACATTCACCACTGATAATCATCATCATCATCATCATCATCATCATCATCATCATCATCATCATCAGTCTTTTAGTGTCCATCATTGGACATGGATCTTCCCCAGGATTCACCACACTTCTATACCATGGGCGATGTGGAGCCAGTAATTTCTGAATTTGTCTAGCTCGTTTCTTCATCTAATACTCAGCTGGCCGTGGTGGCACATGTAATCTCTGGGGATCCATGTTGTGAGCTGCGATATCTATCAGTTGTCTGCTATTCTTGCAGCAAATTCTTTTGAGCAAAATTCTTTCATGTGGACATTGCATGATTCTCAATTTGCGGGTTTGTCTCTTGGTTAGGTTCCATGTACCAGCTCCATTAGTGACTATTAGGAGGATGCATTGGTTGTATACCCTTCTTTTTAGGATTAATGGGATCTTCTTATTTTTGAAGGTTGAGCTTGCTCTGCCAAAGGCTTGCCATCCCAGGGATCTTCACTTGATTTCTTCTTCTTTTGAGGGTCTCAGAGAGATTCATTGTCCTAGGTAGATGTAGTGATCTACTTTTTCATCTTGCTGAAGTTCATGTGTAGACCGACTTTCTTGCTCTCTTTATTTAGTTCATCTATCATTAGTTGGAGTTTGTGTAGGTTCTTTGTGAAAAGGGCAATGTCGTCTGCAAATCTGAAGTTGCTCAGATATTTGCTGTCCATTTTGATTCCTTTATTCCCCCGGTCTAGTCTTCTGAAGATCATCTCGAGGTAGGCTATGAAGAGTTTGGGTGAGCTGGTATCACCTTGTCTTACTCCTTTCTGGAGCTGGAAGGGTCCAAGTCTTTATGTAGCCTGTTAAAGGAGGTGCTGTGATTATATATACGTTTCAACACTTCAACATATACTCGATCTACACCTTGTCAGGTGATGGCCTCTATGACTCAAGGAATTCCGACTTAATTGGAAGCCTTTTTGAAGTCGATAAATTCTACAGCAAGTGGTAATTTACATTCTGCTGCTTTTTCTTTCAACTGATTTATTGAATGTAGGTGGTCCATGATCAAGAAGCTTCTTCTGAAGCCAGCTTGCTCTTATGGTTGGTTTAGGTACTCTTCGATCTATGGCCAGGTTCCATTCTGACTAGCAGGTCATATCTCAAAATGGTCATAAGATAAACAAATTTTTTCTGAAGTGTTTGTATGCTATGCTTTATGATAAAAAAAAAAGACTTTACGCTTCTATTCAGTGTTGTTGATTTAGATGTGATTTTCCGATTTTTTGATTCTGGAAGTTACTCTCAAATTCAAAAATTAAAAAAAACATCTAAATTTGCAACAATGGACTTTAAATCATGGAAAATTTTTTAAAAAAGAACATTTAAATATTGTCAACATTGGATTCACAAATCAAAAAAATAAAACAAAAAAACATCTAAATTGACGACACTGCTTTTATTTCCCTACAGATTTTGATTTTTAAAATGAAATGGAAAACAAATACCTGATTTTATTTCAAAAATGAAAGATAGGTAAAAAATAATGATAAAAATGATAAATTATCTTTTTTATGAAATAGTATTCCCCATTTTAAGATTTAACCCATTCCACTATATCATTGTGTTTCATAAAAAAAATATTGTTTGGTAAAAATTATAAAGAAAATACGCAACACAGGTACAAGAAAGAGTAGTATGTATTTATAGTATTTACATAGTTTGTATGCTTTTTATTTGTTATATCAATAAGTATAATTCATATATTATTTCACAATTTATACATGCATACGACCAAGAAAATTACATGAATTTTTATATCCATGTGTTTTGGTCATATGAACAGACGTTTCCAAGTTGGAGAGTACCAAAAGAAAAAGGTTTGAATGAAGAGAGCTTGAACCATCTGAGACAACAAATGTTTCCATGTTATGTAAGAATTTATTTTCATATTCTATTATTATGTAATATCTTCTCCATAATCCTAGTTTGAGTCTAAATTGTTAAGTACCTCTCGGTGCTGTTATTATATTAAGAGATATTTGATTATTTAACAAATACAGTTTTTTTTATTATTTAGCATTTTTAACCTTCTACAGGTGAAAGGATGACAAGAATAATTGCTTAAAAATGAGAATTAATCTTACTTATAAATTATTTAATGTTTGGATTTTTTTTCATGATTATTCTTTTTCACACCAATAAAAACCTATTTTACCCATATAAATACAAGACTGTCATACATTTTCCAATTCTACATCTTTATAGCTATTAAAAAATCATATTGGGATTTTGCCCCCAATTGGATACTGGTATTAGAAATTTGGGAGTCTGGCTCATAGACAAAAATGCATTTTTATTCTACAACTTTGGTTATACAAGCATTATTTCATTTAATTAGAAAAAATGGCAAAAACACAAGAAAAGACAGGTGGAGACCCTCCTAATTAATGGAAATGCCCACCCACTTTTTTTAAAACAATGTGTTGGAACTCATCCAGCCATCAAAAGAATGCACCCATTTCGTGAAGAAAGAAGGTTTAATGGTCAATTTGTCTAAGTTGAAAGCCATCAAAGACAGAACCATGGCAGCCTTCATAGGTTGACAAGAAAACCAATAAAATTATCAAGTCCTCAAAAGACAACATGATTAAATCACTGAACTGACTGGGTGTCAAGCTCCTGCAAGCAGTGAAAAGTCCTGCCTATTGCCTATGTATGCTTTATTGGACATATTGTTGACCACCCCACAGGACTGTTTGGCCCTATTAACAGATGAAAGAAAATATTTTCCAAGCCGGAATACCTGGACCAGCCGCACACCAGACAATATTTGAGTTGCCTAGCTACATTTTAGGAAAGCGTCTCAGTGTAAGACTATGGAAATGAAGGGTTAATTAGAAAAATGACACAAGGAAAATGAAGGGTTAATCAGAAGAATGGCACTATGAAAATGAAGGGTTAAGGAGAAAAATCTGAAATAGGAAACTAAGATGACCTTGTGAGGTTGAGTGTATTTTACAAATCAGAATGGTTACCCACAGGATTTTTGAGAGAAAACAGATTTGGACAGGGATCAGATGAAAATCTAAACTTTAAAGCAATTAATATTGCGTTGGGGAGTAAAGTACTAAAAAGGGTCAGATGATCAAGGCCCGGACAGAATATAGATGTATGATTAATTGCATTTCTAGGAGAGGTTTATGAATCCCTGAGTTGCAGAGGGATTGATCATTTCAGGTTCCAGGCAGGTAAATTGATTGCCAGAGGATCTGGTCCTGCCTATTGCCTACGTATATTTCTAAGGGAAAATTATGGATCCTAAATTTGGTCAGAGTGGAAGGAAAATCACTAAAGTCAGCACAATTTCTGTATTTACCAGCTAAAAGGGGAAAATCAATTATAAACCCTTCAGTCATCGGCCCCACACACAAAGGGAGCCAACCATCATATAAACCAGCTATTTTTGAGTAACAACAGAAGAGAAGCTGCTGGAACATTGCAGGGAATCCCACATTCCTTGTCACTATGAATAGTCCTGACCCCAGAAGATTAGATCTTTGGTAAAGCTATACAGATAGATATACCAAGAGGCATAAATTGGATACCCAAAAAGACTTATGGTTTCGACTCAAGATTTCTATTGAAGCTATACAAATAGACATACCAAGAGACATCAAGTAGAAAACTTGAAAGACAGCCTGAGAGTCATTCCATACTGCCCTCAGCCGTATCGGCATATATTTTGACCAGTCACCCTGTAATAATTCTGACATAAAACTTGTTGCATATTTTACACAACTGTCGATTCTTCCTTTTCAACTTGTGACACCTCTGGTAGTTTTTGTTCCAATGCTGCAGAGTCTTTTAGCCGACAACTGCACCCCTTTGGATCAGAACACAATGTGGGTGAGGTGGGAGCAACTAGAAGCAGAGATACAGCAACCAGTCAATGACAGCCTGACCAGCGTCACACTTTACCAACTGGCAAATGGTAGCCGAGACCAACCTGGGGTACTATTACAACAGTCCTCATTACCTCTAATTTGGCAAAAGAGTGGAGGCTTCTTCTCATCCTATTCATGGGTAGTGAAGTTTTGAGATGTTGATTCAAGATGCCTTCATCTCCATTTCCAACTTTTTGTTTGTGGATGGCCAGAAACTGCCATCTTCTTAGAAAGGAAACCCGGTATTATGACAGCCTGGTCACCTGTCAGCAGGTTGTCAAGAGGCCCATTCAAGATCCCCCCACTGCCCACTTCTGCTGTCAAAAAGGTGTCTACAGCAGACCCACCAATCATCTCAAGCTGGAAAATTTGGTCTACTCCTGGTGAATACCAATGCCCTCCTACTATGCAGCTTTCTGCTGGTTTTAACCACACAAGAGAATGATACATGGGGGATGGATGGGAGGAAGATACAAAAAGTGGCTCCTCAGTCACCACCTACATCCAAACTGAGAAACACAAACAGTCCCTTCGGAGGAGCCCCACAATCCTATTTGCAGACTTCAAAGAGTGGTGGCAGCTGTGGCAGCTCAGTCAGGAAAAAAGGGAAGTAGCCAGTGCTTCTCGAACAGAAGTTAAAGAAAAAAGTCTGGAAAGAAAGATTCATTAGAGACACTAGCCCCCTCTGTTACCCCAGCCTTTCTTCCCTAACCAACACCTAAAAATCTCTCCCCATCTTCCCCCAACAAAATACTAATTAAAACTATATCTCTCGTCAATTAATCACCATTTTCACTGTCATTAACTGGTACTCTTTCAAATCAAACTGAAAAGACCCCCTTCTCAGTAAAACAAAACACAAAATAGCGGAATAAAATCAAAGAATAAAACTGGAGAAATTGTCTACCATGTTGATTTGAACGCACTCTGCGAAGAGAAGGTTTCATGAGTTAAAATCCCCATGGAATTTTCAATAGGTGGGCCCCAAGAAAAAAGCATTGAAGACCCCTGTAATTTTCCCAAGGACCTAAAAACTGCTCACGGTAGTGAGAAATGCACTGAATGCACACCAGATTTAGCTGATGTTTAAATGATACAGAAGCCCATCGTTTGGCCCAAAATGATTGCTCCTTTGAGTGTAAATTTCAACACACTCCAGGTGAATGAAGGCCTTTCCGATAGCCAGCCCTTTATGAGAAAAGCATTATATAATGTGATAGTAACATGGGCTGAGTAAACCAATTTGATATGGGAATTTAGTTCAATGGGTTTGATGGGTTTGGATGCCCAGGATGAAATGCTTCAATAACAACATCCTTCACCTAACTTGTAATGGTCAGCAAGCAACTTTTTGTAGCAGGACTGGTAGATTTCCCAGAGTATATCAAAGATTATTATTTATGTGACATTCTGAGGTCATTTAAGGTTACTAGAGGTTATTTCTGGCCATTTTTGAATGATTTTTAAAGTTTTTAGCCACAATTGTGCACTTGTGAAATTGACATTGGTCATAGTGGTACATCTTTCCATGGTGAAGGTCATATCTAAAGAGGAAATGACCTCTGAAGTCATTTGAAATTACCAAACATCATTTTTGGTCATTTTTAACAACTTTTCAGAGTTATTAGTCACAATTTTGCATCAACCATGCTGAAATTAGGCATGTAGGTACATTTCCTAACAGTGATCTGATGTCTTATATATCTAATGGAGTAAGAATATTAGTTATAAGAAATGAAGGATCAATGTTCTTACATGTTTGATGAATTGACTAAGTCCTTATAATACAGGGATGTTTTTAGATTTTAAATGAAATCACTCTCTTTTTTTTCTTCTAAGTAGTATATTGTCACTTTGCATTTTGAAGAACGGGAAATCTTTGAATTCTTTGTATCTGAGGTGACACACCCATCAGTGTGTCTGCTTACATTTAGCGTTCTGGTTGTTGGGTTTCTCATCTGTTGTCTGTGGACAGTAATCCTATTTTTTGAATTACCTGTTTCTCCAATAGACTCATTTTTGCACCTTCCACAGATGATGAATATCACAACATCACAAGATATGTTAGATGTAATTGCAAAGATTTTCCCACGTTTGAAAGTGAACTTTTTTCATTCTAAAAGATATAAACACAAGTCATAGTTAGGACTATTACAGTCCATAATTAAGGAAGATGGGTAATTTTGTTTTGACAGATATTCTTCCAGTCTTTGGAATCTAAGATGAAATGTTTCTGGATTGGTTACGATTATTTTCAAACAGCCTGTTAGCCAGAATGAGATACTAACTTTGGTATGTTTGGGGTGACATGAGGAAAATAATAGATAGGTTTTACTGTCTGTTGGTTTATGTAGATCTATATGTATAAATATATGCATATATGTATATTATTACTTATATATGTATATATATATGTATGTTATTAAAAAATGGATATATGATCTGAGAGAATGACTATGAATTGAATAAAAACACTTATTTGAGATGATCACCTGTCATTACACAGTGGATGTACTATTTAGCCTAGACATAAATAGAATAAACAATCAAAGAGAATGATGTTGCTGCAGGAATTGGACCTATATTGTCTAGGTCAAATGGTACATTCACGATTTAATAATGGGTGATCATTTCAGATGAGAGTCTCTGTATAATATAGCACAATTCATAATCATTCTGTCTGATCATATATCCATCTCTTACTAACATAATTATCATGTTGGAAGAAACAATACAGCAGATATAGATCACGAATAAGCAAGATGGGAATTTGGAGTTGAGACAATCATTTGGGCCTTTGCATTACAGGCAGCTGTTTAGCCCAACGTTAAGAGCAATGCTACATTGAAGTGGCCACCCTATCAGTCCCAAGTTCAATTGCTGCAGCATGCCCATTTTCGCTAATTGTTTATCCTATTTATGCTGTCTAGGTCAAATGGTACATTCACCATGTAATAATGGGTGATCATTTTAAGTAAGAGTTTCTATATAATATTACACAAATTATAATCATATGTATGTATGTATGTATATATATGTATATTTGTTATTATGAAATGGATATATGATCTGACAGAACTCTTTGCAGATAGGGAGTATACCTAATGTTCTCTAGTGGCAAGAACCATCAACATGGGGACAAAACCTACCCTTTACATTCACCGATGAAAAGAAGAACTATATACACACAATGTTTCGTCAACACCAATGTCTTACACTGATTTCCCCTCATGTTTTTGTCTATGTAAATTAGAAAGTTTTTTGTTTACTTTAAATTTTATTTCAAACATTCATGTAACCATTCTGTCTAGCATCTTTCAAGGATAAGTCAGTCAATTGATTAATGTATTACAATTAATTTAAAATTACAAATCATGTGATACCTGTCTACTTGATATCTTGCTCAACACCTTTTATGACTGAAGATTTGTTTTGATGAGGAAGGAGAGAGGCAGTGATAAAAAAATTGCCATAATTTAGGATTGGGTGAAGGAAGGGATATTTCTAATATCTGATCCCAAAACTCATCATATCCTAGTATTAAAACAGAGCCAACATGTTAACCTGTTATACAAATGAACTCACATTTCCTGTATAAAAGTGAAGGCAATAACATAGCAGCAACAACAAATCAAAAGAGCAAATCTTTAAAAAGATTTTTAATAATTCAGACAACAAAGGAATATGCATGTTCTTACGTATGATATTTGTACACAGATATTTTTGTGGAGTTCTTTTGTAGAAGTATAGGTATGATAGTTTCTATATTGTATGAGGCAGAGTGGTAATGGTAGTTGGTTCTATGTAGAAAGGAGACAGTGTAGTTGCTGCGAACAAAACAATTAGTCTACACGAGCTTTGAGTTGACCACCATATGCCACAATAAATGTTGAAGGAGATGGAAGTGGCCATCTTGTTTAGATGAAAACATCTGAGAGCCATTTTGTTTCTTTGTTCTTTGTATGGACACATAGATTAAACAGAGTTTGTAATCATAATAAAGATACAAACGAATGTTTAGACAAATAAATAGGATGAACATTTAATGATTCAACAGATGAGACATTTATAACAATACATAAAAAACTGAAAGGAAAATACATATCAACATATGAAAGATCAATCATAATAGGAGAGACCTGTTTTGATTAGATTCTAGGTAATTAAGCAAAGAAATTGAATCCATGATAGAATGGGTATATAGTGTGAAGTTGTAGCTAGGTAAAAGAAGAAAATAGGTGATAGAGCTCAAGTGAAGGATAGGAGCTCTGTGCAAAACAGCCGTAGTTGCTGTGAGTCAATAAGTGGAATTAACTGAAATGCTTTGAATCAATAAGGCTTGGTATTTCAAAAACCAAGGAATTATTATGGAGACAGGGTTATCAGTGGTATGCTTAACTGCTAAGTTGAGGGCAATGTACCGCACCTGAATTTATGATTGCCGAGAGCAATTAGGGGGCCATTCTTAGACACTGAAAAACACACGACGGAAAGATTATTTAAATCACAGAAAACACGTGGAGTTTAATCCATGTTTACTTCCTGAAGTATGGAGAATTAGATAGAAGATAATCATGACTGTTGTGTAGTAAATGCATTGTCATTTCATTGAAAGGAGATGGAGAGTTGAATATGAGTTTGATCTTGTACCTGAGCATATGAGAGCTATCACAACATCTGTGAAAATGTGATAGGCAAGGTTTAGAATACTGATTAGTTACATTGGAAAAATAGTAAAGTTTGAATTGAGCAGGAGGTCGGCAAAATAATACTGAACCCATGGAGAAGAAAATGAAGAGAGAGAAAAAGGAAGTAACCAACTAAGAAAGTCATGGCTTCAAATGAGCAAGTGAACAGATTTAAGGTTTCATCTCAAAAGCTAATATTTATTCACTTTTGTATTCAATTTCAACAAAAATGAAGGAGTAACTACAAAAGATCAAAGTCTTTCTAACATGACTGAGTTTTAGAGCTCTCATTGCCTTTTCTATCCAATAGAATGAGAGTATTCTCGTCACTCTAGTCTACTTTGTAAACAGAGGCAAATAATTGATTTTTTTTTTTTTTTTTTCAATTAATTCTCTTTTTCTTATTTTGATAATTTGCTGTACCATCCCAGTATCAAAATATCTTTAAAAAAGATAAGTTTTGTTGCCTGAAATTATATAAAAATAACAAACAATACAATTTAATTCTCAATCAACGATGCCATGTTTTGCAATTACAATCAACATGAGAACTTCAAATGAGATATTTGATTTGTAGCAATATGTCTTAAGATAGATGAATTGAAAAAATGATCATGAGGTCCTTGATATAAAGAAAGCTTGTTTTAACCAATAGACTTATATAGAGGAGTCCTGGGCTTGGGGGACCCAAAGTAAGTTGGACCAAAAGTTTTTCATTTGAAGCCCAAAGGTTTCCAGTCATTAGGATCACATGACTAAGTCACATGATTGTCTACCTTCTTGCACATACGTTGCAGACTGTGTCCTGGTCATAGGGAAACATTACTGATCTGTTATTCTCAATTCATAGTCTAAAGAAATAAAGTGAAGTCCTTTAATTTTTATTTCTTTATTTTTTGCTTGGCCTACAGAAGGAGTGCCTTGTATTATTATATCATGGAAAAAGATCTTGATGGTGTTAAGATCACAACTAAATGTTTCTTATTTGCTGGATTGGGAGGGGGAAATGAAAAGATACCAAAATCATACTGCTCAACATCCTTGTGAATCATTTTCTGCTTATGAGCATTCAACCGGTCCCAACATGGGTTGAGTTGGTCCATGTTTCACTAGGTCAGCTATAAGCCAAACTGTGAGTTATGTTACAGTAGTTTTGCCATTTATTGATATCACAAATCTAGGCAACATATTGATGCTCAGTTAGAACCTTGAATGATTCCCTAATCTATTGAAATATTCTCTACACTGCTTTAATTGCAAAAAGGAGCCAACTATCCAGGTCTACCCTATAAAATAGATTAATGTTTGAATGATGTGGACTAAAAAATTTCAATTTTCTCTTGCAATGTCCTATCTTCATGTTTTTTTACTATTCTTGCTTTGAATTTGAATTAAACTCTTAAAAAATTAGAAAAAGATCTAAGAACTGCAAAGCTCTAAATTCCATCCTATCAATAAAAGTACTGTTTTTCATTTTTTCACCATTGCATTGATATTTCAAATAAAATTAAAATTCAATTTTTTTATTCTAATAAATAAACATTTGATTAAGTTAATTTTTTTTGCAATATGAAATATGAACATACTGAAATAATAAAAAGCAAAAGTTCTGTCAGTGACATATCCTTTCAACAAAAATGTTGTCAAGGAAAGGTCATTTTAACATAACATCAGTCAGCAAATTATCAATTTCAAGAAATGAAAAAATTACCATCTCAAGAAAACATCCTTTCGACAGAAGGGTTTTTGAGTGAAAATTCATTCAACAAAGAATCTGTCAATGAAATATCAGTTGACAAAACATCCTTCCAATAAAAAGAAAGCCAACTTTTAGTTGTTCAACAAACTAAGTTGGCCATCATGCTGAAAATTATCTGAGTGCCATCTAAATTTTATGGTCAGATAAAAATTGAATTGATGCTGCAATGTAAAAATAAGATCATTAATATCCATAGGCTTGATCCTAAATATGAGTCTAATTCAACTATGCTGATTAGTTTTGTAGAAGATATTCTCTCTTGAAAAATAGAATTCTCAGCTACAGCAACTGATACAAAATCTCCTATCATATAATAACCTCATATATATAAATGAATATATAGATCCATGTTTTTTAATGCTTAGATTTATCTGAATTTAGCATTGTCTAGTTTCCTTTCGAGTAATTTGTTTTTTCAGAAAGATGATGCATGTAATATTTTGATACTAAAGTAATAAAATTCATTTAAGATTATCCTTGCATGTGACTTTTTACTTTCAGAACCGATTAAACTACTGCAATCTTTTATTTCTATCTATTTTGATAAATGTCCTCTGTTTTCTAAACTTCTGGTTAAGAAATCTGTGGCATGCATTGAGCTTACTTTACCAAATGAATCCATATTGTAAGAGAAATCCATAAAGGAAATGAATTTGTGTTCAAATTTACAAACTCTGAATAGAAGATATTTTTCAAACTAGCCTGTTTAGCACAAATTCAATTATTCAACATCAACCTCTTTCTTAAATCAGTTCTGTCATTTCACTGACTATCAGGTGCATATATTCTGGGTGTGCTAGGTCTGCACTGCATACCTACAGAAGAATTCACCATGATTAAATTTAATATTTCTAAGTTTATTTAATAATATAGTCATGAATCATAATGGGAAATTAATCTTAAAAACAATGTTAGATGTGCTGAGAAACCATAAGGAGGGGAGGCAGAGAAGGATTGAGGGGTCAAACGAGGAACAGTACAATGTATTAGCACCTATTTATCTATCACCCCTTTGATAAAGGTTGAAGTAGGAAATTGGTCTGTTCCGGCAAAAGGTTTTATTTTCAAATTTATATTATAATAAAATTCAATTCAGCCTCAGATTTGCAGATGACATCGCCCTTTTCACAGAAAACTTATACAACCTCCAACTAATGCTAGATGAACTAAACGAGGAAAGCAAGAAAGTCAGACTCCATATGAACTTAAGCAGAACAAAGGTCATGTGCAACAATCACGTCAGAAATAAGAACACAACAATCAAAACTGAAGACACAAAACTGGAGGAAGTAGATCACAACATTTACCCAAGACAATGAATCTCTATGAAAACCTCAAAAGAAGAAGAAATCAAGCGGAGAATCACTCTAGGGTGGTAAGCCTTTGGCAGAGCAAGCTCAACCTTCAGAAACAAGAAGATCCCATTAGTCCTCAAAAGAATGATATACAACCAATGCATCCTCCTGATCGTCACCTATGGAGCTGAAACATAGAACCTAACTGAAAGACTGACCTGCAAAGTGAGAACCATGCAATGTGCACTAAAAGAATCATGCTAAACTTCAAATGGGAGGATCACAACAGCACAATATATCAGGGAGAAAACAAAAGTCCAAAACATCATAGAATCCATTGGAAAATTCAAATGGCAATGGGTTGGTCATGTTGCAAGAATGGCAGACAACTGATGGATATCACAACATGGATCCCCAGAGATCATATGTGCAACAAAGGTTGGCTGAATGCTGTATAAAAAGTTGAACTAGACAAATTCAGAAAGTATTGGTTCCGCAACCCCCATGATAGAGAGGTGAGGCAAATCCTGGGGAGGGTCTATATCCAACGATGGACGTTAAAAGACTGATGATGATGAAAATGCAATTCTTATTTTGCAAATTGTTCAACTTGAGATTTCATGTATTCATACAAGACAATTCATAGTTGCAATCTGTAATCTGTTCTATGCATGAATAGCTTAAGAATCCTGCCATTTTTTCTTACAGAGATTTGTGGTGATTTGGGGGCTTGGGGAGAGTTTTCTCCTTGAAAGAACTTCTCCAACATTCAGTGAGATTTGTCAATAGAAATATAATTGGTAGACTATTTATAAAGTTTTTGCCCTCATCCATCTCTTTGGGAGCCCAGGGAGTGTTTTGAAACCTCATCCCCCTTGAACACCTCTAGAGTAGTAGGTTCAGCACAATAGTTCACCCTATCATAATAGCTACTGCCACTGTTGACTACTGGATTGGACAGGAAAGAGTGTTCAACCTGGGGATTTACTCCACCAGTTTATCAGGGCATAAAGCCAGTAAGGCCATTGCAACAAGTAGCCATATATTATCAGTGCATTGTGGTAAGTGAACTGTTTTTATGCATGTGAGAAAATGTCAAGAGTTAAGATTTATGCTAGGCTCCATTAAAATCTCATTTAATTTATCTCTTGATTATACCATTAACCTTTACACTTGACCAGATCTCCCTAAAATGACATACATTGGATTAAGAAGATTAAATATTTTTTAGACTAATCCTTTCTTCTAGCCTCTATTAGTAACTCCTTTATATTTAATTTCAAGCAAAAAAAAATTGTCTCTAACTTATCCACACAGAAGATAATGATACTAAATATGTATCCACTATTTCAGCTGATTTGTGGAATAGGATCATTTTTAGTATTATGACAGTTCATAATACATAATACATTTATTAGTGTACAAATATATATGAGCACACTAGTTTACAACAATTTTGAAATCATTAGTCATTTGTGGTATCATGATAACTATCATGATTGATCTTAAAAGTGTCCATATCTGATGAAAGAACCATTCCACAGAGCTACAACTCTATTGCTAAAATAGAATCTCTTGATGATAATCTGAATCTGTTTACTTTGACAATATGTTCATGGCCTCTTAGACTACTGTACCTTTTTCCAATAAAGAACACTGATTCACAACTATGCATAATCTTAGACATTTCTATTAAGTTTCCCCAGATTGTACTACAGTAGTTGTAACATGGATTTCTATTCCCTTCCTGTTACAAACCTCAAGAAGATTTTTGTTTTACTCATGTCTTCACAGATACAGAAGACATAACTGCTCAGTATATATAAAACATGTTTTCAAAAGCAGTGATTTTCCATTTGTTCACAAAAAATATCAGTCAATTATATATGCAATCATGAATGTTAATCTCTGCATGTTAATTATTTTCTAAATTAGATAAAAATATAGAAAATAAAAGAAAGCACCATTTAATGTACTGGTAGGACATCCATATAACACATTGTGTGGTAAATTCTTTATCTACTTTTATTCATTTAATGATGCTAAATTGTTTAAAGTACAAATATACATTGTACATACAAATTAATGTCTATTGTGAGAGTAGCATGATACAACAAAGTCATAAGTAAACACATGCACAAAGTTCACTATTTGCAGTGAAAGTCAAAGGTAATTCAGTGTTGGTTGGATATTGAGCATGAAATGATTCAACTAGAACTTCCCTCAGTTAATTTTGTTGAAGTATCAAGTTTTTGTGTATAAATGTTGATGCTAGAAAGTGATGATATTCTTAATCCTTTAACTATAGGAAAGGCTTCCATGGATGGAAAAAAATGAAGATGTTCTATTACAGGATCAAATTCCTCTTATCTGTAATAAAATTATTATGTATGTTTCAACAATTATCTATATTATAATGATCCAATTTCCTTTTGTTGGAATATGCATGCAAAAATGGCACTATTTCCTTTCCAATACGCAACTTTATGATGTCACACTTGGATCTGAGTTCACACTCATCATGATCAAATTTCTATATATTATCATAATAATCCTATTTCAGTTTGTTAATTTGTTACCATAAAACAGAAAGAGCGCTATACTGTTAAGATTCTCTAACTTGAGAATGAAGCAATTTCCAGTTCAGTTTGCAATTTAATAATAATGGTGTGGGATCTGCATTCACAATTGCCATAATAATAATGATCCGATTTTTGTATATTTGTTTGTGTGTTTGTTACAAAAGCTGAAAAGAAAATCATGTTAACATCGAAAAAAAAGATTTCTCTTTTTCAATGTTGATATGAACATTTTCATACTTTATCACATAAAACAATTTTTCTTAATTGTCAGCATGTATGTTGAAAAATCTTCCAGCGTATTTCTCACCATAAAAACATCAACAAAAACAATATAACCTGTTAGTATACAAGTAACAGACTTGACAGAATTGAAAAAACAACAGAAGTTTACTTTATTTACAACTCTTTATTATCAGCCTGAACATGTGTGTCTTTTTTCGCCCCATCTAACAATATAGCAACTCCCTTACAGGGAATTAATAAAACGAACTCTCCTTTGAGAGGAAGATAACTTGATATCAAGAGATATACCTAGCAGTTCTTCCTGTCTTTTCCTCAAGAGGCGAGCAATGATAATAAAAATACATTCTTGTGTCCCTACAAACACTTGGACAAAAAAAAAAAAAAAAATCCATTTCTCTACGGATTGTCTTTCTACAACAAAATGCCTCCAAACTCCTGGCAAGCATAATCAAAATCTTTTTGAACTTCCAACTGATTGTCTATCATACTTTCTAAAAGAAAATAATTTCTTCTCAATGCAGGAATTAGTCACAAACTCATTATCTTTCCATTTGTTGACAGCATCTTTAGTGGTACTGGACAGTTGGTTGATTTATTCAATGACTCCTGGGTTCATCAACTTAAGTAACAGTTGAACTTTAATGGAATGAGAAGCATGCATTTTCTTTTAGCATCAAGAATTTCCACTGTGTGATAAATAACATTGGTTATCTCAACGACATAGTCCAAAAGTGATATTAGTTAGCTTCATTCTCCATATATCAGTTCAGTTTGGGTCCATTTCCAGACATTTGACTTCTCCTCAACAAAGATCTGCATTCTCTAGTCTGGCTCCTTCAAACCAATCGGCAATACCTTTCAGGTCGTGGCTGAAGGCATCTTCTGATATTCACTGTGTATCAGTTTTCCAAATTAATTTTGGGGTCCTACCCAGGATCTTGCTTGCATCTCTTCCTTTCGCTATTTTTGGTTTGCTTTACTTGGAAGAGCCAAGAACAAAGGAGTGTGAATCTTTTTTGTATCCTTTTGGATCCTAATACTAAAAACCTTCTTCTAGTGTTTTGTTTTTTTTTCAACATATTTCAAAGAATACAAAAGACGGTAGCCTTAGTCCATAGACTGTTTTTTTGGTCTCTCTACAGGCATCTGTAATCTGGCTACCTCAGTTCCATCATCTGGCATCCTCAGAGTACCACTAGGTTACTTCAACATCATTGACCTCCATCATCACCATAGGCTGAGAGTTCCAACAGGAAATGAGTATTTGATTCTTAGTATCTATGGATGTCACAGTCCATTGCATATCTGAATCACTCCAGTCATGCCTGCTGGACTACACGATATTGCTCTGATCTATCATCTCTGCTCCCAAACTCATTGAGAGTTCTTCCAGGACCCTTCCTCCTCTTGTATTCTGAATTTTATTTTTGTGGTGTGCATGAGACTCTATCTTTTATTAATTAGCATATCAAATAAATAATGATAGATGTCCTCATCAAAATCCAGTGCGGGTTTTGGATATTTTCATGTGCTTGGGGGTAACTAACAGTGGCATATCTTCTGGTGTATCAACAAACTTACATGGTTTAGAGCACCTTTTTGCAATCTGGCTGGATTTATAATCCTGGTTATTAGTCCTGGCGTCCGTGGAAAGGCAATCTCGCTGGATTTTCCAGAAGTTTCCGCAGTTAAAATGACCTTTATTCCTGATTTCCTTGTCATACTGATGAGCAACATAACCAGGCCAGCATTTTATCACAGTATTACAGTAACACGCTATGTGGCCAATCTTTCCGCCTCTGTAGCAGCGGACATGTCCAGAGTAGCAATCACTGGCCGAATGCCAATCACGATGACATTTGTGACAGCTGACTGGAGAAGTATGCTCGTCTATTAATTTTCAGGGTTCCAACCTCCCGATTTTTGCAATTATAATTCATATGGTCCAAGTCGACATCAGATCCTATGGGTTTTTAAAAATTCATCCTCCTATGTCCCTGCTTGTTTTCAGGTGGATGTCCTTTTTTGGGAAATTTTTTAAAACCAAATCTCATTTGATGTTCAGAATGTCTCCATTTTCCAACAAGTTTCAAGTAATTTTTGTTTTTCAGTTTTGTCTCTTGTCAAACTACTAAATTCCTGTTTTAGTTCTGGTACCTTGTTGCTTCTGGTGTCAGTTTTATTTCAAGCCAACTTCTGAATTCTTGTTTCAGTATTGGTACCTTGACATTTTTGTTGTCAGTTTCATTTCAGCCAAACTCCTGAATTCTTGTTTCAGCATTGGTACCTGTACCTCAGAATCATCTTGCATATTGTCTGTTTTGTTATCTTCAATGAGTTTCTCAGAAGTTTCAAATTTTTCATTTAACAGACGTTGTGTCATTATATTCCTAATTGAATTCTTCAATAACAACCTTCTCAGCACTGTCTCTAACTTTGTGAAGGAATTCCTCATTGTTAACCACACGTTCAAAGAGTTTATCTTCTGTTATAAGTTTGATCATCCATATAATGAATTTTTGAATTTTCAGTTTCAGCTTTTCATTCTGAAGAAAAATTTTTGAATATTGGATTTTGTGCATAATATCCTCCAATTTTTCTCTTGTGATTATTCTGTCATTTTCCTCCGTAACCTTTCCTTCAATTTTCGTTTCTAAACCGTTGCTTAAAACTTATGTGACCTGTTCGTTTTTATTAAAGGATTCCTTTTTGTTCCATTTTTGACTGTTTTCAATATTTGATGACCTTTTGTTTTGATGTTGATTATTTTGTTTCATATTAAGTACATAAATCCTTGTAACCAAGCAACCAACCTTTCATCTAATCCTTTCCCTGTTCATACTTGAATATTACACACCATGCTTTACAGTGTTTCTTACTATTAGGTGGAATGGGTATTATCATAAAGAGACGAATAAGAGAAGGGTAAATAAAATAGTTTAGAATTGTCAAATAGTATGAAGTGCCTCAGCCAGGCTGTATGGATGAATGTAATAGGATGATATGAAAGGAGGGGGAGTAAAATGAGACAGCCAAACTATGCATTGTTTAGTCAAGTGATGAGACAAAGAAACTTTGAATTTCAGTGCCAAAAATGTTCTAAGAACAAAGAAAGATCTAACATTTAATTAGAGGAAAGGTGGTAACAAAGCAATATGTTAGCATAAGCTGTCTGCTGCAACAGACAGTAAGTTGATTGCAGGGTGATGGGTACAAAGAGAGTGAGAGAGAGAGAGTGAGAGTCTTTCTATTCCAACTGCTCTCACCTGGTGCCTAGATGCAGGCATATGAAGGTGTACAATTTGTATCTGCATTTTTCTTTCAGACGTTTTTTATTGAACGACACTTCACAATCATTGGACTTAGCGAGTCCCTGTATTCCTGGAACGATTGGCAGTAGTCACTGAATCAGCCAAGAGAAAGCACACTTGCAAACAAATGCATACACAATACAAAGGCAACCATAAACTTTGATGATTCTGGCACACATTATTCATTAGTTATAGAACCCTAGACTCCTGCTGCTTAGGGATCAGTAGAGTGGAGCTAACTTTATAAATTTTGAATGTACTCGAAGTTTGTTTTAGAATCAAACTCTAATCCATTACAAAAATAAAATTCCTAAGTGAACCAAAATCTTTTTGAGTGAGTATTTCTTTTCTGGAATTTTTTTCTAAAAATTTGTCTATGTACCATCACGAATGCAATTAATCTTTTTTCAATTTCTAGGTCTTTCATTTTTGCTAATTCTCCGTTCATGGGTTTTCAATGTTCCAGTTTTTCAAGACAGTCTCACTCTCTCTTTGCTGCAAATTCTTAGTTTTATGTGTTTTTACTGATTTTTTTTCTTTCATTATAATAATTTTGATAATATCTTGGTTAAAATAGTTATCACAATTGTTGACTTGGTGGTTTTCAATTTTTTTCCAGTCATATTTTCTAAAAGTGTAACGCAAAAACCAAGTTGAAGTTTACAAATCAATAGCTTAAAGTTATATGTATGTAAGTTTTTTTATGGTTTATGAAGGAAAGAAAAAAGAAAAGGTATATGTCAATCTTGGTTTTTTATTATCAGTAATTTTCCCGGATGTGCATTGCTTAACTATGGTCAAGTGCTTTCTTTTTGCCTTACTTTAGGCAGAAAGGAGATACAAGATTGGCAGAAATGACAGTGTCCATATTCAAATGATGGTGGTTTGGGATTGTCACCAACATGCCCTCTAACTGATATTTCTTACATAGATAGTGACCAAAGAACCGATATGGGATCCTATTGTTAGGATGGCCTTTCTTAGACTTGGCTCTGTGGAGAGATTGGTCACCTCTTTGCAGGATGCCAACAGAAGAAGGACCCAGACACTTTGACTACCAAAGACTGAAATACCTTACCATATGTCAGTTCCGTTAAAAAAGTTTCCTCTATGGAAAACAACATCACCAGAAAATATTTTGAGCCGCTATGCTGAACCCCCTCTTTTTTCTCTTTCTTTTTCTTCTCTCCCAGCTGGTAGCAGAGAAAGATGACAAGAAAGTTCATACTATGGCCTCTCAGTCCATACATTTTTCTAAAATTAGTCTGATGAGAGTTAATCACCTAATTTTAGGGAAAATTCAAATTTATTAAAATTTTTATAAGATTTTTACAATGTAAACAATATATCTTTTGGTTCAGTTTGATATTTATTTATTGAGATGTCATCAGATTAAATAAGGTGGTTTATTCCATAAAAAATATATTTCCACTAGTTTTTTTACAAAGTAAAAAAATCCAGTAATCAAGAAATAAATGCCAAAAATTTCATCAAATTCAACTCAATTGTGCAGATCTCGCTGTTGGCCATTTGGGTACCCTAACCATAACTGCTTTGTGGTGCTACCCAACTCTTGCATCCTAAAAAACATTCAAATGCAATCTTTAAACTGAAGAAATTTGTTTTATTTATTTCATAAACTCTACAAAGACAATAAAATAATTCAATAAAATAAATCAAAGAAAAACATATTGTTAAAAATGAATATAAGAAGAAATGTATGTATACAAACAAGAGAACAAAACTATACAATTACTCACACAGAAAAAGAAGAAAATCACAAAACTCTACAAACTCTATAAAGACAGATATTGAAGTATACAAGCATTTTCAGCAGTTTTGGGAGGATCAACAGAGCTTCTCTTCCAGGCTATGTCATCCTTAAACCTTGACTTATTGAGCTGTTCAACATAGAGCAGTTAAGGACAGAAATTGGAACATACCAGTCATTGGGGTAAAAATAATAATAAAAGTCAATATAAATTTTGCGAAGTCTTTTTCTTTATAATGTGCTAAACAATAACAGATAACACAAAGAAGTATTCATATCAACGTATGGTTATAATACAGAGACAGCTCACTACCAAGTCCTTTAATCATCATTATCAGTCTTCTATCGTGCATCATTGGACATAGATCTTCCCCAGGATCTGCCACATTTCTCTATCATGGGTGTCACAGAGCCAGTAATTTCTGAATTTGTCTAGTTCATCTCTCCATCTTGTATTCTGCCAGCCTCAGTTTTGCATGTGATCTCTGGGGATCCATGTTGTGAGTTGCGATGTCCATCAGTTGTCTGCCGTTTTTGCAACATGACCAGCCCGTTGCCATTCAAGTTTGCAAATAGATTCTATAATGTCTCGGACTCCCATTTCCTTCCTGATGAATTATGCTGTCTTGTGATCCTTCTATGTGAGATTGAGCTTAATTCTCTCATGCGCACATTGCATGTTTCTCAGTTTGCAGGTCTGTCTCTTGGTTAGGTTCTATGTTTCAGCTCCATAAGTGACTATTGGTAGGATATATTGGTTGTATACTCTTCTTTTTAGGATTAATGGGATTGTGTTGTTTTTGAAGGTTGAGATTACTCTGCAACAGGCTTGCTATCCTAAAATGATTCTTCATTTGATTTCTTCTTGTAGGTTTCATAGAAATTCATTGTCATCGGTAGATGCAGTGGTTTCTCTATCCAGTTTTACATCGTAGATTTTGACAATTGTGTTCTTATTCTCAAAGTGGTTTTTGCAATGTGGCTGACTTTCATGCTTTCTTCATTTAGTTGTCTGCAAATCTGAGGTTACTCAGATATTTGCTGTCTATTTTGATTCCTCTCAGCCTTTGACAACACTCAGTGAATGGTGTCCCTGCAAACAATTTTGGCAATACTAGTATAGCATTAGGAGAGGAAAGGTAGATAACCAGTTCAACAGGCAGCTATTGAAGACAAAGAAAATGTAAGTTAAAATGGTAGTCTCTGAGATCTCAGTCTTTTTTTTTAATTGTTCTGGGTTTTTTGGAAACATCTTTGGTAATAAGTCATCATTTTTTCAATTTTTTCTCATTTCCTTTTGATGCAGTTCTAATTTCTGTAGGTAGTGCTCTTTTCATAATCTGTTCAGCTATGTTGACTATTGCTGCTCATGTTAACTACCTAGTCTTCATCTGTTTATGCAGAACAAACCATTGTATTTGCTTCCAGAAACCTGTGTATCAGATGAGTTTCCTAGGACAGATCACCACTATTAGGTGGTTAGAACAGAAAATGGGAAAGCTTTCATGCAATGAATACAGTTTTCAAAGACACATGTTTGCATTTCCTGGGTACAAAATCATCAAGTCATCATATGGCAGCTTCTGAGAGTGATCTGCATTGATGCTGATGACAGCAAGACTGCTATAACCTTTCTGTACCATTGATGAATGTAGGTATGTTTTGACAAGTTTAGATTTCAAAAAACTTTGCTTAGCATTAGCAATTGTAACAGGGAGAGTTATTGCAATCCTCAGAGCAATACAAATGTTTGTCTGGAGTCTTGAAGTTGGTTCTCATGCAGGAATGTCAGCATCTCCAGGCCAGTTCTCTATGGTGATAGTTGTGGTAGGTTCATGATTGCCTATGCCATCTCAGGTCTATCAACATCAGTTTATCTGTTTGCAATCAACACCTTCTGCTCTTCAGTGCAATGTTTTGAAAAGTCCTCCTTTAAATTCCTCAAACTTAGCTGAACCACAAAGAATACATGATGACATCTCAGGATTTTTTAACTAATAAGTTGAGTTTCAGTTCTGAGTTGCTCTTTGCACCCTAAATATTCAAATTACCCCACGTTGTGAATTACTGGTTTAAACCATTATAAGTATTAAATCTGATTTTGTCAACGATTTCGTGTGAAAATAATCAAAATTGCAGAATAATTTTAACAAAATTGAAATACTCAGGGAAAAATTTTGAATGCCAAGTGCACGTCATTTTGATGTTTACCAAGAGATAACTTTTCTCTCTGTTCATTTGCTGAAAAATCTCCAATTCTATAGATTTTTCTCAGAGACGGGTTATATCAAATTTTTTCTAATCTTTCTTCTTAATAAAGATTTCGATGATGGAATAATCTTTTACATTAGTTTGAGGCTTTTTCTTTATCTAGTATGTTGATTTCCAAGTAAAAACTTTTGGCCATGTTTAAAAAGTCACCGTTTTTTAATTTTTTTTTTACTTAATTACAAAAACTCAATAATCAGTTTTAACTGTTTATTCTGCAATTTCAAACATTTTTATGCAAATTCATTGACAAAGTTACGTATAGTACTTACTATGGTAGCTTGGACCAGTGATCCCTTAATACTGAAATGTAGACTGGTACCGGGCCAAAAACATGTGCTAGCTGACTGAGAGAAAATGATTTGATTTGGCATTGATATAAAAGCAAATTAATTTCCTTGGATCTTGATATTAAATTCATGAGATAAACCCTCTTGGAAATCAAACTTAATGTATTAGTCACTTGTAAGTGTCTTATATTTGACTTTTCTCCAATGTTTAGACCAATGAAAATAAATCACACAAAACTTTATCAATTAAGATGAATTGCTTTAAAATGAGTTATTACTTTCTTTTTTTTAAAATGTTTTCTCTCTGACTTTGGTCTGCAAGTTCAAGTCCTTTGACTTTATGTTTGGCATTCTATGAGTTAACCAAGGAGAATCTTTGAAAAAATTAAATAGAAAAAAAGTAAACAAAGAAAATCATTAATGCAAAAAAAAAAGTAATATGTTTTTTTATTTTACAAAAAAGGTTTCGTTTTTTTCATATTGATTTTTAATAAGAGAGAAAAAAAAAGTTTTATAATGCTTTTTTACACTTGTGTTTTCTAACTTTAATCAAATTTAAAAGCTACTTTTCCAGTATTTTGAGAATTAACATCATCATACCTGCAAGCAATGTACGAGCATCATCTCACCATTTCTCCTTCTTCTTCTTCCCCTCCTCTGCCCCCCCCCAACTACCGTCATCTTTTTTGGATCATTTTTTGTAAACTTTCTACCGTGGATGTTATGTATGTGTCATCTAACCTTAAAGCAGACTAGCTGAGTTTGGCACTTGACACAGAGCGAGGACAAAGCCGAGGGTACTGGGTTAGCAATGAGATGGGATGGAAGCACCTAAATTCATTTTATTACTTCGAGGGATCATGTGCATTTTGTCTTAGCTGGTTTATAATCGCCTAATGGTGCCAATCATAATCATGAATTTTATATTAAAGATTGTAAGGCTGTTTTGGTGCCCCTTTTGTCATATGGTACCCTACACATAGCATGTTGCATGTGCATGCCTTGCAGTGGCCCTGGATTTCCCTCATAATGTTGTTGAGGGAATGCAGCTCGGAAGACTGACATGAAAATAAGTCCAAAACCCTCTGTCTAGGAAAGGATGATTTTGGACTTGAAGTTGTCTACCATCACTTCAAATCGGAGAAATTCAACATTTTAGTCATATCAAATAAGACTTTTGGTGAAATTCTTTTTTAATTCATGGTATCCCGGATGCATAAATGATAATATATATTGGTAATAATCTTTAGGGACCACCATCCAACTGCCTTATATAACAAGTCATACTATATTGGGAGAGTCCTGTATCATACCTCAAAATTTTTTGATCTACAGTCACTTACTCTTTAATTTCTCATCAGATGTATTGTATAGTTTATCTAAAAAGCACGTGGAAAAAGATAGAAACCATCCACGAAAACTGTCACCAAAACTCTCAACATAGGTTTCAAGTTGGTCTGGCTGGCTACATACATATGTATCACATATACAGGCCACACCAATGGAGCCAGAAGGCTGAAAATTGCAGCATTTATTCCTTATCATGTCTAGAAAAAAACAGATTTTTTTTTCCAAAAATTCCCCCCAAATCGATCTTTAGTGGGGGTTCAATAAGCAATGTAGGTTTATGCTGTCAAAAGACACTAGCTTTGCGATGGTTTCTATTGAGTGACTAACCAGACCTGCTTTTCTTTTATTCAATCTTTATTTCTAATAATTGAGATTTATAGTTTTATTGCAAAATATACATCAATTCGCCTATTATGATTGTTTTTGACTAAGATCAAAGTGAGCATGTTTTCTGTGGCAGCCATTTTTTATAAGATAAAGATCTGCATTGTATCTTTTCTTTTTCAAGTAAAAGAATACATGAATTATAATTTTTCTTTCGTAAAGAAATATAAGAAAATGTTGTACTTTCTTGGAAGGAAACTATAAATAATTGTTTACTATTCTGAGGAAATGCTATGTACAGTCTTTGGGGAAAATACCAACAAGTGCAAGTTTGGCATATCATCAGCAGCAGCTATTTTAAGTGCACTGCTGGTCAAAGGCTTTTCCTATCTCCTCCCATGACGACCAAGATCACACTAAACTTTGCTACGCCTTACTGGAAAAACCGTCCTATATCTTTTCTCCATCTTGTGTCTGGTCTTTTCTTACTGCATTTGCTGTCTCACGGGTACCAATCAGTTATTTTTTTGTTCTATCTGTTGCCATCCCTCCTTGCTAAGTGTCCAGCCCATCTTCATTTTTGGTGCTCATTTACTTGTATAATATCCTCTACTCTGGTCCTCCTCTTGATCTTTTTCTATCTTTTAGAGTTTACTCTAGTATTGCTCTTTCTATGGCTCCATGAGTGCTTCTAAGTTGGTTCTCAATTCATTTTGTCAATTTCAAGGTTTTGTATATTTAAGTTACATCTGGTAAAATGCATTTATTGTATACTTTATGCTTTAAGCACATTGGCAAGTTGCTCTTCAATATGTCTGTATTCGTACAAAATAACTTCCAACCAATCACTATATGTCATCTTATTTTGCTTTCATAGTCTTTCTGTAATTTTATTACCTGTCCCACGTAAATGTATTCATCAGCCTCTTTTAGAGCCTTGCCCTCTATTCTTATGGTCCATTTGGGAACTTTATCATGAAACATTACTTTTGTCTTTGTTCTGTTCATCTTTAAGCCTACTTTTTCTTTACTCTCCTATTCAGATCAGTCAATATTTTATGTAATTTGTCCAATGCTTCTGACATCATGGGAACATCATTGACAAATCCCAAATGGTTTAAATATTTCTCATCTATGTTCATTTCCATTCCTTCCTATCAGTTTTCTGAAAGATGCTTTCAAGACTTGCCATAAACAGTTAGGTTGATATCATATCCCCTTGTCTTACTCTTTTGCCTAACTTTATCTTGTTTATATCTTTATGCATACTAATATTGCAGTGCCATTTTCATGTTTTGAATGACTTGTACGTAATTCTTGTTAACACCTTTTTCTCACATTGAATTGAAGACTCTTGTATATTCTACTGAGTTAAATGTTTTCTCATAATCTAGAAAGACTAAACAAAGTGTTTTTTTGTATTCTAATGACTTTTTGATCAGTTGATCCATTGTGTGTAGGTGCTCTATTGTTGAGTAGTCTCTTATGAAGCCTGATTGTTCATGTTGTTGATTTTCATCTGGAGCGCATGTTAATCTGTGAGTATTTTATGAACAGTTTATGCTAGGTAATAACATTCTTATGGAGTAAGATCAATATTCCTTGAAAGTTTTATGGTACTTTCCTTTCTTTTATGCACTGTTTGAATAGCTGTGCTAGTCCTTTGTCAAAAATCTCTCCTGCATCTTTTAGAAGATCTGTTTTCTGTTATGTGTGGGATATTACTAGTATCTAATGGTTTATCTGTTTGTGATACTTCTATTTTTGATGCATACAAATTTTCATAGTATTCTTCAGCCATTATTGACAACTTGTCCTTACACTGGATAATTTTGCCATTTCTATCCTTAAGTGCAATCATCTGTTGTTTGCCAGTTTGCACTGTGGCTCAGGCTTGTTTTTAACTTTTTCCTTTTTTGATAGCCTTTACTATCCTCTTCATGTTTTTCTTCTTTCTTTCTTCGTTCATTCTTTTATTTATTATTTTGTTATATCTGCTCTTTTGGTTTCGTCCTCTTCAGTTTTTATCTCTATATTTCTCTTTTTGATCACTTTTAATGTTACTGTAGAGTATCATCCCTCTATGTTATTACTTACATTTGTATTGACTACCATCTCTGCTGCTTCCCAATTATGTTTGTCAGGCTCTAAGCCCCCCACCCCACCTCATGTTACTATTGCAATTCCACAAGGCCTACTTGGAAATTGGTAGTGTTCTCTATCTCTATCTTATCAGGACATTTTTCTTCTCATTTTGTTCGTTTCAGTTTTAAAATTAAATTTAGTTCTGCACGCTACTATTCTATGGTCACTTCTTACATCTAC
Organism: Thysanoteuthis rhombus; assembly: GCA_963457665.1. Lineage (NCBI taxonomy): Eukaryota > Metazoa > Mollusca > Cephalopoda > Oegopsida > Thysanoteuthidae > Thysanoteuthis > Thysanoteuthis major. The sequence continues at coordinate 57,871,972 of OY735210.1, forward strand.
TTTGTTTATAATCTTTAATGTTATTGATTTTGTTGGCTATGATAAAGTGGAATCATCTTTTTTTATACCATTTGGGCTTTTTGAAAGAATGTTTCAGTTATCTTCAATCCATATCTCTTGGAGAAATTGACTAGCCTGTCACCTCTTTCATTTCTTTTGTCTATTTCATATTTTCCTTCACTAGATTCCCCAACCATTCCTTTACCAACCATAGCATAAAAGTCTCCCATGAGCATTATGTAATTTGTCTCTTCATGATTTGTTATCTTACTGATGTTGTCATAAAATATGATATGCTTGCTAAACTTATAATGTTGCATGTTGTTATTTATGAGAAACCCGAAGCGACAGAAGTTAACCTCCCACTCCTTATGATAGAATGAATGATTGCTTACCTTGTTGTAAGAGATTTTCTGCTTTTCCGTGGGTTTCACTGATACTTATGATGTGCCAGGTGATGTTGTCCGATTCCATCATCAGTTGATCTAGTCTGTGATCTCCAGTGATGCTCCAAGCATTGTAAGTGTAGAGCTTCATGTTGAGTTTGTTCAATGTTCAAGTCTTTGTCTTGCTGAGACAGTGTCTACTTGCCCTCAGAGGCATATTGCCCACAGACACATAAAGTGATGCTGTTGGACCATTTATTGATGATGATCTAACAGGAATTCCACAAGATTTATAAGGTTATACTGTCATATTGGATTTGGAAAGGTGGTGATGAATTTAGCTCACACATTGCCACTAATCTCTGGTGAGCATTCAGATTAGTGCCACCTTATTCAGTATATTCAGTGGGTCTCTCCTTATCTACAGGGGGTCTCTATGGTCTAACCTCATCTTAGACAGTGCTCCACCAACAAGGCCTTCCCTATTCACCATATGGAGACGAGCCAGGTAGCAGAAAAATCCTATCCTCAACAGAACGTTTCAAAGGTATGAGCCTTTTTTTCATTGTGACACCATATTCAATGCATTTGGTGGGTCCCTATATATCCGTAGGGAGTCTCCATGGTCCACACTGTTTTTGCACAGTACCTCTTATATCTGTGGGGCTTTCCCTATCTGCCAACTGGGGAACGTGTTTGGTAGCAGGGAGATACTGCCCCCCCCCCAGATGTGTTGAATGAGAAATTCCTGATCACTGAATTCTAATACGGCCCAGCCATTGTTCATGCAAAATTGATATTACCAATATGTGATGGGTATCAGTCATAACACCCTCAAATGATATTTAAAAACATGTTCCTTATTTAGAAATTTTCATAGAACCATGTCATTTTAAAGTTTCATAGAACCATGTCATTTTAAACATACTGTCAATGAAAATTGAGTCAAACTTTGATTACAAGAATCTTCATTATTTTTAGATTAAAAAAAAACCTTACATGATTAACTTTAGCTAATTTCCAGGCAAGGATATTAGCCTATAGTACACCCAAAATGAATTACATTTGACCCTTATCTATGTGATCATAATATTGGTATTCCTCTTTCCACAAATCAAAGTCATCACTAATTGATGGCAAGTTGTCAGGAGAAAGAGAAAAAATGTGCAGCAATATGAGAAGTAATTGGAGAAGATTTTTTTTAAAAGAAATTGCAAGAAAATAAATATATAGAAATTGATTTGTGCCCACGTGAATGAAAAGAGGTAAGAAATGAAGAGAAGAGAGCAGGAAGAAGCCATCTACCATTATTATTACCTCAGTTATACCTCAGTGGTTTGTATCATTCGAGGTGATAATTATTGTGCTGATTTTGCTGATCTTAATGTAAAAAAAACACATAGACTAAACATTATGCTGATGCCACAAAATTTCCTCTTGACATTGGCATGCAACCATACAGACTAAAAAGTAAATAATTCTTCAAAATATATTGGCAACAAAATTTTCACTTTTTTAAATCACAAACCTGCCAGATTTTGTAACAAATGTGATTATTTTTTATCAGGGAATTCCAGTATTGCCTGGGAATAAAGAACTTCTTGCATATCAGCAGCACCGCACACATTGTATATAGAGTTCCCCTCATAAAAGATGGAAAAAAAGTTCTCAAACCAGACAAATTACAGGGCTAGATGTTCGTATTTAGCACCCTTCACATAGCCCAAGCTAAGCTGGGCATGTCTGGGAAGGCTCACTTACACTCATGAGTTGTCCAAAGTTGTCCTGGGCATGTTGAAAGCAATAGTATTCAACTGAAGAACAATGGGTTAAAGTTGATTTTTTTTTTAAATCCTTGAAGATTAAAATGGATATTATTCATTCAAAATTATTGCAATATTTTTTTAATACACAGGTATACCTTGATTATTTTGGTGAATTCATTTGAAAATTGTCCATACTAATCAGAACTGCCCTGTTCAAAGTCTTATTACTATCTAATACGTATTTCTAATTGGTTTATACTTAATTACATTAATTCATTCAGCAATACTTTAACCATACTGCATCAAAACCCACACTAATTGAAACCGCACTATTCAAGTTATACCTGTAAATAAACCACAGTCAAATTTAAATCACAAAGTCAAAGTTACCTTGTAAACAAATGCAAACTATAAAATTGCAAACAGAAAAAAATGTCTACTTTTTTCTTTTTGAAAATAGTAAGACGATGGTTAACTTTAATAAATTTGTGAAATACCTGAAGCATACTACATCAAAACTCACAGTAAACTGAACAGTATTACTTGATGTATTGCTGTAACAAGAAAACAAAAGTAAAATTTAAATCACTTAGTCACATTGTAAATTGAAGAAACCTATGTTGACAGTTATGTTGACAGTTTTAGTCAATGGTTTCTAATTTACACTGATGTAAGGAAAGATCACCTGTTAAATAAATTAATGTTAACTCTAAAATTGCGAACAGAAAAAAATGTTTCTGTTTTTCTTATTGAAAATAACTGAATAAATGTTAGCTTCAATAAACATCACACTGAATCGAATATGAAAGATTGCCTGTGAATGTTTACTGAAACTGAAATATCTCATTTGCCCGTGATTTGCGAAGTGAGTCAACCATTTTTTACTGATTCTTAACTTCCATGACTAAATTAGTTAATAATCAATTATCTTTTCAAGATCTATATTGTTTTAAGTTGAACTTCGTTGAGCCAAATGTTATAAGTATATAATTCATACAATATAGAGATAAATAGAAAATATTCCCTTCAAGATTAATTATAGCCGCTAAGAAATTAACATAGTCTTGGCTTCTATGTTGCTATGCTTCAAATCTCTCAATTTTACACACACAGAAACTTACACTGGTCTGCAAGAAGGAAAATATACTCGTACACCCTGGCCTAGTTGATGCAGATTCCTGAATCAACTAACATTAATTCTTTGATCAGCGCATATCCCACTGAAAATTTACCTACCCAATGTATGTTTACATTTACTTGCCACAAATTTAAGAAAATGAGTGACAAGGATACACCAGTATACTAAAGTACAAAGAGATTACCTCTCAAGTTGGAGGAGAATTATCATCATCAGCCTTTTGGCACTGTCATTGGACATGGTTTTCAGGATTCATTAGACCTCTCTATCATGGGCATCTTGAGCCAGTCTTTTCAGAACTAGTTTATCATGCCATCTTATTTTTCGCCGGCCACAAATGATCATATGATCATATGATCTTTGGCAATCATTGTTAATTGTGATGTCCAGCAGTTGTTTGCCATTCTTACAACATTACCAGCCCATTGGCACTTGAGTTTTCTAATGATTTCTATGATGTCTCTGACTCCATTTTCTTCTCTGATATACTGTGCTATCTTGTGATCTCACCAGGTAATGTTCAGCATGATTCTCTCCCATGCATGTTGCACGCTTCTCAATTTGAGGGTCAGTCTTTTCGTCAGGTTACATGTTTCAGCTCTGTTGGTGACTATCAGAACAATGTATTGGTTGTACACCCTTCTTTTTAGGAAGAGTGAGATTTTCTTGTTCTTGAAAGTTGAAGATTGAGGTTTGTTGTTCTAGGTAGATGTAATTGTCTACTTTTGTGAGTTCTGCATTTTTGATTTTGATCGTTGTCTTTGTTCTCAATATCTTTGCTATACATGACTTCTGTATTACTGAAGTTCATGTGGAGACAAACTTTTTACTTTCTTCATTCAGTTTGTCTAGCATTATTTGGGGATCATGAAGGATTCAGCAAAAAGCACCATGTCCTCAGAAAATCTGGGGTTATTTAGGTATTCACTGTCTATAAATGATCATTTTGAACTATATCAAAACCTCATAAATCAGTTCAAACATAACTTCATTAGTAGAATTGACACAATGTTGCCAATACAGCTGAGAATTTATTCCATCACAATAAAAACTGAGGTCACAGGACTCGATAAACTGCCTGACGGCATTTTCAACATGGTCCACATTGGTATGCACCTGCTGGCATATATATGCATCTAAGCTTCAGAAAAAGTGGTAATCAGGAAGGGTAAGGCCAGTGAAGAGGGAGGTTGGGGCAGAACCTGAATATCTTACTGCATCAGTTTTTGCCAAATGATTTCTGAAGCATGAGATCTCACGTTATCCTGCAGCAGAATAGGCCCCTTTCACCACTACTGGCCAAAATGTTTGCAACTTTTGATGCGTTGGTTCCGACTCAAAACAATACGACTCAGCTATTATGGTTAGACTAAGTTGTAAGTGGTTTTAATGGATTAGCTCATTGCAGCACCACCAAATGGTAAAGGAGGATCTTTTGGAGGGGTGGAGATTTGGTTTTGTGAAAGTTGAAAGGAGAGTAAGTTTGTCAATCCAAAGAAAGCCATATTTCTAAGTATTGTATAGGAACCAGTTTTCATCAATTGCAAGCACACAAGAAAGGGTCACTTCTGAAATGAACAAACAAATTGCAGCAAACTCTATTTATTACATTCCAATCTAATACTTATTGTAGATGTTCTTTATTCTAATTGATAAATAATGAGAACTCAATCAATCTTAACAATAATAGATTTATCAGCAGATTATATGGTCAACTTGATTTAGAATACTTTATTTAATCACTGTTGCTTAAACACATTGAGAGACAAACTTTTTTTTTTCCGTGTTCGCTCACAAATTAGTTTATGATATGAATGTAAGCTATATAATAGCAATTTTGAAATATCTGATAATATTGTACTTACCTTATTGAATGCATTACAGAGCATTAGATTTAAGTTTACTTGTACAAGAATAATATAATTTTAGGATATTTTTTTCAAGTATTTAATGCTGATATCAAAATATCTGATTCAATCTAAGGTTTTATTTCATAAATCAATTTTGTGACGTATTTAGTTAGCTTCTTCCACCAAAGCATCAGACAAGTCAGCATTATTGCTCAACAATCAACCCGCTTTTAGTTCACAAACTGTTTTGAACTGGACAAAAATTTGATTGGTGCAATAACGATTTTATTTTTATATCTATTCCAATGTATTCCACAGAATGCAATGATCAGCTAAAAGCTTTACTCTCTGTATGAAACTGCAGGATTCCTTATTTGCAGTTTACAAATACATTTGATTTGTACTTTCCTATCCCACAGCTGATGTCATTCTAAACTAAGCTAGAAATATTGAATCAGTTTTCACCATTAGGATTATTAAAACTTTACAGACATTATAGAAAATAACCAAATATAGGCATCAATCAAGGTATTGATTATATATTTGTTCCATTGCACAAAAAAATTGTCGTAACTAATTCATGTAACAAAATGGTTTTAATTCATAGAAACAAAGGAATAATGTAGAAACAAAATTCATTTACAGAACAATCTTGATCATGGAAGCATATTATTTCATTTAACTTTTTTAGCTATATATATATGATATAGACAACAGTTGGAAAAATCTATTATGTAATTTATATTAGTCTCTACATTTTATTTTCCACTATGTTTTTTACATCTTTTAAAATTCAATTGCCAACTTCTAATCATATAATTGTTCTGTTGAGCATCTTGGACTTTTGTTTTGAATATACTATATTCCTTCAATATTATCAACAATAACCATTGTTACGATCTGCTTCTCTTTTCAAAGACAACTTGGCGCTTTGCTAATCACAGCTGCTGCTATCTTTCTCTGAATCAGTGATTCCCTTTATGGGGTACACACCCACAGGGTGGAAATCTGAATATTCAGAGAGAAAATTTAGAATTTGGGTGAAGAGAGCAAAAATCATTCTGTGGCTGTGAGTTACGTTAAAACTCAACTGATTAGTTCAATAAATCTTCCGACGTTTTCAAATATTGTTTGCTCAATTTGTGACATTTCCATCTACAAACTGTGTACTAATCATATCCATTATCTTAGTATTCTTGTTGAATGTAGATCAAATTTACATATTACAGTTTTCACAGAATCTTATCTAGTCTCACTGGTCTGCGTCATTATTGAAGTCAGGATTTTAAAACTGATTTTATATAGTTTTAATCTGCTCAATTCAAATCTGTAATCAGTATCTAATGATCAGCTCAGGTTTTTCAGCTGTCACAAAGTGACTTGCCAGATGAAAGACATGACTGACTAGAAAGCCAATGCTATTATAAGGAAATCAATTGTGCATGGATCTACTTCAGAATTTAATCACTTCTTCCATAGCCTAATTTCCATCCTTCCATGAAATTTCATTGAGAACTCTTGGTGATACTGTATGGACAGACATGAAGTTTATGTGGCATAGACATAACTATGACAAAGGGGAAATAATCGCGCATAGATTTATTCTAGAATTTAATCTCTTATATTGCCTACCCTGTACCCTTCCATTAAGTTTTATTGAAATTCATGCAGCATTTTTCAAGATATCAACATGGACAGACTTGAAGATTTGGCTATAACTACGGTGTGGGGGAGGTGATTGTGCCAGGATCCGTCACAAAATTCGATCATTCTTTTGTAACCCATTGTCCATCTTTCCACAAAATTCCACTGAAATTAATTGAGAACTTTTGGCGATAATTTAAGTGTATGTATGAATGTATGGAAAAGAAACCAGGAAAATATCTCTCAATATAAAAACATTCTTGAATCCTACCCAGAACTTGACCACTTCTTTCTACAAAAATTTAACCGCACTTCTACAAAATTGTATTGAAATCCATCGAGTACTTTCGGATGTATTGTTTGCACAGCCTTCAAAAACTTGAAATTTTAACCCTGAACAAGGTTTTGATAAAATAGGTGCTAGGTAAGAAACTATATATATTCAACTGAAAAACTTCCAACTTGGCAGTTTTTTTTTTCAAACAAAGGCCAGTATTCTCACTTTCATAATGAAACCAACTAACTTCCTTGCCATTTGATTTTCAACCTAGAACTACTTGTGGAAAAGGTTGGTTACTATGAGCATCTGCTACCACTACAAAGAATCATTTCCCTTGTGAAATGAATATAAAATTTATACATTGTTATTTTCACAATATGAGTCTTTTCTAGTCTATTCATTTACTTTATGGAAACGACAGCCTTCCTTGCTTTGCCTTTTGATCTTCAACATAGAGTTACCAATGGAAAAGGTTGATTACCCATGAATTAAGAATTGTTTCTCATACATCAATTGCATGTAAACGATTTTGTCATTTTTGGTGTGTTTTTTACCATTTTTGGTATCTTTCTAACTATTTTTGGTGTTTTTCACTATCTTTTTTAAAAACTTAGCACATTTTAGCTGGGCTGCCCAGGCCGGTTTTAAAGACCCAATCCACAACAGTTGATAGGCAAGTATTTAATTATACATATACAAAAGCATAGGATGTGTGCCACATTATATATAATTAAAGAACATTTTTATAGTAAAGGGAACATTTAATTCTTTCAGCTATCAAGGTAGGGCATAAAGCAAAAAAAGTTGGGAACCACTGCTTTAAATGATTAAATTTTCTCATTCTTCACAAGTACTGTTGGTATCCAAAAGTCACTCAGCATGAGATATTTTTTACTGGGACATGAATCAAGTTGGCACATTTTTATATCTGTAAACTTCTGTGGCCGTTTGCCTTCTCATTCTTGGCATACACGTCTTTTATTTTATTTTCTACATTTTTTCTGTAGTAAATTTATTACATCTTGTTTCACATGTTCTCTTTCGGTTTTACTTTTTCCTTCTCTAATGAACTTGTTGGTTATATTTCTATGTTTAAAATAATACAATGATTATTGTCAAATGCTGGCCTAAGTTGGAGTTGACCTTATTTTCCCCTGTAACAATAACAATCCTCACCAAATTTTGTGGAGTAAACTCTTCACTGTTGGTCTATCCCATCAAGTTTAACCAAACAGATGAATAAAATTAACATTTCCTTACCAAGATTTGAAATCAAAACCTTGTGACTGCAAGGCGGCTCTCTTACCAATAGAATAACAACATGATCAAATTAAGAATCTCAACTTTCCCTATAGCACATCAAAATATTATGGAGTCATAGAAATGAATTTGTAAAACAGCTGAGCCAAACTGACAAGTGTTGTATATTTACAGATTTATCTATTAGATATACAATACAGAAGTAGCTGTAATTATTTTCTATTGGATGAGAAGTAGGAGTTAAATTTGACCCTGGCTTGTTCCTTTAAGACAGGCTTGTTTCTTAATTATTTTTCAGCTAATAAATATAGATAAATATCCAAATAAATTTGCTATTAGTAAGACATAAGCTGCAGATAAAAATATATTGACTAACTCTAGATTCATTCAGCCATAAGATTTTAACTTTGCATCAATATTGGCCAGTTTTATTATTGTTGTAGTATTTGTAGCAGTAATTTTTAATTAACTTATATTCATACCCCCTAATCATTGTTAGAAATATGTATGAAATCATGTAAGGTTTTTTTGACTCTTCCCATTCGTTGGAGTAAATATGTGAGACCAAAGTTGCATTGAGCAGCTGACATCTACGTCAATCTTTTATATCCACTGTGCATAAGCTTCTTTTCCTTTATTCTTTCCTTTTGTTGTTGTTCTTCCTCATTGAAATTGCTATTTACAACTGGTACCTCTCTCTGAGTTTATTGATTGCTTTAGCTGTGGACGGGAATTCAGTGCACTTCAGTCACAGTGCATGTGTACAGAGAGCATTGTAATTAACTTGCCAGCCAAAGAATGTCTGTACAGTCTTTACTCATTAATCAATCAAGGAAAAGGCAAGTCAAGCATTGTGGCGTGAGAGAAAGATTACAATTACACAACTTAGAGCTCCCTTAAGTTTTGGTTGAGCAAGTATTTATAATACAAAAACTGTGTTTTGTTTTATCACCACAAGATGCATCCAAGACATGAGTAATTTTTATTTCCATCCGTCATATACAGGCAGTATATATGTCAATGTTATATGAATATTCATATTTTATTGAATAGCTTCTAAAATAATATTAAATCACTTAAATCAGTTGATCTCTAAGATATGTCTTGTGACAAACATATAACCTGTTAAACCTGATTATACAATGAACACATCTAAACAAGTACCAAGTATTGAACATTCTTTGAGGTACCTCTGTCAGAGTAAAGAAATCACATCATTATCCAATGTGCATTTTATGCATTAATAAAATATGTTTATGGGAAATCTATTTACATTCTAATGTAGAATTTCATTGCTTTGAAATTTCATTAAATCATTAATTCTATGGATCTTTTGTTTTGAATGTATCCAGAATTTTAGGAAAAGAAGTATTGAATGAAAATTGCTCACATTAATAGTGCAGTAATATTCAAAAGAAGTATTGAATGAAAATTTCTCACATTAATAGTGCAGCAATATTCAATTTTCACTCATTATACATTTTATTAGGCTTTTTTTTCAAGGTTTCAAAAGTTTGCCAAGTTGATTAAAATCAGTAGATAATGTATAATTTGACAAAGTTTTCTCACCAACAACAATTACTAACCTATCAAGAGTATAGGTGAGCTTGAATCATGTTATCTTACCAAATTATTCACCAAATGTTTCTCCATCTGTATGTAATCAGATAACTCAAGGACAGCAAGAGCTATAGCAACCAAATTTTCTGTGGTTACTAATGGTACCTTTAAGTATGTTTTAGCACATTAGTTTTTGAAAATTTGAAAAAAATGTGGGGTCTGTAATCACACTCACCCCAATAATAATAAACTGATTTCTATCTATCTCTCTATATAATCATAAAATTCTGTTTATTTGTATGTAACCACTGAGTAGCCTCAACAGTGCTTTGTAATGAGAGATATGAATTAAGGTACTCCTAAAGTATGCTAACCTAAAGATTGCAAAAAACATTTGGATAATTTGCAACTGGATAATAATAATGTGGAGTCTATATTCATGCTCATGATCTGATTTCTATCTTTCTACATTTTAATGATTTCTGTCTGAGTGTATGTGTGTTACCATAACACTGCAAGAGAGTTTTATTAATTTTATACTGTTGAGATGCTCCAACTTGATGAATAGAGCAATTTCCAGTTTAACTCAAAATTTCATAATAATACTGTGAGGTCAATATATGCACTCATCATTATAATAATGATCTGATTTCTATATATAACAATCGTGATTTTTTTCAAATTTCAAAGCAAAATCTTTCATTATTGCTAATTCTTAGTTCATTGGTGTTCAATGTTTAATTGCAAAATTTCTCTCTTTGATAAAATTTTTTAATTTTATGGGTTTCCATTGATATTTTTTTCTTCCATTGCCATAATTTCAATGATGTCATCACTGTTACAATTATCGACTTTGTAGTTTAGGGAATTTTTTTTCAAACTGACACTTTGATTTCAGCATCTATGGGTTTTAAAAGTATCAGACAGAGAAAAACTCTTCCAGAATTTTAGCAGTTTACAAACTAGTAGCTTGAAGGTAAGCATATAAGCTAAGTTTAATAATGAACTTATCTGTATATCATTCATTCAATAATCAGTTTTCAATTTTGCTCTAATTTCTACACTGTTGTGTTTCTAATCCAAATCATTCGGATAATATCTAGTCATTTCTTTTATAAACTATGCCATATCAAGGTAGGGAAAAAGAAATTCCTGGACAAAAGATATGGGGAAATAGCAAGAAGGAGGAGGGAAAAAGAACTGATGAAGATAGAACTGAACATCACCAGAATAAGGAAGAAAGGTCAACAAAGAGGGGAGAAGAAGAGACGGATGAGGAAAGGGCTAAATGTCTTTACAATAAAGGGAAATGGCGAGAAAGAGAAAGGGGGAGAAGAGATAGATGAGGAGAGGGTTTAATGTCACCAGAACAATGGAAATATTAATAGGAAGTGACTTTACATCAAACTCAACAGCCGCCAAAGGCAGCTTTCAAGTGAGTGATATTGAAAGTCTAATTCTTTTTATCTATATGATACTTCTAGGAAGTCAAAATGGTGCATTGTATCCAGAAGTCTTGAATTAAGATACCCCTAAAATGCACTAACTTTATGAAAGCAAAAAATATCATGGTGATTTGCAGCATAATTATAATAGTGTGGGTTCAGTGGTTGTGCTCACCCAAATAATAATGATCTGATTTCTATCTATCAATCTATATAGTACTAAAAGTCTCGTTCCATTTATGTGACCTTCAAGTAGCTAAAAGTACATAATAGATAGAGGCATTGGATTTAGGTATCCCTTAAAAAAATTTTGATCTCTCATCGGGGCTATAGTCACTATTCAAACCTTCCACAGGGCAGGATTTTAGATAGTAAATATTAGTTTAATAATTTCAATGCTTGCATTCAAAAAATTAATAGATTCTGTTAATGTAACAAGTAAATTATCTACTGATATATTTGTTCATGGGGCCAGTGAAGTAGCAGTGGAGGATACCTCTCCCTTATATATTAAGTTTGGGAAGCAAAGTGTTAAATATAAAGGAGCTTAACATAGGTCAACATTCATTAGAAAATACATACACCATACAGACAGATAAACGATGCTTTAGAGCTATCAAAAAGAGAAAATCCTGCGACTGGTTTTTAACTCATTTTTGTTGACCAATAACTTTCATACCTATAGGATATGTTCCAAAGTCAGCACATTTCTGGTACGAAAAAAGATTTCTAAGAGAGATTGGTAAGAAGAATATGGACAGAATTTTCACTGGAAAATCGACATGGAAGAAATTTTTAAAATCTGACAAAAATCAGCATATTATCTGATTTTAATAAAATATTCAATTTTTTAAAAATTTTATATGATGCAGGAGATAGTCAACATACTCAAAATATTCAACTTAAGCATCAAAAATCATTTGCACTAGCTTGGTCATGTTAGCCACAAAAGTAAAGGGAAAAATTCTAATTGGGCTCTACTTAAATTGTCTATTTTTCAAATCAATTGTGATGAACAACTAAAAGTGGATACTTTACAATAACATGCTATGCAAGAAATTGTGGGGTAAGTAAAATGGACTACCATTGCAGGATTGAAAGCTGGTCATCATCTAAATAAAGTGATGCTGTGTATATGGATTGGAAGGGACCCTCTGTATTATAACCTCCTCCCAAAGAAGCAGACAATTATTTCAAACAAGTACTGCTCCCAATTAGACCAACCAAAAACAGCAATTGATAAAAAGTGTGCAGTTACAAGTGTGTAATATTCAATAAGGATAATGCTAGACCACATGTTTTGTTAATGACTAGACAAAAATTGTTACAGTTTGGCAGGGAAATTTTGTCTCATCTGCTGCCGTATTCACCAGATATTGCATCAACATTTATTGTGGTCTTTACAGAATTATCTTAATGAAAAAATTTCAATTCCCTTGAAGACTTCAAAGGGCAGCTAGAGTAGTTCATTGCTGAGGAAGTTGAAAAGTTCAAGAAGGATAAAATTATGTAGTAGAGGCTTGAGCAGTCTTAAAAAAAGGAAATGATAATGAATAGCAACAGTAATTAGCTGACAGATACTGATTTAGTGGAAGGAGTCTTGAACATTTGTAATAAGTATTTCTACTATATGTAAAAGAAAAGTTTATGTTGTACATCACAGAATACCCATGTTGCCTTCTATACGGTTTTGAGTTGGTTTTTGAGTGGTCTCATAAGTTTCCAGGTTTTGCATCCATGAGTCATAGCTGGATATTATGCATTGATTGTATACTTAATGTTTTAAGCATAATGGTAATTTGCTTAGACCCACAAATTGAGAACCATGCAATGTGCACATGAAAGAATTATGTTGGGCCTCACATGGAAAGATCACAAGACAGCACAATACATCCAGAAGAAGACAGAAGTCTGGGACATCAAAGAATCCGTCTGTTCTCCAAAAGGTGCTTTCAAGACTCACTGTAAAGAGTTTGGGTGATATCATACACCTTTGTCTTATCCCTTTTGAAAATTTTATTTTATTAGTATCTTTATGAAGTCTAATTATTGCAGTAATTACAACTGAGTAAATAATATATTCCATCAATCTTAATTGTTTTAAGAAACAAACTTGAAAGAATTATGCAAAATCTTAGTGGAAAAAAAAACAACTTATACAGATAGAAGTCAAAAATCTTTAGTAAAGTCTCACTATGAATTTGACTGTTGAAAGAACACTTCCTATCAAGTGCATTTTGTCTTTGCCGGTGCAATTTGTAGAAAGAATGCTACACATACCATTTATTGTTGAATGTATTACAGTCTTTATTCTTGAAAATGTCAGAATAACCTTAAATTTGATATAATATTCCCCATAAATAAGTACACCCCCACCACTCTTTTATAGAAAAGTGACTTTTAAAAGTTTTTTGGTGATACTCAACTTCAACATTGCCGTAATTAGCTCTGATGAGTGTCAGACAAAACAAGCTTGCAAGCATTTTTTTTTCAACCAGCTCAATACTTTTTCTTCGTCCTCTTTTATGTTTTATTGAATAAACATAGCAGGATTTTATTATTTCCAATGGAACATTACACAATCAAAATGGATGTTATTAGGTATTATTTATGACCAAACTCTACAGCATTGAAACTATATTGCAAAAATAAGTACATCCGAACAAAAAGAGTTTATTTAAAATCAATATTTGGTGTAACAGCCTTTATTTTCTATTACTGCTTGTAGTCTTGATGCTTTTGACTTCACTAGATTTATACAAAGAGTCACTGGAATGTTCTTTCATTCTGACCATATACATTCTTCAAATGTCTTGTTAGATAGTCACGGTTCTTCTATTTCTGATTCCAGGTCATTCCGCAAGTACCCAATTGGATTTGAATCTGGCGACATGCTTGGCCAATTTAGCACTTTTATCTTTTGTTTCTTCAGAAACAGAGTGTTATGCGTCATCATTATGCTGAAACATAGCTCTTGCCAAGCATTTGAATGGAGTGTTTTTTTCAATATATTGATGTAGCAGTCATGATTCTGTCAATGAAATGCAGCACATCAGTACCATTAGAGATCACACAACCCCAGATCATGATGCTTCAACCAACATTTCTGTCGATTCCAAAGTCTTTTCTTGTACACCTTGCTATGATGACGCCAAACTCATTGGATGCCATCAGACTCAAATAACTTGATTCTTGTTTCATATGACTACAGTGTGCTGCCTCCAAATGTTGAATTTTTATCCTTGTTCTCCTAAACAAACTTCAAACATACCTGTTTGTGTCTGAATTCCAGTACCAGTTTCATACACAGTCATCATCCATGTAAGCCAGTCTTGTTCAGGGAACTTTGATTATTTTAGAGAAACATTGACAACACACACTTGGACCTCAATAGCAACATTTGTTACTGAGTTTCTTGGGTCTTCATCAACAACCTGATAAAACAAATAGACCTTGGTATCAGTTTGCATGATCAATCTGGTCACTCCTGTACACCTCCTGCATTTCAACTCTCTTTGTAATTTTGCACTATTTTGCTCAACTTCAATCTTGTACCTATTTTTTGGTAGCCATTGTTCTGTTTGTAGAAATGAATAATATGTTCCTTCAAATAAGCAGAGAGCTCTTTCCCATGTAAATTTTTGGGTTGGGTATTCTTTCCCTTTCAAGCAAAAGCCAAAGACCTCATTGCTGAAAAAAAGAATGAAAAGGAATGTCTGATCTTTGCCAAAAAGTACCTGGACAAACAGCAAAGCTTCAGGGCAAAAAACTCTGTGGACAAATGCTGCCAAAATAGAGGTTTTTGACAATGCATATCAGCAATTTTCTTATTGACGATTAAATGGATTTTATGAAGAAAAGAATACCCTATCCAAACTAAAGTATGCTTGAGTATCTATAATGTTATGGGGGCTGTGTTGCTGTCTCTGGTACAGGAGGTCTTAACCATATCAAAGGAATCATTGAATCAAGGGATTTTAGAGTGAAATGTGCTAATCTGGTTCCGTCTGAAGATCATGCGTGTTCCAGCACAATAAAAACCTATAGGACACATCTATAAGTACACAAGAATCATTGAAAAGAGAAAAATTAACTGTTTTAGACTGACCAGCAGAGAGCTCTAATCTCTACCCATTGAAAATATTTGGAGAAAAAAGAAATCTGGGGTCATAGTCTTGATGCATCCCATACACTGCAGGAATACTTTCATTCAAAAGGTTGAATAAATCACAAAGAAAGAATGAGAGAGGCTGCTGACTAACAAGCCCAAGAGGCTTATAGATGGCCGCAAGAAATGTTTAAAGGCACTCATTGTTGCTCAAGGAGGCTTGTAACATGATATAAAGAGAGGATGCTAATATTACTCTCTAGGTCATATTTCTTCTTTTTTTTTCTTTGAAATCACTACATGTAAATTGGAAACTTAATGATTTTTCTTGTTGAATTACTTTGGACATCATAATAAATTATTATGATTATAAAAGATTTGATAGATTTCCATTTATTTCTGAAGATACTGTACAGATTATATGTATAAAATCCGAAGGTTCCAATAATCCTGACCAGCACTGTATGTGCAAAATTTGAGAAATGCAAAGCTTTTTATGAACACAAAATTAACCCTGTTTGTGCTCCTCGTGGCTTCTAAGTGATATTCTTGGGATGGAAAGACAACTAAACTATGCATCTTGCTGATATCTGTTTTGACTTCTTATTTAATGCTGTTATCTCTTACTTTCAACTTCTTTTACGTTTTTCATATACTCTTGCTTCAGATGTTTAAAATGCAACTGGCCAATGTAATGAAGGGGCACTTAAGGGACTGGCTAAAACAGCATTATATAACATGGGCATAATAGCAAAATTGATTTTTCCTTTCCCTGGAGTGACTAACAAAATAGACAAAAGTAACCACTTAGCCACTGAAAGAACTGATCACAAGCCATTGACATATCAGCATACATTTAGTTCCTATCTTTGTAAATATTCTGAAGTAAATTTGGTACAGTACTTGTCATTTTACCCTTTGACTTTTATGTGTCAGTTGCTTTGAATTCAAATTGATTTTTTCAATTTATCTTTTTAATTTAATATTCTATGGCAGGCAGAAACCTCCATGCAGTTGAAAATGCTAGCCCTTTACTTTGCTCCATCTGCTTGCATAGACATTTATACAGATGATTTACTTGTCTATTGATCTCCAAATCCTATATAAGATCAGTTTATTGTTGCATCATGTTCGGCCTATATGATTAAATCAAATATGTAAATATTGAAGAAGTAAACATTCTTAGTCACTTCAACCTTTTTATATGCCAGAAAAATTCATCCTGAAAATACCATTAAGCACATAATAACCCTGTACTGTCACTAACGCTTACATCAATTCCTGAGCAAAAATTGCAAAATGCAGTGGTTAAATTGCAATCAATACGTAAACCTGATCAGAAAAATAAATGTCTGGATGGGTTAATATTTATACTATGTTATGATGGATTTTCCAAGACTGGTGAAACGATTTGTAGCAATTTTTTTTCATCTTTGCACTGAACTTGAAATCAGTGCTTTATAAACTCATCTATGAGGGTGGATCAATAAGATCACAGTCAGACATAGTTAAAAGCTAAATTTTGATCTGAAATGTTCACTTCATAATGTTGAATCTATACAACTGAATTAAGTGCATTGACATAGAAGGAAATTACGTTGAAAAAAAATTTCTTTGAGTGGTATAAATGCTTTTCTATCATTAGGCTACGGACTTATTGACTTATCATTATAGCATGACCATCTTTTTTGATTGAAGAAGTTTGTGATATTCTTCAAATTATATTGATACATTAGAGTCCATTTTATTTAGGCAATTCTAAATATAAATTCATGAAATATTTTTATGTATTTCTTACCCTGAATTTATTCTCTGAGAAGGAAAAAGTTAAACTAGATATAAATATAGAATGTGAACATCTTAATTTAGTTATAACTAGAATATCTTTTGATAATCAATACTCAAGATCTTATTTTCAGAAGATGAATCAAGTTTTTTTTTTATTTAACATGGATAATTAAAAAAAAATTAACAATATTGATTTTAAGGAATATTTTCATATTGCAAAAAAGCTTTTTAAAACAATTCTAAACATTTATTGACATTATAATGCCATCAGATTAAGATTAAAATTGTCATAGATCAAAGTTACAGATTGTTATGCTGCAATTATATTAGATAACAGATAAGATTGTAGACTTCTGATGGCAAATAAGGCTGCAAAGAATGGTACATTGTTTTAATAATGTTTTTTAATTTTCTTTAAGTATCTAGTTTGTTTGCAACTTTTGCCCCCTGTGATTATCAGATATTTATTGGAAACCATTAACCAAAACTGTCAACATAGGTTTCTTCAGTTTTTAAGTGATTCTGCCTGGCTATGTAAGTATGTATGTCTCATGCATCTAGACCCTACCAATGGATCAAGAGAGCAGAAAATTTGTACATTTACTCCTTATTATGTCTAGAAAAAACTTTTTTTGTTTTTTTGAAAATTTCCCTCCAAAATATGCTTCAAGGGGGATCTGATTCACAATGTTAGTTTATGCAAAATAAGTCACTTAGTGTGTGTCCAGCAGTATTCACACTTGTTTCATTTTTTAAAGTGTGGACTGTTTAGTAGGAATTCAGTAGTAGCAGTTGAGAGAAATAACTTATTCATTGACCATCCATTCTTCTAATTTTTTAATTGACTACCAACACAGCATGCTGCCAAAAGATGTTGATCACATGACACCTCCTATTGAGTGACTAACCAAATTCATTTTCATAATTGCCAAATTTATCAATGGTTGCTCCTAATTTCAAATGAATATGAATAAGAATTTTATCAGTGAAGTCAGTCAGATTATTTAACACTTTTTCTATCTGCGTTTTGTATAAGAGACAGCATAAAATTTCTGACTGTATTCCTAGAATGAGGAATTATCATTATTATACAAATTTATGCACTGTCTACAAACATTTGCAGGTCAAGTATTCTCAGGATATAATAGGCTTGTTTCATCAAACAATAAACTTTATTTATAATTTTCACCAAATTGAAAATTTTCCATATAATTTGTAACAAAAATAAGCATTGGATGTATATCCAAAATAAGCTTACAAAAAATACACAGAGACAAATGTTTATGCACACTTGGAACAAATACATTATGTTTCCATCTTTAGCAAGTATTCCAGCTTTCAGTCGTTTAGGATAAGTTGTGATTAGATTTTTTATCTTCTTTTGAGATGGCTATTATAATACTTTGTTGCTAATATGTTGCTGACCTCCAACAATTTTTGAGAAGTTTTCGCTGCATGTTCAGCAATTTTCTTCCAAATGATTTTAGATTTTCTTTCAAAATTTCCTTATATTGATCAGCATTCATTTTGTCATTTACTTTGACAAACTGACAACAGCCTTTTGCTCTGATGGACCCCCAAAACATCAGTGATCTGCCTCCATACTCTATAGTTTGGATGGTAAAATCTTCTTGGTATGTTTTCTTTACTCCATGCCAAGCAAAACATTTGTAATTAGGCCCCTAACGTTCAATTCTAGTTTCATCAGATCATAAAATTTTATCTCTAAATGTTTTTAGGGTTCAGCATGGTAGTGATGGGAAAATTTCAGGGATCAGTTTTGTGTTAATGACTCAAATATGGTTTCTTCCTTGCCACTCTCCCAACAAGCCCAACTTTGTTCAAGTGGCATCTTATAATTTTGGCGACCATATTGATTCCTGCTTCTTGCTTTGTTGTTAGAAGATGTCGCATTAGGGTTTTGGGGGGCCTCTCATGCAATCAAGCTTAGTGTCTGGAGTGTTACTTTGCTGATCTAGGCTTGATGATAACAGACCCACTTGATTTCAAATTATCTAGTATTGATCTTAAAGTACACAATAGCAATTTTAGGGTTTGGGATATATTCCTGTATTACTTGCTTTCTTTGTGCAGATTTACTACTCAGCTGTAAGTCATGAGATGTTGCTCTAGATTTGACCAGGATGGTAACTGAAAAAATTAAATATTACATTTATTAGAAAATGTTGGGCATTTTTAAAAGCAGGAATAGAATGCAAATTGCTAATGGATGTTTTTATAGTTTCATACTTCTCATATTTACCTTTCCTTAAAGGCATGTAAAAACGTAATGGAATGAGTGCTTGTATTTTTTCCCTACCCTAATATTTAAAATGTTATTTTAACTAGAAATACACTGCATTTAGGTTTATATCAACGTTGAAATATACATAATCAACACATGGGTACGTATTGAGGAGATGAATGAGAAATGCTTTATGTAGAATACGTGGAAATGTGTAATTACTGTAAAACCTAGGGTGTGTGTGAACTTATCATTACAACTGTACTCTGATTTATTTTTAGTTGTTCGCTTCTTGGTGGTTATAGTCACAAGGTATCTACTATTGTACCTTGTGGGTCTGTTGTAATTGGTGATATTCTCTGAATTTTAAACCAAACCCTTTTTTCCAATCTATGAACTGTTTACATTCTACTGTTCATGCTAGGATATATCACATACTTGTTGTTTCTCCTAAGTAAATTCATCATTGTGATGGGGCTTCTGTGCATTCCACTGAGCCTGAATATATGAATTCTACTGCCTGATCCAGGGATTGAACTCATTGCCACAAGGTAAACTGCAACACTTAACTAACATTTCAATCCTCTAGAGCAATCAGATGGTGTAATTTTGGAGCATTAAACCTTAGTGCATTCTTTTCTGATCAAAAACTTCCCAATGGAGTTCAATTTTATGCTACAGAAGAGGTTATCAGGGCCTAGCATGTGCATTGATTCTTTCAATCGTCTTATTCTCCAAAGTTGCTATTATTTTGATTTCGTTCCATAGGGGTTGGATAACCTCACTTCTTCCGCAACACATGATCATAGGCTCTACATAGACTATAGCAGTTCAATGCTTTTCAAGTCTTACCTTTAGTGGGCAGCAAGTATCACCATTATATTTCCTGCCACAACTGCATGGAATCCTATACACACAGTTCTTGGTAATGTTCCCATCATTTGGAGGCTTGGCCCTGGTCTAGGTATTTTCAAAGAGTTGAACTGCTTTTAAATACTGTCCTGATCTTGTATAGAACCCATATCGTCTGAAATTTTTTCCAGCATTGTCATCCACCTTTGCTTGAGGAAGCCAATGTTATTCTCACAGGTGTTACCTCTAAAGGAGTTCCTGATACTAATTATCTCTTGTTGGTATATGTCTTGGTCGGCACTTTTGACTTTGGTTTCAAAGTTGTGGACAAAGTTGATCTCTTTCTTCACAATGTATGGATGGGCTGGAATTTATATCAGTCTTTATTGCAAATAGGGAGTATTATCTTATCAGTAACTAGCGTATGACTAACCCAGCAATGGATGATTAAATACAATTCATCAGAGAAATCAACTGACCAAGCTAGACAGCATTCTCCAAGCCAGTCTTGTTTGATTAATTTATCATGTTAGTATTATTTGCTACTAATAATGTAGTAAAAATTCCTTAGTCCTATTTACAGTCGTTTTCTTTCTTTTTTTTAAATGAAATGATTTTTTATTGTATCAATATGATCATTAGTTGCTAATAGATAAATGTAAACAAGAAAAAAAATCATTCCAATCCACACTGTTTATTCAGTCTTGGCAAAAAGGGAATCCAATCTGAGTAGAGTTGCAATAAAAAGCAACAAAAATAATAAGATGAGGGTAAGTAGAAGTATGAAAAATTTTTAAATAGTCAATAATGATTTGCAAACTTCATTTACCTTTAAGTAGACAAGCTGTTGAACAACCACATAATCCAAACATCACTCAGATAGTTTAAGAAATATTTTCTGACAGATTTCCCCAATGTAGCATTTAATACAACTCTTTTGATGATTGCATTGAAGTCAGGACTGTTGGGTTCATCCTTTGACAAGTATTTCATGAGATAGCTAATGACTTGCTCAGACCAAAACTTAATCATATTTGATTGAAACTAAAACTTGACTAGTATGTTATTCATCCAAATCAGAAACTGTCAACTAAAACTGTCAACTAAAACTGTCAACATGGTTTTCTTCGGTTTTTAGGTGGGTCTGGCTGGCTATCTATGTAGGTTTGTACTACACATTCAGACTTCACAAAAGAAATTTACTACTGATAATGTCTCAAAAAAAAAAAAATGTTTTTTATCCTTATCCCCCAAATAGGTTTTTAGTGGAAGGAGGTCAATTTGCAATGTAAGTTTATGCTAAATTGATCCCTTAGTTTCTGCTCCTTATTATTCCAACTTCTTTCTTGAAAATTCAGACTGTTTTAGTAATTATTGCCCGACAGATATAACTTTTTCTTTGATCACCCCCAACACAGCATGCTTGCCAAAAGACATTGGTCATGTGATGGTTTCTCTTGAGTGATTATTCAGACCTATTCGTTTATTTTCTGAGGAGGTATCTTCCTGAGATCTTGAACATAGTATAGTTCAATTTGAATATCTATAAGTGTTCATTTAAAGCCAATTAGATTTGAAAATAAAGCCCCCCACCTAAAAAAAAATATGTTTTCTTGGAGGAGGTGACACCTTGTGAACAAAAGTGTGAAACTTGACAATCAGGATTATATTTATTAATATTCATCATGGTTACAGCAGATAATCACAATTCTGTTTTCCTTTTATAAATTTTCTGATTTCTTATCATTTGAGTACCATTTTTAACATTAAGTCAACAAAGGTGAAAAACTTAACAATTTACAATTGTGACTACCTCCAATTGTGCTGAAAATTTGGGTTGCAGAAGTGAACTGACAAAAATTATTTTTACCTTTTTGTGCATCCATAGTGAATTCTGACAATGGTTAATAGTCGTTAGGACTCAAAATGAAAGAAGTTGAGTTTTAAAATTCTTACAAATAATAAAAGTATGCTATATCAATAAAAATTTCAACTGATTATTGGGGAGTGGGGACTTATCTTCATAGTTATTTATATGAAGTAACCTTTCCTCAGGTATTTTCATGCTTCATCAGTTTGTGATTGTTATCAGGCCTTAATTCCGACAATATTCCTTATCATTAAACACAACTATCATTCTGATAAAATTCATACATTTTCAAACTTTTTTTTTCAACACATGCTGATATTTATTTTTCTTGATCAGCAGAATGAATTATTCATATTTATCAAGTTTACACAGCAGAAATTTTATAGGTAGTTTGTTATTGTTAAACAAAATATATTCCATTCTTTTCTATTCAAATGTTCTTGGTGGTATTTTCAAAATGGCTGGCTTGTTTTTATTTTTCAAAAAGTCAAACATGTTCAAAACTGATATTTCGGTTACAGCCACATTTTAGGTCAGTTTTTATGATTTCAACTGTATTTTTTTTTTAACAAGATGGGGGAGGGCTGAGGGTTTTTGCCTATGACATCTGTAGGAATGTGTTAAATATTTTTCCAATTTTTGATTCTGCGCATAAGCCATGCATTGACTGGCAACAGACACTACTTTCTCATAAAAGTAAGTAGGCCTATATCAACACCCAAGCTTTGCTTCATTTTACTTGCTCACTTGGATGAATAAAAATAGGTAAACAAAAAAAAAGAACTAAATTCAATTAATTTCAAATTTCAAGTTTGAGAAAGATGAATAAATTATGAAATTTTGTCCACGTGGATTATTTTAATATAATTTTATTATTCATTATATATTATTCTCTTTCTTGAATTATACCTATGGCGACCATTTAACCTTCATTATATAACAAAATATTTCCATAAAAATATTACATATCTCTAAGGGAAAAAACAAGGATATTTTGAACTTTTACTTTGAATTGATTTTATAAAACATCTTAGTTTTATTTGTTACATGACTTTTTTCTTTTTTTTTAACAAAATGGAATTAAAAAAACATATGGTTCGAATATGATTGTGCATAAACTATTACAAGACCAATACAGTGAAAGCTAGAGTTTATCAGGTTATTCTCTAGATCCTAATTAGATGACACCAAGAAAGATATCTATAATTGCAATGAAAACCAATATTCTTATAGAGGAAACTGTTCCCTAAAAGAATATCTCATCACCACAACTCAAGTATTAATGATTTAAACATAAAAGAAACTATATTATACTAGTAATCTGATATCATTGAATTTAGTTTCATGCAATGAATAAACTGATAATATTTTTTTTGTTTTCTTCATTTGAACGAGTGAATTCTGTTTACAGAAGGATCTCTCTGCTCAAAATGTATCTATTTTTCCTGGGGCTGATAAAATGTTTAGTCGTATATTTGCCAGACAGATTATTGGGATATGTGTTATTGGCAATGAGTCGTGAAATATCTATCATCTTCTTTGGTTGCAGATTCATTCTCATTCCTTTTGGCACTAAGAAAACCCAGATTTACTTGTGATCCACATCCCTCACAAAAACTAAAGCCTACACTTGTAAACACACATACATATACATGTACTCACATGCAAATCTACACATGATGAGATCAATTACAAATCAAGCAGACAAGTTGACAAAATGATCAGCTTAGAGAGCTTTGCCACAGAATTTCCTTATAAGATTACTTCAGTTATCAAAAATGCCAACAAAAATATTTGCTTCATTTCTATGACAGTAATACATAAGAGTCTTAAGTACATGCAAATGCGTAAACATACGTATAAATAAATGCATGTGTTTGCTTGTATAGATGATTTTTCCTCTGATTTTAAAGAGGATATTGCTTGACATAGAATCTTTTCAAAGTAGCACTTTCAAATCTCTGATGATACTGAAAAAGAATTCCTCAAAAAGCCATCATATACCAACTCAAACTGTACAGATACATGATCCAAAATAGCGTTGCCAACTTGGATGATTTATATCTAAATTCAGATATCTTTTTTATTGCATTTAGATATTAGAAATCGTTTTTAGATATTGGATATCTGTTTCGATATTTTTTAAAGAGGCTCAGATATTTTTAGATTTTCCAGGGAAAAATATTGATATTTCTATATTTCTTTTAACAAAATCTTATAGTTTTAGATATCTTACCAATCATCCAAGATATCAAAATTTTGTCAAAATAGAAAATTTTGAACCTTGCGGTTCTTCCTGAAGAAATTCTTTTTTTTACAAATGTCTAATGGACTGAAGGCACTTTAAATTAGTGCCTCTAATCTAGTTAACCCTGGAACCTTCCAGAAATTTGTTAATCTTAGGAAAAAATTTTGAAGTTTTCACAAGAGGGGTTCTATTTACAATGTAACAATAATGCTAAACTGGGCACTTTCTTTCTAGCATTTTCACAGAGGTTTGGCCATCATGAATTATCTTCATTTTCTTTTTAAATTACTGTATTTAGGTATAAAATTCAAAACCTACTAAAGGTCATAATTATTCAAAACATAAAGATCTAGAATAAAAAAAAACTTTTGTATTTTCTTTTTATGGTCCTTTAATTTTTAAAGTTATTTTTTATATCTTGATAAAGTATGCACGGAATGAAGGCTTGATAAAATGTGGTTTATTTTCAGATAATTCTCAGATAATTTTCTAGAAAATCTAGATACTTTTTGGAATTTTTTGGCCAGGATTCTGGATATTTTGTAGATAATTTTCTTGAACAACTTGATATTTTTGGATTTTTTTCCCCTCAATTATGGATGTAGAAATTTCAAAAGAGTTGGCAATGCTGATCCAAAATATCTATTACTAGGAGAACCCAGGTTTTTAAATATCTAAAATGAATACAATCTCATGAGTTCACAATACTTTGTATTAATTACTTTGAAAATATACTAACAGTCTACGCTTGATCTGGAAATGTTGACTCCGTCAGAATTGCTTCTTCAAAGCATTCAAGAAAATAGTTCTATTTCACCTTAATAAAAATTTCCAAGAACATAAACATAAATATTTTGCAATGTCAATTGAATCATTAATGCTTTTCCCAAGGACATTAACACAAAGTGAAGGTAGTTGATCTCAATCGAAGTATGAACTCATCTTGCCAATTACATTTTCCATTCTACTAATCATCTGACCGCCAGTATCTCGACTGATATTTTTTAGAAATAAATAGATAATTATAAACAATACATAGACACTTGCAATTAAAGTTCTTCCAGTCATGCAAAAAGATGCACTTTATTGCAGTTTGGCTGGAAATAAGTTTTTACCCTCAATTGACCAGTGGCGACTTTTAGTGACCTTGGAGATAAGAAGCATACAAACATCAAGAAAACAATGGCTAACATTATATAAATTGATAAACTGGGAAATGGTGATTTTTTTTCTTATCAAAATGTAAATCATCTTTTATGGTTGTTAATCACATGAATCTTGGAAAAACATGTTTATGTATTTGCAATGATGTTTTAAAATAATTCCATTCATGCCAAGACGTATCAAGTAATCTTGAAAATCGAGCATCTTTTGGTGAATTTGTTTATCATTCAAGTTCAATCATATGACCCTATTGGCAGATTGATGATATAAATTTGTCTTTCCTTTGATTTTATAAACTGTTTAACTCAATGATGTATGTGAATTGAGATGATCAGGTACAAAAGTAAAGTACATTTAACTATTTGTATTTGAGAAATGCACAGATGATCCACTGAATGACAAAAGAGCTTTAAAGGCTCTTATGATGAATGGAAGTCAAACTCATGATATTAGATAGATTGATATTATTAGCAAAAAGTCAATTCGATTATAGGTTTGGATAGTTGTGTGAATATATTGAAGAAACTTGGTCTTTGATTAGTGGTGTTATACTGAGAGATGACTGCTGATTTGTTACATCTCCATTCATATTCTCGCTTGATAATGAGGGTATGTTGTAAATCAAAATTGTGGCCTCATTTGTTTGATTTATAATGACCGCATTGGAATGGTTATCTATTCTGAGTGGTCTGCGGTGTACATACATTTTTTTTAATAGTCAGACGCTTTCTTTGATGTTTGCTTTGGGGCAATCCTGACAAGGAATTTCATATATTTGTTCTTTTTGTTAGTCTTTCTGCATTGTGTATGAAACGGTAGTGGTATTGGAGGTTCCTCAAGGTGTGTTCAATGTTATTCTCTGTGTTCTTTGAATATTGGTGGCTGTATATCCTGAGGGTTTTTAATATACTTTTAAAATATGAACCTGGCTACCCTAACAGAGAAATTCAATTTAGCTGAATCCACCATAGACTTTATACATGAAACAGAAATTGACAATACCTTACCTTATCTCAACATTTTACTCCATAGAACTGACTCCAACCTTAAATTAGGAGCATATCGTAAGTCCACCTTGAAGAATACCCTAATCAATCTCTACTTGCATCACAACAACAGAATAAAGTCCGGTTTCTTCCTGAGTTCTCAGGATATGCAACCCCCAATATTTTAAGAATGCAGAAAATCAAAGGACTTCTAATACCCTCACTATTTCATACACAATGCAGAAAGAAAAACATATAAAATGCACAATACTTACAAAAATGACAAAGACAATACCCCACCTAATAGATATGTCTTATTGCCAACTAATTTACATTTCACTACAAGCACATCTAAAACAAACCATGAGAAGAAAAAACTCTGTAGCCTGTATATATGAAAACCCTTCTGGACTGATGTGGCTCGCCTTCCCTTCTCCCTGTTTAAACACTTCAGTTTTGAATTGAACCCCTCTTTCAGCTAATACACACACACATACGCACATACACTAAATAATTTGTTTTTGGTGATCTCTCATACCCATTAACTATATTTACTATACTTGAGCTATATTTAGATATAAAAATTGACTCTTCACACACACACACACACACACACACACATACACACACACACACACACAATTTAAAACACTTAATATATACTCAATTTAATTGTTAATCATTAAACCAGCCCTAAACCAGACATGAATTATCTTTTACCTTTAAAACCCTACTCATTCAAACATCTATAAACACTTTTTCATCTCAATATTTTACAAATGAGAGTCTATCATTTACAGCTTTTATTGTTGTCAATAAAGATATCCTTCCTACTGAACATTGTCTAATAGGAAAATCCAAGTTACCCAATTTATTTCCCTCCAGGCTTTCTACATTCAATCTAAAAGAATTCTGATCAACTACAAATTGTTGACTTACTTAGAATTCTATTCTCTGAAGTTATTCCTATTATCACTTTAAAGTTTAACAGGTTTTCTCATCGTTTTGTTTAGATGAAGTTTCCTGGAGGCCCTATCTCTCTTATCATTTATCTAAAACAGGGAAATTGATGAACTTTTCTTTTATGAAAAAATTGACAAGCAGTCCTTTGTCATAAATAACAATAGAAATAACAATAGAAACAAATTAAACATTTTTGTGTGTGGTAAGAGAAAACTAACATGAGATTTTGAGAGAAGGAGGTTTTCTTTTTCATACCTAACAAAAAATAGGAAACTCTCAAGTATATAAGAGTTATCCTTTCTGAGGTATCCATGAAAATTATAGGCTATTTGGAAGGAATGTAAATCAATATATAGAGTGAAATATAAGACAAATTAGTTTTGTTCCAGAAAATATCAGGATAAGCTATGAACTAAAATGTTAAATTACCCTCCACGTGTTATCAATATAAACAAATGTTTCAGTCACTTAGGTACATAAAAACCGAGTTTCTTAATCCTTTACTTGGCAAACTTCCTATTGCTGCCTATATCAACAGAACTCTAAGCTACAAGTTGTTTTTATCTCCAAAATAAAAACAATGTGTTTTAAATTATAGTCTTAGTTGATATTACATAATTAGGCAATTTAACCTGTGTCAAATTTTATGATTAAATATTAATTTTGGTTTTATAGATCCAGAAAATTTAGATCAAAAGAAAAAGCCACTGAGAATCAATATTCCTTTGACTTATATAAAAAATATTTTTATGTTGGCCTAATTTTATTGAACAACTTGTTACAAATTACCTTGATAATGTTAGAATATTCCTAGATAATATTACAAAGTACCTATATCATATTATGATATACCTAGATAATGTTACCGTGTACCTATATAATGTTACAATGTACCGCGATAATTCTATAATATACCTAATATGATATACGTAGATAATGTTACAATGTATCTAGATAATTTTATGATATACCCAGATAATGTTGCAATGTACCTAATGTTATGATATACCTAGAAAATATACCCAGATAATGTAACAATGTATCTAGATCATGTTATGATATACCTAGAAAATATACCCAGATAATGTAACAATGTATCTAGATCATGTTATGATATACCTAGAAAATATACCCAGATAATGTAACAATGTATCTAGATCATGTTATGATATACCTAGAAAATATACCCAGATAATGTAACAATGTATCTAGATCATGTTATGATATACCTAGAAAATATACCCAGATAATGTAACAATGTATCTAGATCATGTTATGATATACCTAGAAAATATACCCAGATAATGTAACAATGTATCTAGATCATGTTATGATATACCTAGAAAATATACCTAGATAATGTAACAATGTATCTAGATCATGTTATGATATACCTAGAAAATATACCCAGATAATGTAACAATGTATCTAGATCATGTTATGATATAACTAGAAAATATACCCAGATAATGTAACAATGTATCTAGATCATGTTATGATATACCTAGAAAATGTTACAGTATACCTACATGATGTTATGATATATGTAGATGATGTTACAATGTAAACATATAATATTATTATATACCTAGATAATGTTACAATGAACCTATATACTACAATGTATAATGTTACAATATACTTAGATGATCTTACAATGTACCTGTATAATATTACAATGTACCTATATAATACTACAACATACGTAAATAATGTTGCAATGTACCTATATATTATTACCATGTACCTTTATAATGTTGCAATGTACCTATATATTATTACCATGTACCTTTATAATGTTACAATGTACCTGTATAATATTACAATGTACCTAAATAAATAAAATGATAAAGGTGAGGCTATAAAGTAAGATAAGACGGTGTCTTTCTTCGGAAATTCAGGAATTGAAACAAAGTATATTAGTAATACTGAAAACACAAAAACAATTAAGAAGAAAATAAGATTAATAAACAGGCCTGGTGAGTTACACTCTATAGGCAGCATACCATTTCAGGAGAGGAAATGGGGATCAATTTTTTTTTAAATTGAAAAACAGGTGATCAATAGATAAGTTACTTCTCTTGTCTTTTGTTGAGCAAGGACTGCTAAAAAATCCAAATTAAAAAAAACAAAACAGGCTTTAACACTGCTAGATACAAAGGGACCTATTTAGCATGAAATTGCATTGTAAATTGATCCCCCCCCAACATATTTGAGGGAATTTTCAAAAAATTAAAAAAGTTTTTTTTTAGACATAATCAGGAGGACTGAAAGTTCAAATTTTCAGTCCTCTCACGTTGGTGAATTACATATAAACAAACACCAATGGAGTTTGTTGATACATTTGACTGTAGAATGAAAACAGCATTGACTGGTCCCCATTCGAACTTCAAACTTAATTGATTTATTTCACAATCGTAATAATCACAACAAAAGTCAAGGAAGAGATGTGAGTAAATGAGCCTATGGTCACAGAGCAACCAATTTGGAATAAATAATAGCAGAAATAGCTATTATCAATCATGTCAGAGAGAAGCCATAGTAATAATTATAACAAAATAATCATATAATTTTATTTTCATACAATTCTTACATAGATCTATTTTCAATATATATTTGGGCAGAGCCCAATCTAAAGGTACGTTTTTTTATATTGTGTGTAGCAGCCTTCAATAGCTGTCATGTAAAATAATTTTCCATTCATCATTCAAAACTAAGGCTTCGAAGCTTTTCAGTTACTTCTCTTCAGTGTTGCCTATTCAGATATTTCATATCAAAATGTAGGTGATTCTAACGAGCAAGGTCAAGGGAGATAATTAATGGAAATTATAAAAAATAAAGATCTATAGTCATTATTTTTTCATTCACTTTTATTAGAGTTCTCCAGAAAAGCTGATCCAAAAAACTTCACACTTGACACTGCACTATCTTGTAGCTGACAAATATATCTGGTGAATGTCAATTTCACACAATGGCCAGTTGTTGAGTTGCCATAGTGCACACACACACACACACACACACACACACACACACACACACACACACGTACAGATTTCTTCAATTGTAGTCAGATATGAAATCATTTATAAAAAAAAAGATCCAGAAAGCATCATGAAGATGTAAATTTCTAGACGAAAATTTCAAGTTTTCTTAAATTGAAACAACATAATTCCCAAGGAAATCTACATTTTTAAAGGTTAAAAAACTTGCATGTAATATTATATGTTATATTGGTTATCATACTCACAAATGGCTATTCAATTATAAAAATTACATTTTTCCTCTCTCATCTTTTGCATACATATACACATACACTCTTTCGCACCATAACAGGCTCGAGAACTCAGGGCTTCTGAGAGGGGGGTGCAGCCAGTGCATCACACAGGGGCCAAGACGGGAACCTAAGAGTTTTTTCCAGTAGGGTTATGTCTAATAAATCCAGTAAATTTCTCGTGCCAACTTGACAAAATATTTGATAAGAAATGGTAGTAATCTCTTAGAAGATGACAACTACGCCTCTCCTCTCAGCATCATTAGGAAAAAAAAGACTGATACTACATTTTGCCGTTATAAGGATTATATTGAGGGAAAAAATTTAAGCAGAATTAATTGCATTTTATTCAATTCCTTGTTTGAATGCCCTTGAAAAATATGGATTAAATAAAAATATTGGAATACAATTATATTGACATCAGATTTTATTGAAGCCACTGGAGAGAATTTCTTTGATAATAAATTACAATCTTACATTAGAAATAGTTTATTACTTTATGCAAAACAAAACTAATTTGAATATTTCATTTTCTCATCCCAACATGAATAGATACTTTAATTTGACATTTACTTAGAAAAACTACATTATATTGCTTTAAATTTGAGTGATGTGTAAATTAAAAAATGCATGCCCTCTATAAAATACACACACACACAGGTAGGTGTGTGTGTGTGTGTGTGTGTGTGTGTGTGTGTGTGTGTGTGTATGTGTAGATACACTCAGCTGATGTGCTTCATCAGTCTCTTGGAATTCAGTGAGTCTATTGATAAATTCTTATCACTCAAAATAATCAACAATACTCACTATTTTCAACAATAGAAAAAAGTGAGGATCGTAGATTAAAACAGCTACGCCAATATGAGAAGAATAGATAAAATAAACACAGCTATTCGAAATTCTGTCATAATTCTAGACTTAATTGTTTTAACTGACTGATGACTAGTGAAGCAGTTCCATCGTTCTCATGAATAATTAATTTAGGCTGTGATGTCATATGCTAATGAACGATAAGTAACAAATTATATAGCATGAAAGAAAAGCGTGTCTAATGTATGAAATTGCAACGAGACCTTGCTGTGATGAACGTTATTCCCTCATATGACCAAAACCAGTTTTATAAACTGTTGCAGTGCAGCCGGTACAATCGAATGAAAGTTTGAACGTTCGATAGCTGCTGCCGTGAGCATGTGACACTTCTTTAAATGTAGAAACCACGTGCTTCGAAACAGAGGAAAATACGACTCATAAATATCAGGATCCCCAAAGTGTCAATGCAATGGTGTGCGAGAAAGACGGCGAAAATAGGGGTAGAGAAGCCGACACACGATGAATGAAGAATGATTGAGGGTTCGAAGAAAGGAAAAGAAAGATGAGGAGGAGGAGGACCGGCAGCCTGATAACAGCTGGCGAAAGATCGGTGGGGGTGTAAATGGTGTAAATTGAAAATAAATAAGTAAATACGGGGGTGGGAAAGCGAGAAAAAAATATCCCCCAAAAAGGAAGTGGTTTGCAATTATGCAAGGCTAGCATAATTACAAACCGCTTCATTATTTTTCGGCTTTTGCAAGGCAATTGTTGCAAGTAAGTAGGGAAGGAATGAAAAGAGTACGTATATCTTCTACCAACGCTGCGTGCGCGTGTGTGTGCGCGCACGCCCGCCCGTATACGCGTTCGTGTACGTTTGAGTGAAAAAATAGACGGAGGTTGATGTGGAACTCATCTATGCAATTAGTTGGACGAAGAAGTGGTGTGTGATACTATGTGCATTGAACCAAAACACTAATTGACCATGACGAAAAAATTCACTAACAGTAGTAAATAAATATTGAAATAATTTGGAAATCAGATAACAGCTACACGAACATGGTGCCACTGCACTGGGCAGGGGATACTCAAGTTTTGTCGAAGAACCGGCTTGTAAGCTCAGATCCCAACCCACTGTTTTATGAGAAAGGGAAGCAGCTGAGTTGTATTTTTGATTGAGAAAAAAAAAAAAATACCCTGGGGCAGAGCCGTATTTATGTATGGGATGTTGCCCAAGGCCTTATAATCTAAAAGGGCTTTTGGTCTCTGGAGGAAGAAAAAAGAAAATATTTACCACTAATCTTATTTCATTTGTAACGATAGAAATAAGATGCATATCAAGTTTTTTTTATGAGAAAAATAAATCACGTTTTTAAGAATAAATTATGAAAAAGTAACAAAAATAAAATTCATTTATTTTTAAATTAATGTATAGCATTGAGCTATTTTCACAAGCACAAAAGGAATACACATTTTTGTACTGAGATAATAAGAAATAACACTAGTCACATGATTATTCTTTAAAAGAGGTCTTCAGATATTTTTGCAACCACCAATAATCTTTAATATGGAAGCAACTGTGCACCCATAGAATGAATGTACGATAGAAGTGGGCAGGAAAGAAACTTACCAATAACCAAGCAACAATATACACTCATAGATAAGTCACACTCACTTTTGGTCAATATCATTTCTGTCTGATCCTTTGACCTATGTACGGTAACTGAGACATAGTAAAAAAGCAGCATGTAAATTTGGGGGGTTAAAAAAACTGCGACTTATCTTTGAATATACACAGACCCTCAATAAATTTTTCATTTCAAAAATCAAATGCTGCAAGGTCCTCTCAGTAAACTTATTATCTTGAAACTTTTTTTGATTATCCTTTGCTATTTGTTAGAAAGATATTTTTAATTTTTTAAATTTGAAGAAGTTCAGGATTAATCACCTAATTTCCCATTGTTTTTAAGTTTGATTGATGCAGTAATCATATCAATGCAGTAATTACATCTTTTTTTTTAATTGTGGAAATCATACTATTTTTGTTTATTGGAAAATCGAAGGAAACGAGTAACATTTTTGGCATTAAAAAAAAAGTAAAATTGTGACTCATGGGGTCAAACTCCACTTCAACTTATATTTTGAGTGAATATTGCTAACACAACTGCTGTAATATAAATAAGAAATTATAAAAATATATGCTTTTAGAATAAATGTATTAATTTATTACAACGAAATATGCCCTTGTATATTCATAACTAATTTTTCTAAATATGTAAGATTCACCAGTTCAGCTCAGTCGGCAAGAGAGCCACCAACCGATCACTTGATCGTGATTTCAAATCACGGTTGGGAAATGTCAATTTTATATATTGGTTTGGTTTAACATGATGGTACAGACAAACAGTGAAGAATTTACTTCTCTAAATTTGGTGAGGATTGTTCTTGTTCTTGTTATATTAGAAAAATAAAGTCAACTCCCTTGGACTGGAGTTTTACAAAAATTGTGTAGTTTATGTAGATAGTACCAAGAGTGGTTGTACATGTCAGTAGTGGTCTGCAAAGTCTGGTGCAGGAAACTTCTCACAGAACGATGCTTTATGGTTGGATAGACCAGTAGATCAAATAAAGACATTGCTTCAGAATAATCATCATACAACAAAAGAAATAGCCTACATACTCAAATTATCCAACTCATGTATTGAATAATCATTTGCATTAGCTTGGTTATGTTAGTCACTTTGATGTGTGGCTTCCACAGAAGGTGAGCAAAATAAGAAACCTATTGAACTGTAATGATAATGTTTTGTTCAGGAAACAGGAGATTGTGGAGCAAGTTGAATGAACTAACACTAACTGTGCCAAAGGCTGGTCTCAATCCAAAGAAGGTGATTCTGCATATACAGTGGGATTGGAAAGGAGTCTTCTACCATACAGGGGCAAATCCAGGATTCTAAATTAATTTTGAGCATGGGTAAGGGGCTCCAAATGGAATTATGTGAAAAAAAAAATTTAAAACATCCAAAATAAGAAAGCAATATGATCCAGCTTTTTCCACTTACATTTGAACAGTAGCTTTTTAGCACCGCAATTGACAAAAGAGTAAACTGAAAAAAAATCACCAAAGAAACTTACCACAGAACCAATGAACAAATTGTGAAGAATAAGACTGAAAAAAATCTTACTTAAATAGAAAACAAAATAAATCTTTATTTTACTTTGGATTATTTTGGTTTTTTATTTATGATATTTCTTTCTCAAGATATTTTTTATAAATCATGTGATGTTCTAAGCCAAAAGGTGAGTCTGGTAGCACTGATACAAGATTAAAAGAGCTAAAAAAAAAAAATTTTCTTCTGAATTTCCAAAAGTGAAAAAAAAAAGGTTTTAGAAGATGTTTAGTGGAGTACTCATGTGAATTTGCAAGGTTTGTTACATAGGTGTGGTAAGGAGATGAAGAAAGGAATGTGGTGGGGGCACTTGTTTCATTCAATCCACATAACGAATCCAGGTTGAGTTATTTTCTTCTTCATTCGGTTGTCGTTTGATGCTCATTGGTATCTCAGCGATGCTGAAAGGAATAACTCTCATTGGCAATACTGAAAAGACAACTTTCATTGAGATAACTGATTTCATTAGAAAAACGAAGACAAATTTTGTGTTTTTAAAAATGACCATACTTTATTATCTTTCTCACAACAATGCACTGCTCTGGGAAACTGCTCTTTTAAGAGATTTTGTTTTTAACATTTTCAGTCAAAATATTTTGTTCTAATAACTTGTCAAACAACAGACTTCCAATGCTGAGGTTAAATATTTTTGTTCCCAGGATGGGAGCTCACAGCCTTGACTGACTAAAATTTTTCATCTTGTAGATGTTGGACGCTCCCCTTTGGCACCCTCTCTCAACTGGTGTCTCCCCGGTATTCTCCCCTCAAGTCAAAATTCGTACTGATATTCATACCGTTTTTCAGCATACATGTCTCATTTCTATGTGTCAATCACATGGTGTTATACCATTCTGCATTCTCTCTAAGAATTGAATTTTTGGGCATTTCATTGACACTTTTGAGAGTTTTATTCAGAAATCAAGCAACATTCTTTTTTAGACATATTCGAGTTGAGTTTTTACCAATCAATTTTTCTCAATGTGTATTAACAGCATCTTATTCTTCTAAATCCCCAATACACCAACGTACCTAACCTAAAATATAACAGATTGCCAAATGGTCTGTCTGGTAGCTCTGACACAACAAAAACAATTGATCATGGTGATTAAGAGATAGATGGAAAATCAGATAGAATTTGATTTGATTTGTTTTTAAGAGGTGATATTTATGACTTTTAAACTTTTTTTTACGTTCTAGGGAAAATATTAGGTGTACATAGACACTGCTTAAAGGAAATAAACAAAGTCATTCTTCCTCTTACTTTCAACCTCAATACCAAAGTACCCACTGATAGCAAGATCATTTCCAATCAGCAGCTTCATTCTCCCCTCCTTTCTATGAACATTATGAGGTCCCCACTCACTCTGAAATTAAGCAGCCAGCTAAAAATGTGTTGATTTTAGCATGCATTTACATTGTAAATTAACCCTTCTCACACACACACACACACACACACACACACACACACAAAACATTTTAGGAGGTGATTTTCTAAAACTAACTTGTAAAAAACCTGCTTAGGGATCACACTGGTACACAGAATATTTCATGGAGTTATGTTGTATGGTTTCTGTGATAGGTTGCCACATACAGACAGACCTTTGGTGGATTATAATAAGATGACGAAAACAAAAATTTTAAACCAAACAAACTTCTTGGTTGCCGAATATTTCAAGTTTGTTTTTAAAGAATTCAATGGTCTAATAAAATGATGTGTCTTTTCTCATATACATATTTGAAATTACCATTATTGTTGATAAGAGGGGTAGAAGAGAAGCCTTATCAACCAAAAGGATAAAACCAAGTTTTAAGTACATTTTGTATTTTTTCAAGAGGAGAATATAAACATAGACAGTAAATTTTATTTATTTTCATCCACTGATGATAAGAGCTGGAGCAAAGAACTCCGAAGTTTCAATCTGTCATATGAAAAATCATTCTTTTCTTGAAACACACCTGGGAAATGTAATTTTGAGCAGTTTCAACAAGTGTCTTATATTTTCACAACTGTATATCAGCTCTAACTCTGGTGTATTGTTTGGTATTTTAAAAAGACCTGTTTTTTTTTTAAAAGAAAGAAAATATTGAAATTGTAAGAACATTGTAATTTGCCCTTTGCAGAATTGTCTATTATTTTATTTGCAATTCATTAAAATACCAGTTATTTATGCTATGTATAGATTATTTATAAATATCTGTATTTTTCAGTATAAATGTATTTGCAAACACAATACTATGTTTATTATTTTCATTAGGTTGTACTATTCTAATCTGATGAACCACTTTGGAATGTTACTCACATTTAAAAAATCTGCATATCACCAATGAATTATGAATTGCGTGATATCATATAGAAAATCATATGAAATGATCTACTATAGTTAGACAGTTGATATATCACTCAATTCAGACAATGTAAATAGAATAAACCGTTGAAGAAAATGGGGCTGCTGCAGGAATTGAACCTGCCACCAATAGGGTAGTCACTTCAAGATAGCAATGCTCCTACCATTGAGCTAAACAACCGCCTGTAATGCAAAGGCCAAATAACTCCTTTGAACCCAAATTCTCATCTCGTTTATTCTTCGTCTTTTCCGTCTTTTTCAACGTGACTGTATATATTGAGTATTAGAATTCACTCCACATTCTTATGAATTCATTCATGTTTATTTTTTAAACATCATTTTTTTTTCAATATGTATTCTTTTGGGGAGCTTGTTTTAAAAATGAAATATTCTAAAATTTCAATTTCAAAGAACAATTTATTCAAATTCAAAACAAACAAATCAAACAATTTATTCAGATTAAAAACAAACAAAAAAAGATTAGAATTTTAGTATATTTTAATTCTTAAAACTGTGTGATTTTTTTAAACAATGTGTACTCATGCCGTAAGAATGACACATATATAAGATTTATATTTTGTCAAGTCCTTACAATTATTAGGTTTTAGCAAGTGACAAATGAAAGGAGATAAGGGTGATGAGTATTTACATCAATATACTGATAAAGCTTTGTTTATTGTCTACTGAAATGCTTTTGCCTAATACATTTCATTTTTACAGTTGGTTTGCTGGATAAGTCAATATATTCCTTTGCTGACCTAGATACAGTGACAGCTACAGTGGGCCAATAATCAGTTGTGTATCTGTAATATAAATTCCCTCTATATGTTCTAGAAGCATCAATTTAGCTCAGTTAGTAAGTCAGCCACCCATCAACTGTTTTGTCATCATTTCGAATCACTGTTGGGTAAAATTAATTTCATATATTGGCTTAGGTTAACATGGCAGGACAGACAGACCAGCAAATCTACAAAAAAAGTGACATTGACTTTTATATAATGATTTTGACTAACATATCTTGATATTTTTCTTTTTTCATGTTTTCGTGCATGTGTGTGTGTGTGTGCATGTGTGTGCAAGTGTGTGAGAGTGAGTGAGAGTGTGGGTAAGAGAGTGAGTAAATCTACAACTTTCAGCTTATGGAATTTCTTTCAATATGCATGGTTAAGGAACTGAAATTAATACAAACATATGGATGTAAAGAAAACCTTATACTGCAAAGATTTTATTCAATTGTTAACCCATTTTGATTCAAGATCTTTTGTCTATTTATTAAGTATCTTGGTGCCAGAAATTGTGAGGATTAATGTCATCTGTTTCAGTTTTCTGATGAATATCAGTCTATTCTCTAATACTCATTATCTCATTCTATGATAATTGTGTTTAAAAATGTATTCTATTCTCATAACACATTATCGCATTTTTATGTAATGTATAAAAATCTCAGATTTTGGCAGAAGATGATCAAAGAATTTCTACTTCACAGATTTATTTTTATTATTTACAATAGATGGAGAGACGAGTTAGACAAGTTTAGGAAGTACTGGCTCTGCGATGCCCATAATAGAGAAGTGTGGCAAATCCTGGGGAAGGTGTATGTCCAACGACGGACGTTGAAAGACTGATGATGATGATAGATAATAAAGTTTATAAGAAAAAAAATCTGTGAAGCAAAAATTCTTTGATCATCTCCAGCTGAAATCTGAGGTTATTATACATTATACAAAAATGTAATAATGTGTTATGACAATTTAGTACACTTTATAAACAGGATTATGATAAACAAGTTAATTTGAATATATATCAAACCTTTTTTCTGCAAACTTAGCTGTAAACTAAAAAAGTTGAAAAACAACCTGTGAACATTACAACAGAAAATGATAAAAAATGAACTAGAATTCAGTATAAACATTCTAGTTTTTACTGCATGTTCAATCTTTGTTTTAATGTTACCTGGTTGTTTTCCAAATTTTTAGTTAAAAATTAATTTTAAAAAAGAATAGTTGGCAGTCAATTGTAAAAGATTCATGAATTATAAGATTATGAAGTAAATATAAGGGAAAAGGACTTTATACTATTATTGGTAAGAAGGATGGCCTGCAGATATTTATGGAGCATGAGTTAAAGACATGGTATAATGTACAAACATGAAAACTGCTAAATGATCTTTAACAATCTTCAGAAAAGTATTACTTTAAAGCTTTAAGATCCATAGTGTGTAACAAAAGGGAGTTTTGTTTGATGAATATTTAACAGATGAGGAAGTAATGTTGATATACCCCTAAATAATCAGTTATTTATTTGCTACTTCCAGAATTTCAAGATAAACCTCAATTACCTTCAACCTATTAAGCTTAATTCTGGCTCAAATTTCTGGTAATATTCTCTTAGATTACTTTCATTTTGACAGAATTCATCCTGTTATTAACTGAGAGTTGTCTTATGCATCTATCATACTCTGATGATAAAACAGGATAAAACACTCATTCAAATCTTTAAAATATTTAATTATTTTATAAGTCTATTATTTTTGTTCGTGACCTCAATTCATAAAACTTGAAATTTCAAATATATAAAGATTAATTGGTAAAAAAACTGCAAGCCACTAGAAAACCTGATAAAATTCAGATCAAATATAGTAATGAGCCTAAGATAAGATTGTGCAGTTTAAAATATTTTCATTCTTTCAATCATGAGGACATTCAGCTACTAAACATTGAAGTCAATCTGCTGGGGGTTGAGAATGATTTTAAAAAAACTATCGAAAATCAAGCTAGGGAATGTTTTTAAACCCTTTTAAGAATGAGAGAGAAGCCCTTCCAAAACATTTATCCGGCAATTAAACCAATTATCATTTAACACTGATAATGATGATAATTTCAAAGATTAATCCAGAAGGGCTTTATGGCATGCTTAGTCAGAAAAAAAAGTCATCAATTTTTCCAAGACTAGCACTATGCATGCGCAAAGATGATCAATTCTCCACGTGGTTTTATTTGTACTTAAAAACATTAATTCAAATCAATACTGCTGTCACTTTCATAGTCTACCTCATTTCCATCAGAGTAATTTGGATATTCCTGACTGCTGCAGTCTTCACAAAAACATGTAGGTGTATGTTTTGGGTTGTTTTTTTGGCATGAATAATGTCCTGGAATGCAGTCAGATTGAAGACCACTTTTAAACAATTCCAGAATCTCATCTTGGATAGGCATTTTCAAGCAGAGCCATGGTACATCATTATTATTTTCTGAGATTCAACCATGCCCTTCTGGAAGCTGTCAATGCTTGTATTGAGAGTTGACAGCTCATACAAGAATTCTATACATAGTTTGCTCTAGATACGTGAAAAATTAATGTTGCTTGTGTTGGAGGTAACTTTTCATCTTCCTTTCCTTTGTGAAAAAGAAACTCTGTACCTACTAACGTTTTGATATTCCTGAGAATTTCCTTCCCAAGTTTGTCCCTGTAAATGGGTGTAATCAATGCAAAGCTTTTGCTTTAGCAGCAACAAGTGCTTTTTAGCATTTCCCAATGTTGATAATATCTTACTTTTGTTTTCTTTTCCTGCTATCGGCTTGACTGGATCTTCTTTTGCACAAATTTCACTAGCTTCCAGTGATTTCCAGCAACAAAATATTTTATGCTTTTTCTGATATTTCAAAATCATGAAAAGTTCCTGAAAAATTACCATTCTTGAAAGTTCTTTGTATCCTTTTTAAGAATAAGTATAGCTCCAAGTAATACCTTGATATAACCTCCACTGACCCCATCATCTAAATAAGCTGCCAAAATAGGGTCAACTGTTTCTTTTTAAGTCAGTAAGTCACATTCATTTTTCCAGAATGAAGCATGAATTTCAGTATTGGGTAGGTTCTCTTAAATTATCTTTTGTATTAGCTTTTTAGAGTTGTCAGATGCATCTTGCATTCCATTCTCTTCCAAAATATATTTAATTTATTCTTTATTCGAATCATTCATTGGCAAAACCAAATTTTTAACTCACTGTGTACTTCACAATGTTTACTATTCCAATGTTTGCAATCACTCAACTTTACAATCTTTTGTTTTTGGTGGCTTCAATGACAGTTGTTCTTCTTTTATCAATCATGTTCAATGATACTTAGCATCATACACTTACACATTTAATTTGATCAGTGAAGCACTTCACAATAACGTTGTAAGATTGACTTTTCCAACAGTTTCGTAACCGTTTTACCCATATTAACAGTTTTCACCTTGTGAAGATCAGGCTTTCTTCAGACTGGCAAAATATACACTTTTCTGAATCATAAAGTGGGGTAGTTCTCAAGACCTGAATCTCTTTTGTACACAAGTCATGAGAAACATGTTTGCAGGCAGATGTTTTCCCTTTCCTAATTGGCAGTTCATTTGGACCATCAGATACAGATCTTTTTAAGCTTTTTCTAGTCTTGTAAGGTTTTTTCAGTTAAGGAGCTTTCGTTGACAAGAGAAATGATAGTTATTGCACTCAAATCCTTTTTGTTTTGCCAACTCTGTGTAGTTAAAATGACAAAGCTTTGCCTTCTTCTTGGCATATTCAAGAATTTTAGCAACTGAATCATGATTTTTTACATCCATCACATTTCTCAATGGATCTAGTCCAGGGGCAAAAGTCATCCCATGGGATTTGAATGAATTAAAGGAACGATTACCAGGGATACATTGCTTATATGGTCTACTAACATGGATTACCAGGTGTTTTAGCTGAATGTCTATTATTAGTCCAAGTTGGTCGTCACAATAGAGATTCACTGAGATATTCATCAATTAACTATTTTTCAGAAAATTTGCACAGGAAGTAATTGGTTCAGCATAAGGGAAAAAAAAGATTAATAACTATTTTTCATTGCAACTGAGCCATATTCATAGGGACTAGGGGTGCCAGGAGGCTATGAATATGAAAATCAGCAGATAATTTTTGAAGACCGCCCCCTCTTTTTGCTCCCTCAAACCCATAAATTTTACCAAATGAATTGGTCACCGAACTACCCTATATCTTGGAAACTTTTTAATTGGAAGCATGCAGTTTTCGCTATTCAATAAGTTTTGAATATTCATTTGGATTTTTTTAAATGATCAGACTCTGCCGGTTTGCCACGCTTTTTTAAGCTTGATAACTCTGAAACTGATGAAGATAAAAACATAAGATTTTCACCAATTGATAGCCATCATTTTAAGATTGATCACGTATGCAACAAGTTAGGGAATCATGGCAGTTTTTCCGGAGCAGATCATTTTTGCTCATACAGATGTATACAGCAGTATGGCATAAAAATGTTATTTTATGTCTGTATAAGCAAGGATTAGCTCATTTTTAGAGTATTTCAAGAATGGATAAAGATTTTCTGAATATGTTTTTGCCAAATATTAAGGCTTATTATGAGGTGATACAAATTATCAACGACAACAAAATTAAAATGAACAAACAAATGAATAATAATAATTAGTTACAAATAATAGCCATCATATACCTCTAGCTACAAAGAAGATCAGGAGTGATGAAATACTTGGAAGTCCAATGGTCAAAAATACCTATTCAATTATCATCCCTCATCCCAGTCATGTGACCTTGGCACTATATTTGAATTTCTCTCCTTTTCCTGGGCAACATTATTAATCAGATGGAATTAAACTGCTTTTCCCATCTGGGGCAAGAGGATCACATATGCTCTGGACAGTAGAAAAAGCTTTCAACACAATGTATGTAATCTCATACAATTTCACTTTACACACACTTAAAGACATTACCACCACACTCACCACAAAAAACTTATATTGCATTAAATACATATTGCTAAACTTACACTGAGAACTCTCTCAAACAAACTCTGAAAGACATTGATTGAACATCTCTCTTATAAAGACCTGGCCAAAACCTATATTTTCCTTTGTTTGAAGGAATAAAATACAGTTCTCTCTTGCTATTCACAGGGATTAGGGGTGTGAGGAGGCCATGAATACAAAAATCAGCAAATAATTTTTGCAGACCATCCCTCTTTTTGCTCCCCAAAATCCATAAATCTTGTAACATGAATGACATTGACATTCCCAAATTGTAAATGCACAAATATATAAATGAATACAGTAAAGTATACAATAAAAATTTTAAATTTTGAAACTTGACTTCATTTTTTTCTGGTGACATATCCATCAATTTTGGTATAATTGATATTTTTTTTTGTCAAAAATGTAAAAACAGCTTTAATCTGCTCAGAAATCCTCTGAGAGTATACAATAGCATTTTTTTCTTACAACTAACTTCATGATACTTTCTTGCAGATAAACTTTCAAACAGAATATTTAATTATTGCAATACATTTCAAAAGATTGTTAAAAAAGTGTGCAGTAGATGCAAGTAAAAAAAATATGTAGAGTTGATTAACAAAAACCATAAATTTCATAAAACTACTGTGCAGTAATTATTGATAATTTTTTTTCCCTTTTCATGCTACAATTTGCATAATATTTTTGTTCCTTTTTTGAAAAAATATTTCCGGTCTGAGAAAAGTTGCAATAAAAAGCAACAAAAGTTTTAAGATGAAGGTCAGTGGTTGCATAAAAAAAAAGGAAAAAATTGATAATAATGATTCCTTATACTTCATCCACTAAAAAATAGATAAATTTGTCCACTGCACAGTGAATTAGATAAAAATTCAATGTCTAAAATACCGTTTGATGAATTGACTCACTAGTGTTTATATTGTCTACATAAATAACCTAATAACACAAATATTATTACAGTGCATTTATGATTTTTTATAATTCCCTAAACTTTTTGTTTTGTTTATACTGCACAGCATATTTTCTATAATGTGTTTTTCTTGCAGTATACAACAAAACTCCCCCGAAAATTCCTATTTAATCATTCAAGCCTGAGCTATGAATTATTGAAACTGTTATAGAAAACCTATGAATAGTAAAGGATAACTGTAATCATTTGTGTTATCATCTTATTATGATCCCTCTCAGATATGACCTATACACATGGAGTCAGCTTTAAGGACTCTCTATTTTACCACACTCATATTATTAATCACTTTCTTTACCATAAATTGTTTAATGTCTCTTCATCTACCAAACTGGTACCTTTCCAACATGAACTGAAATATACATAAAATCCTTCTGATACACTCCACAGTAACGACTTTAAGGTCATATCTACACTTGAATACAAAATAACACAACTTGTTTCATTCAACAGAGAAAAATACTCTAGAAAAAAAATCCATTTCCTCAATCGTCAACATGAAATAATGCAACAAATCCATTTTTTTTTAACAGAACAAAATCACCTGGAACAAACAACCAAGAGAAAATCAATTTCTACAGAAATGAAAAGCTTGCTTACATTGCTACAATGAAAATGCTATGAACAAAACAAACAAGTATCAAAAATCTATTTCTACAAAATAAACCTAAAGCGACACTACAGAAAGAACAAACAACAACATGAAAATACAAAAAAATAATATCTCTAATAGGAGTATAAAAAAAGGAAAGCAAATTAACTTTACCAATAGACAA
Organism: Thysanoteuthis rhombus; assembly: GCA_963457665.1. Lineage (NCBI taxonomy): Eukaryota > Metazoa > Mollusca > Cephalopoda > Oegopsida > Thysanoteuthidae > Thysanoteuthis > Thysanoteuthis major. The sequence continues at coordinate 57,916,666 of OY735210.1, forward strand.
AAGTACAACTCAAAAAGAACAAAAAATAATTAAACCCAATACACAGTGCTACGCACAGAATCATCTACAACAAAGAAAATACAACAGAAGCCATCACCTCTACCACGTGCTGCAATAAATTTGATCACCTTCCTTACCGTAAATTCGTAAATTCTTCATATGCCAAAATATCATAAAGTGTAGAAACTTGAGATACATTGAATAAAGGTTGGCATTTATAGAGTGAGTATATTAGTTTCTTTTGATAGGTTATTTTTGACTATGCAAATGGAAATAGAGTTTACTGTTCTTTTTGAAACAGAGTTCCAGTTTGAAAAGGATCTTGATGTCAGAAACCAATCATTAACAGCAGGTGATATATTTGGTATTTGTGACTGTTTGTATGATTTCTTCTTCTTTTGATGACTTAATGGAGACTTGCTGTCTCAGGTAGATGTAGTGGTCTTATTTCTCCAGCTCTGTATTTTTTATTTTGATTGTTGTGTTTTTGTCCCCAAGATTTCCTCTTCTCTTGAGAATTTTGTGGAGATTCATTGTCTTGGGTAAATGACGTGGTCTACTTTCCCCAGTTCTGCTTCTTCAATTTTGATTGTTGTGCTCTTATTTCTGACGTGATTGTTGCACATGACCTTTGTTTTACTGGAGTTCATGTGGAGGCCAACTTTCTTGCTTGCTTCTTTTAGTTCACCTGATATTATTCAGAGATTGTTATGGTTCTTAGCAAAGAGGACGATGTTGTCAGCAAATCTGAAGTTACTTAGGCATTCTCTGTCTATTCCTGATTCCTTTGTGTTCCCATCCTAAGTCTTGGAAGATCATCTTCAGGCTGGCAGTGAAGAGTTTGGATGAGCTGTTATCATCTTGTCTCACACCTTGTTTTAGTTGGAAGAGCTCAGAATCTTTATGTAGCTGTATTGAGGACCTGCTGTGCTAGTAAATATGTTGCAGTACTCTGAAGTCTGGGCAATGGACTGGACATGTTGCAAGAATGTCAGATAACCATTTGAGATCACGTCTCACAATGTGGATCCCCAGAGATCAGGTGAAAGGCTGTGGATGACAGAAAGTAAGACGGTGTGATGAGCTAGATATATTCAGGAAGTTCTGGCTCCGCAATCATCATGATAGAGAGGTCAGGCAAATCTTGGTATTTTAGTTTGGGAGCTTTCCTTTTTAGCCTTTTTTGGTATTTCTTGGTGTGTTGAGACCAGATAATGCCTGCATATTTTACATGTGGTCTGACAAGGATTTTGTAAAGCATTTTGAATATAGAGGTGTCTATGTATTTGAATGTGCTTTGGGTTATACCGTACCAAAATATCAAGTAAGAACGATTTCTGTGAGTATTTATTGAATACTAAAACTTGACTAACAGTGAAACATTCTTGCTTACATTTATTGTGTAAGTGAAGTAGCATTATACCCTCACTTTTAGTGAGAATTTGTCACTAGTATCTCTTATCATTTATTAGATATAAGCACTTATTCTTTAAATTGTATGGCACACCCTTGATTATAGGATCATTAAACATTGGTATTTTTAAAATTTCACATTGGAATATACTGTGTATTAAACATGTATTGATATTTAACGGAAGCAATATTTTTAAACTCATTATCAGAGTCCAATAGGTCAGTTTCATTATCTTCAACTTCATTGTTATTACAGAGCTTTTAATCATCACCACACATAGCAATATACATCATATCATCTTTGAGACAGGAGCATCTCAGTGACTGAATGATTGATTCTAGAGTACAAGGGATACACATAACTGGAGTGTAAATGTGTTCTGTTATCTCCCATCCACTTATTAGGTTCCATCAATAGGTAAACCAAATGTCCTTTGACTTGATATGTCACATGTTCACACATTAATTCTATTTCTCTCTATTTAACGCAAGCCACTAATTATTTTTTGTGGTTACTGTTTCTAGAATTTTAATATACTCGCTAATATGGTCGTATTAAATGTTACATGTTCTTCTTAGTCTAAACAACATATGTACAATTTCTATTGTCTAATTGTTATTTTTTGTTTGTTAATAAACATTTCTATGTTTGTCAAAAAACTATCTGCATTTCCCTTCATTTCTCTATTAGTTGTTCCCATGAACTCTTTCATCTATTCTATTTTGTATGAGCTGTTTTTCTTGAGCTGAATTTTATTCACACATACACTATTATGTCTTCTTATACAATTCAAAATGGCTATGTCTGTGGTTGAAATATCAACACGTGGTATCAATCAAAATGGCTGACCCTTTCTTGTCCCAAACTCCTCCAATGTCGAAGTTGAGCATAAAATTTCAGAAAATTGACAGACTTGATTATAAACCAAGTTTGTTATTTCCCCATAAGGTCATCATGAGAGATATCCCTTTTTTTATGAATACACTTGGTCAGCTGTCACTGAAACAAGAATTTCTTTCATCTTCAATATCGTTGTTTTGGGGTTGTAAAAGTGAAATTCTCATTCATGATGACAAATCTACCAGAAAAAAATAATTTAAAAAAGGATATTATGCAATATGCTACCAACATAGCATTTCATACAAAAACAATGGTAATGAATTGAGTAAAAACAATAGGCATTGTCATTCACAATTATGCATTGTATCAATTGTGTTGTATTCATATAGGCAAAAGCATGACTGTAAGCTGTTGATTTGTGGCTTTTTTCAGTAAAATAACCTTGTCTTATATTCTAGTATATCGAGTAATTATTCCTTTTAATGTTCAAATCCAGTATAAAAAATATTTTTTATCCCATATAAAACCTCATGGAAAATTGATCATTTTTGCACGTGTATAGTATGAACAGCTATTGTTAGAAAAAATTAAAGACCCATTTTTCCTACATAACTGAAGAATGTAACTGCTTTCAGATTATGAATATAGTATGTATGTAGCAATTTTGTAATATAAATCTTGTTTTAGGAAAAATGTCACACAATGTGTCTATTTTTTTATTATGTTTATGGGTGTACAGAAATCATAAGAGGCAACATACATTTGTTTTTCTAATTTATTAATTCTTTTCAAATTACAGTAAATTTATGTTAACAAAATTTGTGCAAAAATAGATATAATTATAAAAAAATCCACACATGAATTTTCAAAGGAATGAAAAATATTAACAAATCGGTTTGTAACTTTGACAATTGAAACTACTTTTGTTTTATAATTCTACATAACTTAATTATTAACATTGGAGATGGTTTGTTAGGTCTTCTATTAAGATCTTTTCTTTCAACCTAAAAAATGAATGTTATCAAAAGTTTTTGATGTTAGGAACTGAGTTAAGAATGAATAATTGTTCCTTCAAATTGTTCTTTTTTTATATATAAAGTACTCAGAGAATGCAAACCTCTGCTTATGTCATTGTCAGAGGGAGAAGTTATGCACGGATCCAAGGTGGAACGGTATATGTATTTGGTCATGCCTTTCTGTCTGTCCACACAATATCTCCAAAAGTACTGAATGGATATCCATGAAATTTCCCGGAAGGATAGGCAATAGAGTAAAGAGGAGGTGGTTGAATTAGGGGCGAATCCAGGAGTTATCATTGATTCAGAGATATTTTTCTGTTTTTTGTCCATACATTTATGTATATACTCATATCTATACATGTAATATCTTGAGAAGTTCTCAATGAATTTCTATAAAATTTTGTCAGGGGTTGGATATTACATAACAGAAAATATTTACATTTTATCATAAAGATCCTTACCTAATTAGATCATAGAGCTATTTGCATTTGATCACATTGTTTAGTCTATCATGTTTTATAATTCATGGTACTTATATAATCTTTGAAAATAATTGCATAATTTTTTTTCAGGGTATATTATGTAGTTTATCTTTACTTATTAGTAGATACTAGCAGTGGTGGGCCTATAGGTTGGTGTCATCTAGGAGGGTAACTCATGATATCATACCCACTCCCTCTAGAACTTGCTCTCATCCTAGAATGTCAAGAAGTTTGGTGATCTTTTGAGTTGATACTGCTCATTATTCATCGTTATTCTCCCATATTATTGGAAGTGATGGCATAAGCCTAAAAATCTAGTGAGAACTTCTAATGATGTATGGACAATCATGAGTATATTATCGAATGTAAAAAAAAAAATCAGAAAAATATCCCCAGATCCGCTCCAATTTTAAATTTAATCAACTCTTCCTTACCCCATTGCCTCCCCTTCCACAAAATCTCATAGAGCATTTTCAGAGATATTGTGTGGACAGATAGATGTCTGTTCAGAAAAACGGATTACTAAGAAACTATATGGAAAATTTTTAGAAATTTATCTTGATAACACCCCCTCTGATGGTATCACCTGGGACAGGCCACTGCTTCACCTCCTGCTTGGTCCACCACCGGATACTTGAACCACTTTGTTTAAACCCAGATTGTCTAAACTATTTTAATAAGTACTAAATCTAATATTGTCAACAATTTTGTGTGAAAATATTAGAAATTACAGAATTAATAATTCTTTTTCTTTAAATGCCCGGGATATATTATTTTTTTAGTCGTTATAAAGTATTTTATACTATTAAGAAACTAGAAATCGCTGAATCAATAAAAATAATTTTTTTTGAATACCAAGATATTTTAATTCTCATATTTTCATTTTCAAAAGCACAGTTATTATATATATATAATATTTTTCTTAGCAGGAATTATAGAAAATCTTTGAATACATCATTTTAATGTTTACAAATTAAAATTTGCGACCATAAAGCAATTAAAATGTCACTTTTTAAAAAAAATTTTAACTCAATAATTGCCATTTAATTAGTTCCACCTTTGTATTGTACAATTTCCAATATTTTTTCATGAATTCATTGACAAATTCTGATTTAGTACTGATCATAATAGTTTGCAGACACCTTTTGTTTTTACAAAAATTATCTGTTGGGAACTTTTATCTTTATATGTTCTTAAAATTTTTCCATTAAATTAATAGTGTTTAAGCTACTTATGGTCTTCTGGAACATTGTTATTAAGTAATATCTGTATTTTGATTCTCGGTAAACATAAACTTTCGCAAAAACTAAAGATTGGAGAAAAAAAACATATAATCTTTCTCTGGGAAAAATCTATTGAATGGGAGATTATCAGAAATTAACAACATTAAAACTGTCCATTTGTAAACATTAACATAATGTAAATTTGGCATTCAAAGATTCAAAAACATTTCTACTATGAAAGATATTATTTTTATATAATAACAGTGCTTTAACATTCTAAAAAGAACTTGAAAAAACAATATCCTGGGTATTTTTTTTTTTTTTGAATTTTGATAATTCTGCAATTTCCAATATTTTTACACAAAATCTTTGACAAATTTAGATTTGATACTTATAAGAATTCAGACAATTTTGGTTTAGACAATATGGGTTGAGACAGACTGCTCATGAATTGATACTAGCATGGATACTTGGCATTGCCTGGGTCAAAAATGACTGCAAATGTAATAACAAATGAAAAATTTGTCGTTTGATATATCTTTTCCTACACAACAGAATGAATGGAAAAAAAAAGAAAATTATTGATATGAAAAGTAGCTGTCATTGAAAAAATATTCTGATACACAAAACAAAAGATATGGTCTCTTATTTTGATGTGGGTTTCCGGCTACACAACATTACTGTTTCATACCAGTATGAAAAAGTTGTTTTCTTTCCTTAGAATTTTCGTCTGAAAACATCTTTCAGACAAAATTGAAAAAAAAAAGTTTTTTTGGCCCTTAAGCAGTGATCTAGTGCTGGGGTGGGGATGGAAGATTATTTATCAAATTCACGACAACCCCCACCTCTTGAGAGCAGGCAGCCTTGTGTCCTAATGCTTCTTTTTTAGCATTATACCATTGCCTTCTAAATTCTTTCACTCGGCTAAAGAAAGAAAAAAGCCATTCCAATCCCAAACTAACCTCTAGTGACCTTCAATGGCCTTGAAAGGACAGTGCCACCCATCATATTAAATTTGACATTATCTACCCCTACCATTTGTGAGATCAAAATATTTTTGTACTCCATAACTAACAACATTATACTATAAATTACTACAATTGGCTAAAAATGACCAGAAATTACCTCTGTAGTTAACTTCCCATAGCCTGTCTCAACTGAATGTCTTGTGACTCTTCATGCCAAAAATTAGCTGTAATTTAAGCATGATAGCAGCACAAGTAAATACACAAACTTAAGGCTCCAATATAAATGTAGATTATCATAAGTTAACCAGCTTAATTTAACCAAATTTAAAGTCAAAGTCTCCTTTATTTCCATACAATAAATCTCCCTTATTTTACAATAAGAACAAAACTGCTCAAATCTAAGCGCTCAGCAGTGTGAGATATGTTGCACCCTAAGCAGGGCCGGCTTGTCCATTAGGTGAAGTTAGGTGGTTGCCCAAGGGACTTAACTGGAAAGAAATACTGTATTCACTCGTGTATGTCAATTTCTTTTCTACTGATTTTTTTTCAAAATTTTGATTTGTAGTTTGTTTCAAACATTAAAAGCGAGGGGATCTCAATATTGTCCTGAGTATCAACTAGTCAAAGATCTCTGACTTGGGCAATATAAACCCAAAAGCAATTTAATTGTGTTTAAATTGTCAAATATCGCCATCCACTTTGAAACAGTTTTATATTTTTTTTGTTAGGTTCATCAGATCAAAATATGTCTGGGTGATATGAAAAAACTTTTGATAACAATTGCACCAGAAGGCTACAATTGAACAAAACAACACTTACTTTACATGATAATTTATAGAAACTATTCCATTTCATCTCTTGATATTTTTCATACCTAAGTGCTTCAAACCAGCTGGAGTAAGGTGGAGACTGCTTTCTCTGAGCACATTTTCCAATGGTGGCTCTTTTATTTCATTAGTTCCCCTTTGTGTGATATAAGTTGAATCTCATTAATTTTTTTATAGGTATTCAAAATTCCATCACTTCCCTGATATTCAAAATTGAAAAAATCTCAGAATTGAAATATCACTTGACCTGATCAGAAAAAGGACTGCAAAGGAAGATTTTAAAGAATTTGTGCCAGTTGACTCAGGATTTTTGACAGAGGAATCAGTTGACAGCAAGAATTTGGGAGAGATAGGTCATAGTGTCACATAGGAGAGCAAGAAAAAACAAATAAATAAATTTTAAGATTTTCCTATATTTTTTCACTGTTTTAAATCTGTCTTATGTGTAGTAAGTTGGAGTTGAAAAAAGTGGTTACATGATTAACTTGAACAATGGATTAAGGCCGTTCTCAGAGATGAAGCAATAGCTTATTGTAAATATTGCAGAACTGACGTGAGGGTGAAATATCAAGACTTATAACATCATACAATGTAAGAAGCATCAAAGTACAATGCCATTCAAAACTTCTCCTCTTACTTCTTTATTCATTGCCTAAACCTTAAGGTTCAATAACCTTGCACAAATGCTGCCATTCTGCTTTCAGGAACTGTGAGCATTTTGTTGACCTTAGTAAGCATTTGTATATCCGGGGGTGGGCAGGTCTGGCACATGCCGTGAGTGCTACTGAACAGTTTCTACAGCAAATTAGGAAAGCTATCTTGGGATAGTGAAAAAAGAATTTTCTTCAGATGAATGATGCAAAATGGTGACCATGATTATATACCTTACAGTACTGATGCTCAGGGCCAACTTGCTGTAAGACCATTCTCCTGCACAAACTAGGGAAGGAATCTGAAATTTTGAGCTAAATCAACGAAATTCAATGTTCTTATTGAAAGAGTATCCTTCACCGGATGTCTAGAATGAATTCATCCACATGATGATCATCAGAGTATTTGCAAAGCACAGTACTGTGGTCTTATCTTCAAGTTGACCCTTGATGACCCTTGATCAGGCACACAGTGGGCAAATGCCTGAAGTAATGGGGTACATGTAAATTGATCTTGAGAGGAAATCTGGAAACAAAAGTGATGTTCATCAAAGGATAATTGAGAAAAGCAACCTGGTAGTGGTTATAAATCATGACAATAAATTACTCAACTTGGTGGTTGTACATGCAGTATACAATGATGATAATATTTTTTTTTGAAACATCAGAGCTCTCTATGAGTTTTCCTCTCATTCAACAAAGTATAGGGGAAAGCTTAAAAATGCTGCGCCTAAATGACATTTAAGCAATGAAATTACTTGGAGCATCCTTAATTTATTAGTGTAAAAACCATGATAAAGTTGTGTCAACAAATTTTAAACTTGTTGAGCTTGAAAAATATGATGCTGACAATTTAGTAGAGGAAATCAATCATGAATTTTTAAAAAGTTAGACTTAAAGATTCTCGTGGGAATAGTAACTGATAATGCGAGTGTCGTGGTTGGCATTAATAATGGTATTTATGCAAAGCTAAAAGAAGATATTCCATCTCTCTGAGGTGTGTTTGCCATTCCTTACGGTTAGCAATTTCTCATACATTTTCTAAATGTTTACCAAGAAACTTGGTGTTTCTTATTGCAAAAACTCACAAATGGTCTTTAAATTCATTGCTTAGGCAGAATGAATACAGAAATTTATATAAAGCTCTCAATGATGATTCAAGTCATCCATGGGGTTGGGCTGGGGCAACTGACCTCCTAAATTTGGGCAAAACAGTATAAAATTTTGGCAAATCAAGCATTCTGCCCCCTTTAACAAAAGAGTTCCTATATGCTCTTGGTTAAAGTCCATTAAATTCTTGCTAATTGCAGAACAAGGTTTTACGAAGAACGATTACTCTAATCTACCTCAATCTCTGGAACCAAAGAAGATTAAATAATTAACTCAAAAAGCAGCCATGTTTATAGAACAAATCCTTTATTCAAAATGAGGCTGTGATGTCATGCAAGGGATGTCACTCAAGGTTATTACAGTAGGATTATGTAACAATGCAAGGGATATCACTCAGTGTTGTCAGAACTATAATTCTACAACAAAGGTGGCTGTCTGTTCAACCAGCAGTAGAAAGGATTATAAATCAATGAACAGAATTGAAAATTCATTTTGAGATTAATAAGATGAACTGAAAGATGCTACACAGCTGAAATTCTTTTCTACATCTTCTGTAATGAAAAAAATCTTGCATTTCTTCTTTCTATGCAACCTATTCTCATCAAAGTGCAAAAAACTAACTAACTGTTTCAGTCAAAAAATATTGAAAAGGTCAAGTTGTTGGATGATCTTAATCTAGGAATAAAAACTAAGGGAAATATGCGAAATTGACGTGACAATGACTTACAACATGACCATTTGAATCCCAAACCATACCTGGGATGCCAAGTTCAAATTAAAATTATTGAACTGAGAACAAAAATTACTTCAAATGGCAAAAACATGTCAAGGAACTGATATCTGTCTTTGGTAATTTCTTTGTTCAATTAGCCTTGAGATTTGAGCTGTTCTTTTGCTTCAAGATCACTACAAACATTATGAATTACCTACAAGTTATGTCTGTGATGACAAAACCTATTTTCTCTTCAAAATTATTGTGACCAATCGAGGCTGAAAGAATACTCAAGATTGTTTTTTCATGATCAGCCAAGCAGTTTCTTGGTTTGGTGAAGATGGTAGGAGTCAGCAATGCTCTTTGTTTGCTGTCAATGGTATTTGGCAAAACAACATAATTGCAAATGTCACTCATAGCTGAACCATCATCTGAGAACTATTTGATGAACAAATAATTTTTTCTGTAATTGCACTTAGAATCATTGCTTTAACACAAGGCTCTAGGTACCTCTCATTGGATGATGCTGGCAAAGTATTCACATCTGCTGGCTTATTCTTTACAAACACTGTCCATGGCCCATACTGAACTCTACTAAAAAGATCATTAGCTGTTGCAACACTTGCTCTTTCAGCTTGGGCTCAGAACATATGGAGCAGAAAAGTGAGCTTGTATACAAGTATGTAGTACTCCTTTCTAATAGATCCAGGCCCATCTCGAATGAGTTGATACTGTTTTGGCCTGCTATCTTCTTAAGATGGAATGTGTACTTCTTTCTATGGAATTCATACTTGTTTTTTTTTTGCATGGAGACAGCAGAAATTCAGGTTCTTTAATCACCTATCATAGTCTTATCTATATCCTGCAAAATTATGCTATCAGGTGGAACCAGTGTCAACCTCATAAGCCTCTGCCTATTTTCTCTATAGCTCTTGATCTATTGTTTCACATTTTCTGAGATTTGTTACCTACCATTTCCAGTCAACATAAGTAGAAAAGTATACAACCTGTGGAACTAGGCATTGATTTTAGTAAAAGATGTAATCTTCACTGGTCACACGCACACTCCAAATGTTTTCCAGATGCTTGATATCACCCATGATGTCAAATATCTCGTTGCAAGATTCAGCAAAAGTGTCATAACGTTTCCAATAGGTAGCACCCCTCATGTTTTTGAAAATTTTTCATAAATCATGATGTTCTTTGGGACAATTTTACAATTTCTTTATAGTAGTATTTAGTAACTGTGTATATATATTACAGAATATCCAATGAAGAACATCTTTTGTGTAGTCATCCCAATCAATGGGATAGCCAATCAATTCTATTTTTTTGTAAGCAAATAACACAGCACTTGTTGTTTTGTTAGTGATTATCCTTGAAGCAGTGAATCTATTGAGCAGAAGTAGATGTATTCATTACACTCACCTATTTTTTTACAGTCCATTGTCTGCTGTAGACATGTTCTTGACACTTGAAGAAATACTTATGATAGCTTTGTTTGTTTGAGTTTACATTTGCAAGTAGATTATAGATTTATCTGTCATAGCTGGCAATACAAATCACAAGATTTTCAAAGACATAATCCAGTTAATTTGGATTTCCCATTATCACTGGATACACCTTTCCTCAAACAGGACAATAATCCTGTGAGCCATTGCCATTAACCAAAATGTCCAAAAAGTTATACCTCGGACATTTCAGCTTTATTTTGTTTTTGGAGACAAAAGTAACTATTAGGTCAGTGCAAAATTAAGTGCGTTTTTTTCATTATCAACTCTAACTTTAAAGCATTATACAATAAAAGTTGAAATAAGAACCTTCAGAATTTATACATTTTTGTCAACTAGAAACAGGTTCATTCATTCTGGAAACATAGAATTCTGTGGTCCCTGAACCAATGAGTTCTTTGAAGGTGTTTTCACCTGTTGCTTGATTATTGAAGACCTTTCCTTGTAGGAAGTGGTTAAAATGCTTGAAAAAGTGTTGGTTGATTGAAAAAAGCGGTAATTGGTTTGGAGAGTAAGCAGAGTGAGGTAGAATTTCATAGCCTTGTTCGTTCGATTTCTGCTGATTCATTTGCATGAGTAGCAGTCTTTTTTGCTTTTCATTCAACTTCATTCATGCAACA